>VXBQ01015768.1:58676-68962 GCA_013400175.1 Phainopepla nitens | reverse complement strand
GACCCGCAGCACCCCGGCCTCCTCTGCAGCGATGCGGGGCGGCTGCGGGAGTTTAATTAAAGTCCCTGATAAATCATGTCACCCTCCCTCCCCCTTCCGCCAAGAGCTGCCGCTCGGGGGCCCCAGCTTTGGATTTTTGGTGCTGTTCCCCCAGCGGGGCTCCCAGGGAGGGGATGCCAGAGGGGGTCTGCGGTGGCATCGAGGATAGGATGCCCACGGAGCTCAGAACCCCGTTCAGCGAAGGGTTCCTGGGCAGGAAATGGGGAGCAGCACCCTGCCTGGCCCCCTGCACCTGCCCGAAGGGAGGTGGGCTCCTGCAGCCCCTCGTGTGCTCCTGCTCTGCAGTGTGGGACAGGATTCCCCGGGTCTCCTGCCCTTGTCCCCATGCATAGAGACGGTGTGTGCTCCTCAGAGCGGCAGCTGGTGCCTCCTAATTAATCCAGCCCTGGGTTCTTAGAGACAAGATGAGCCCTGTGCGAATCACATTAGTGGGGCTTGGAGCCGCGCTTTGGGATAGCTGGTGTTCAATAGTGCCGCTCCGGAGTAGCAGCCTGCGGGGGCCCAGAAGGGTGTTGGAGAGGGTCTGGGTGCGGGGTCCTTTCAGGGATGTTCCCCCCTAAACGTGGGAGGCTGCAGGGAGCTGGGACAGGCTGCGGCTGCCCCCACAAGCCCCTTGGGGTGGGCTGTGGAGACGCTGCTGGGGCTGCTGTGGGAAGGCTGGGGGCGATGCAGGATGTGGGGCAGGAGTGGGGGGACATCTCGCAAGCGGGGGGGCCAAAACTGGCTCGCAAGTGCCGCCTCCACAGAGACGCAGCACCGACAGATCTGTGTGCGTGCACCCGCTGCCAGCTCCTGCCTCAGCGCACGGCCGCTGCCACGGACAACTCTCAGCACAGGAACAGCACATCAGGGACTTGTCCCTCTCGTTCTCCCGCTCTCACTGCTCCCAAAAACACCCCCTGGCGCAACCCATCTCCACCGGCCCCGAGCCCTCAGCCTGCCATTGACCTACAACTCCTTTTTCCACCTCCAAAGTAAAAAAGCCTCCTGCCCTCGTGCCCAGCCCCACTCTGCCTCGCTGGCAGCTGGTGGGACGGGCATGTGGGCGGCAAGACAGGCCTGTGCTTGGCCCGTCCGTCTGTCCGTCCGTCCGTCCTGCGGCAGCCCTGCTCCGGGCGTTGACGTCAGCGCTCCCGGCAGCCGGGCGGTGGGCGGGCGGCACCGCTCCTATTGTATTAAAAATAATACAGCGGAGCACAAATTCATTACAGATAAGTGTGACAGCCAGGAGGAATTAACGAGCCCGTCTCTCAGCGCCTGACAAACGCCTCCTTTTGTTCCTGGGATGGGTCCTTGAGTCTTTCAATCTTTGGAGATGCCTCGGCTCATTAAGCACATCCTCCTCCAGTAGATCCCAGTGTGCCAGAGGACTGCTCCCAGTATGAGCTGAGGCCAAACTGGCAGGGACATCCCTTGTGCCAGTGCCCAGTGCTAAGTCGGGCTTGCCTTTCTTGGGAGTCAGTGGCCTGGAGTACTGTCCCCAAGCACTGTCCCCAAGCACTGTCCCCACGGGGTGTGGGGTGGCCAGGGGGAGGTGGGCGAGGCAGCCCCCGTCCCTGCTGCCGCGGGAAGCACGAGGCTCGTGTGAGCTGAGGCCACCCGCCCCAGCACTCCAGCTGCCGGGCTGGTGGGCACCCAGCTCTGCCCTGCTGGCCAGGCTCCCACGGGAACAGCAGCCAAGGGCTTGTCACCAGCCCTGGGCATCGCCTCCCGCCCTGCACACCCCTGCAGACACCCCTGCTCCTGGGACAGAGATTGATCCAGGGGATCCCCACAGTCCCAGAGCTGAGCTAGCTCTGGCTGCTGTTTGGGGGCTGCTCCTGGTGCTTATGCCCAGTGTGGGCCCTCCTTCAGGCCCAGCTGTTCTTTGGCATCATCCTGGGCAGTGTCACTGCTGAGTGGCTGCCTGGAGCTGCTGGGGAGGCAGGAAGGGAAGGGATGTGGAGAGGTGCGAGGAACTGGGGTAGCAGCACCGTAGCCAAGAGCTTCCTCCACCATTGGAGGAGGAAGCTCTGAGCCCCGCCAAGCCCTGCAAGTTTCCTGTGTGGAGTTAGCACAGGTGCCAGGGCCCCAGCAGTTCTGTGCTCCACTCCCTGCTGGCGCCCAGGGAGGGAACGGGGCTGGCTGGTGCCACCACATCGGCCACAGCATCCGCTGTCAGCAACGCCTGAGCGGCACCTGCCTGCTGGCATCGTCCCCATTGTCCCCTGACAGCCAGAAGGGGACCCTGCAAGGTCACAGCCTCTGCGAGCCCTTGCAAAGCTCCCAGGCAGAGGGAATACCTGCACCCATCCCTGCAGCATTGCCAGCCTAGCCCGCGGTCACCCATTAGCACAGGACAGTTATTGCACTTATCCGCACCCCAACATCTTTGCAGAAAATAATTATTGGTCCTTCTCATTGCATCGAGGGATTAAAAGTGGTTAACTCCATTTCCAAAGGCTTTGTTATGTTGGTTTTCCCTCAGCTGCTGCACAAGGCGATTTCCACAGTGCCACTTAGGCAGCTTTTATCAGGTTGTCTTCTGGAGGTAATTGGGTTTTTCAGGAGCCTGTTTAAAATTCGTAACCCAGCCTCTTAAACAAAACAAAAACAGCAGCGGGGAGAAGAGGAAGAGGCAGCACGAAACATGCAGCAGCTGCAGCCTCTGAAGAGCAGCTCTGGTCCCTTGGGGCTGGCACCCGGCGGGGGCAGGGACAGGGACAGGCACCAGCCGTGCCGTGGGATCAGTCTGGAGACAGCCCCTCCAGCTCAGCGGCTGAGCACAGACTGCTCAGGGACACGGGGGACCCAGGGTCACTCCCTCACGCTGTGCTCAGGGTGAGGCGAGTCCGTGGTGCTCAGAGCCACCCACATCCAGTCCCTGGGCATGCCGGGGCCACCGCCCTGCCCCTGCAGCAAGTCACAGACCCCCAGCACAGCGAGGGAGACCCCAGCACCCACCCACCCGCTATCACACCGTGCCAGACACGGGGTGTGAACGCGCTCTCACTGTTTGCTCAGCACTCACCAGGAGCCCTGGGGCTGGTGGGGAGTGAGGTGGGCTCACACCACAGCTCGACCCCAGCTCCACCACGATGCTCCCAGCTGTGGGAGCTGCACCGTGGCAGGGCCCCCTGAGCTCACCAGAGAGGGACAGAGCAAATGGGCAAAAAGCACCCTTATGGGGTAACTTCTGCTAGCCCCAAGCCCTGACGGTCTCCCTGGCTCTGGGCTCTGCTGTCTGGCTTGGTGGGGAGATCCTGCTGCCCACCCTGTGCACCCCTGCAGCCAGAGGGGCTCCGGGCCGACACTGCGGCTGTTGCTGCTCTCCTGCATCACCACACGGGTCCCTCTGCATTAATACCCATCGGCATCGCCACCACAGCCCCGCCACTGTCACTGGCTGACCTGTCTGCCCTCTCCTCGTTGGACAAGGGGTGCACTGGGCACCCCCAGCTCACCCCTGCCCCGCTCCGTGCCGCGGGGTGCAGCGTGGGCTGGGCAGCGCGTGGGCGGCAGGGAGCTGCCACAGCAGATGGTCGGTGGGGCAGATCACGGAGCTGCACGCCACGGGGGCCGTGCCCGGGGGCCATTCCCAGGAGCCGGCTGTGAGCTGGCGCCTGCGGGGCCCCATCACGCACCTGCAGGTCCCAGGCGCGACAGCAGCGTGCGAGCCGGGGAGGCTGCTGCTGGCGGAGGGATGGGCTGGGGAGAAGGCTGAGCCCATGGCTCCCAGCTGTTCCCAGCACGGTGGTGTCCCAGGAGGATAACAGAGACAGAGGGGTGCTGCCGGTGCTGCTCAGCCCTCCAGAGCTTCCCAAAATCACCTACACCTGCATCTGTGTCACAGAGTGATGCAGGGGCTGAATCTCCCAGTGAGGCCTCCCAAGGGGACTCAGCTCCAGGCTCCAGCTAAGAAGACTCCAGAGTGTCTGGGATGTCAGCCATGGTGTGACCGAGCACCTTGGCTTTGCCACCACTGCTCTGTGCCCTGTGATGTGCAGCTCTGCTCACTCTGTTCCAACCTCAGAGCCACCCAGAACCCCAAGGAGTCCACATCCCTTGAGTGCTGGAGCACGCCGGGATGGACCTGTGAGTGCCAGGGGGACCCTGCTGGGATGGACCCTGCCACTCGAGTGCTGCAGTGGTGACTCCTCATCCCTGCAGCTCCCGACTCCCAGCGTGTGTCCGGTGCCTCTGTGCCATGCATTATTAAACAGAGGCACTGCAGCCCCTCGCTGTTTATCCTGGTGTGGCTGTGCAGGGACAGCCTGTGGGAGCCGTGGTGGCTCACTGCAGACTCAGCCACAAGATTTAGGCTCACTGCAGGTCTGGCCAGTTCCCCAAACAGGTTTATGACCCTTGGGCTTACTCACCTGGCCGCTCCAACCCCCCCTCCTGTACAGGATGGATCCCACCTCCCTGTGGAACAGACACTCCTTGGTGCTCTCACCTGGGCTGCGCTGCCCACACAGCACTACAGCATTCACACCCCGATCTCCTCTACAAGGGCACCCTTGTGCCGAGTCCACCCCATCAATATTTATGGCAGGCACGCACACCCGCAGCTCTGCAGGGGCCGGTGCGGAGCCCAGCTGAGCACAGCGCATCAGGCACTGCTGGGGAAGCAGACAAAAGCCCCCTGAGCCCCTGTGCTGCCTCCCCATCGCCCCACCCTGTGCACACACTGATTTTCATCCTTGCCACACCGACAGGGCCTGCACAGGCACCAGTGACTGAGGTGGTCGGGACTGTGTGGGCAGTGGATGCACAAGGATCATCTCCTGGCTCCGTGTCAGGATGGGATTTGGGCACTTACCCCCCACAGAAAGCCTCAAAGTGGTTATACCCACCCTCATTTCACATGAAGGACAAGGACATGATTGGCTCAGGGCTGGGCATCCGGCTCATGGCAGAGCAATGGCAAAACACCCAAAAAAATGAGACCCTTGGCACTGCTCCCCTGAGGTTCAGCCTCATGCTGATAGAGCGCTGGTTTTGCAAAGATCCTTCAAGCTCTTTGGGGCACCTGAGTTGAGGACAGAGGCTGGGGTGCTTTAACCCCTCTCTGTACCAGCAGTGCTGGGGAGTGGGAGGAAGTGAGGAGCAGGAATGCTTGACCCAAACTCCCAGCCTGGCTCTGGGAGAGCATCTGCCTTCTCTGGGGGAAGGGCTCATTGTATCCTGTGAGAGGGGGAGGTTTGGGAGCCCAGATGCCCCACGGGCTGGGCAACAGAGCTGGATAAGGGGGGCAACACCAGGGACACCCTGTCCTCGATGGCAGCAGATGGCTGCATGTTGGGGGCTCCATGGCAGCGTGGGGGGAGACATCTGGGTGCCTGGGCTCTGGCCAAGCTGCAGCTCAGTGGGAGCAGGATGAGCCTGAGCTGCCCTGGCTGGGGAGGTGAGGAGGGGACCACCAGGGGGTAGCTGGGATGGGTGTGGGGCTTGCTGCCCACCCTAGCTGAGACTTCCCCCAGGCTGCCTGTGCTGGGGGTTTCTGCTGTGGCGTGACGCCGGACAGGCACTGTGCTGCTCCAAGAGCTGCTGGGGCTTGGGCCAGAAAATTCATTCTTGGCTGCTTTCAGTGGGGTTTGGCTCGTACCTTTCCCATCTGGGGGCTTTCAAATGGAAAAAAAAAATTAAAAAGAAGAAAGAAAAAAACCCTGGCCCTGCGCCACCTCCACAGTCACCATCACTTGCCATGGTCTCCAGGTGGGACCGTGCCCAGCATCTGCTGAGAGCCTGAGCTGGTCCTTACTCCTGTGGCCTCTGCCTGGTCCTGAGCTGCTCCAGGACCAGCACAAAGTGTCACCAAGATGAGACCTCCTCCCATCTTGGGTGCCCTGACTGGCTCCACTGAGGCAGCCCCAGGGGTACCTCTGAGCCTCCCCACCCCTCCCATAGCTGTGCTGTGTCCCCCCCAGCACGGGGAGTGAAATGGCCCCCACAACCCCCCAAGAGCCCCAGCGCTGCCTACCTTGGTGTGTGCAGCACCAGGAGTCTGCTGCTTCAGCACCTAACGCAGGGGGACAAGGACCTCGTGGGGGTGGCTGGGCATCGCAGGGAGAGCAGGGCCTGGAGAGACACCGACAGCGAGAGGATCAGTGCCTTGGAGGGGCACTGGACAAACTGGAATCTCTTGATGGGTGACAGACAGAGCACACCACTGCCTGCTGCCCTCTCCTCCACCTGGGTGGGTCTGGGTAGCTCCCACATCCTGATCTCCAGTGAGGGGAGCACCTGCTGCCAAGAGCCACCTTCTCCCTGCAGGTGGGAGCCCAGCAGGGCGTGCAGAGGGTGACAGGCTGCAGGAGGTGGCAGCTCATCAGCATCTTTGGTCCTCTCCTGGATCAGGGGCACCCACTCTGCTGCTGGCAGAGGGCTCCAGACCATCTCTGCAAGTACCTGGCAGTTTGGATGCCTTCATTAAAAATTTAGAGGGCTCTCAAATCTTTAAGGGTTTTAAAATTTCATATTAACTCTGCCTTCCTTAGCTTGCACATGATGAATTTCTTCTTTGGAGAACATAATGGCAAGTTAAAACAAGCCACCAAACAAAAGTCCTTGCTCAGACTCAGCAACTGGAGGAAGCCTGATGCAACTTTGGGCTCCCCCCTCCTGCTGCACCTCAGGAAACTTCTGTCTGGGGATCTCATCCCTTCCTCAAATGTCCTTGAAATCCCCCTGTGATGCTTGGGGAGATGCAGGGGGATGCTGGCCTGGGCAGGGACCTGGGTACCAGGGTTCTGGGTGCCACGCTGGCAGTTTCTGGGGTGAGCTGTCCCTGTGGTGTGGCTCATGTCACCGTGACACGTGTCATGAGCATGATTTCTCCTCTGCAACACCAGGAGCAGGTTCCCGAGGAAGTTACAAATTCATCCTGATTTCAAGCAGAGGCTTTTCCTCCACTCAGGGGAAGGAGGGAGGCTTTGGCAAATTGGAGATAAATACATGACCCAGGGGAGCCAGAGGAAACACAGGCAAACACCGACGCTGTGGAGGAGCAGGGGCTGGGATGGATGGAGCCTGCATTTTTAAAAGCTTTACAGAGCAGGGATGCTTCATTCCAACCCTGGGAGCAGGAGACACTGACAGCCCCTGTGAACAGGGTGGGGGAGGTTGGCTGTGGAAGGACACAAAGGGTCCCCAGTGGGACCTCCGAGGAGACCCCAGGGTGGGGACTGGTGCCCTGGGAAATGCGGCGCTGAGAGCTCAGCCTGGAAAGGGCTCAGCAGCAGCGTGAAGGTGACCTTTGCTGGGGACAACCACTGCCTCCTCTGGGATGTGGGAAGGCTCTGGAGCAGGGTGAGACGGGCTGCAGAGAGCTGCAGGGATGTGCTCCTGGGGGCGTCTGGTTTCCAGACAGCGCCGTGCCAAGGAGACAGCTGGGCTGGGACAGAGTCACTTTGGCTCTGCTGGCCAAGGCCCGGGGTGCAGATCAGCAGATATTTTATTTGCTGAAGCCCCAGAGGGTGGGAAGAGCAGGAACACCCTGCCCAAGTGCCTGAGAGAATGCAGAGAGTCCTGAGAGGTGCTGCTCCAATCCCTGCAGGGTATTTTTTATTTCAGCCAGACCAAAGAGATTTTTTTATCTCCTTTGCAATAGAGCTTGCCAGCACCATGAAGATGCATCTCACCCGGACAGATGCACTAGCTGTCTGTCTGTCTGTCCAGACACCAACCACAGCCAAAGCAGAGGACAGGGAACAGCAGAGCAGAGTGATGGTGCCAGAACACCCCCAGCTCCAGGGATAGCAGTGGTGCTGGCAGGGATGTTTTGATCCAGACACAAGACACAGTATCCAGGGAAAACTTAATGCTCGAGATGAGACATCAGTGAGTCCACAGCTCTTCTGCTTTGGCACATCCAGCTCTCAGCACCCTGCTTGAATAGCTGAGCTTGTCCAAGTGTCTGAGAGGAGGGGCAGCTGGGGGAGGAGGAGGGTGAGCAGTGAGGTGCACAGGCTGAGGGACTCAGGGCACATCTCAAAGCACTTCCCCTGCCTAAGAGAGATGCTCCTGGGACCTGCCTTGGGTCTGGCACCAGTTTCCTGTCTGGGTGGCTGGTGAGAAGGAAGGGTCAGAGCCACAATGTTTGGGGACAGTCTGTGCTGGCAGTGCACTGGCTGGCTCTCATGCAGGGATGCAGAGGACTCAGGGTGCCTTGCCACACCAGGAGCCCCCACAGGCATTCCCCAGTTGAGGTCTGTACCTGAGCTGACCTGCCTCTCCTTCAAAAAGCAGATCCTCAGCCTCAAACACCTCAATAACTCTTGCACAGTTCCTCTCGCCTCAGACTGGGGCAGGTCTGGGTTGCACCGTTGTGGAGCTCTGGGATTTGACTGAGATGAGCAGTGTTTCTGAGCCTCTGGTGCGTGTCACAGCAGGGGCTGGTGACACCAGTTAGGGAGGGATGGACCTGCTGGCCCGGCCGTGTGCAGGAGGAGCAGGGACCTGTGGTGCAGAACAACACGGCAAGGGTGACAGTGGCTCCTGGCAAGGCAGTGTGTCCTGGAGGCACAGCCTGGAGAGCCCACAGCTGGGCAAGGCAGATGGTCTGGGTCTCTGCAGCCAGGAAGGCTCCGTGGGACCAGGAGAGGCAGAGGGGGAAGCTCCTGGGACGAGCGAGCAGAGCGCTCACGCGAGAGCAGCCCGCAGGAGCACAGCTTGTTTACCCTGGCTGAGCAGGCCTGATTGCTCTCTATAAATACACCCGGCGAATAAACACCGGGGAGGGAGAAGGATCGTTTAAACTCGAGGATGATGCTGGCACAAGAACAAATGGGAAGGCCTGGCCAGGAACACACAGAGGCTGAGGGAGGGAGCAGAGATCCTCTGGCCATGGGAAAGGCCCTCTGGGTCCAGCCCTGGCTGTTGGGGAAGTCTGTGATGCCCAAGGGCCTGGGCTCGGTGCCAGTGGGAAGGCAGCAGCCTGGGCTGCAGTGACCGTGCCCTCCTGCCATACCAGACCTCCTGAGCTCCAGGCCACGGGGGCACACTGGTGCCCAGGGTAGGAATGGAGATGTGCCACACTGCCAGCGATCACCGCCTCTTCCCCAGAGGGTTCTTCCACAGGACTGGACCTCTGCTGGGACCTCTCATCTCCAGAGCATAAACCAGGCTGGGCAACTCAACACAGCTCCCCTTGGCTCCTGATATGGTGGGCTGTGCCTGGCAGCAGCCTCTGCAGAACCCAGGGAAGAGCCAAGGTGTGAGCCACAATCATCCTCCAGTGCTCTGAGGTGTTCTGAGCTCTGTCTGCTCAGGGTCATTTCAATACTAATGTCATCATGCAAGGCAATCGAAGAAACAAACACTCGGCCCACAGCCAAGTGAGACTTTGAGATATTTCTCTGTGCCAGTTTGTCTCAACTGAGCCATCTCCAGTTTCCCCAAGAGGGTGAGGGTCAGCCACTGTGATCAGTGCTACTGGATGGGGACTGAGCTCCTTTGTTTCCACACTGGAGCCTGTCCTGGCAACCCTTGGGGTCCTGCAGCCTCAGAGATGCAAGGGCAGGCTTGGCAGGGAGGGCTTCTCTGCGCCCTGAGCCCGGCCCATCCTTCCTCATCCTCTATTTGCCAAACCCAGCACCTCAGCTTGACTCAAATCACTCTGATTCCTTCCCCAGCCCCAGCCAGCAGCTGCCACCACCACGGAGCCCGGCTGGTTGCAGGGAGAAGCCCTGAGCCCTGTTCTGAGCGACGGTGCCAGCCCTGCTTCTCTGCTCTGACTCACACACTGCCAGCCTCGGGCACTGGCTGCCCGGTCACGCTCGTGCCATGCGGGTGGCACTGCCACCGCGTGCTGCCAAGGCCTGGGTCGCGGCAGCCACCTGCCCGTGTGCTGCAGCCGTGGCGCTGGGGGCACGGCGGGAAGAGGGGCTGGAGTGGGGGGCTTAGGAGGCGCCTTGTAGGGACAGTGCAGAGGGGAGAGGGGTTGAATCTCAGGGGACTGGGAACGGTGAAGCTGGAATGCTCCACGAGTGCTTGGACTTAGCCCTGGAGAGCAGGGTGGAGGAGGGAGCCACTGATGGGGAGGCACGGGAAGAGCCCGGCAGGTACCGGAGGTCCCCACAGCAGAAAGGTGCACGGAGCCTCCCGGCTGCAGGCACGGGGTGATGGCGGGATCAGGTCGCATCCTCGCCCAGCCCAGAGTCCCGCTGTGCGGACCCCCCCAGCAGGGGATGGCCAGGCACGGAGGGGCTGGACGGGGTATCCAAAGCCCGCTCCGGGGGTGGCAG
>VXBQ01015768.1:43283-58307 GCA_013400175.1 Phainopepla nitens | reverse complement strand
ATCCGCCCCCCGCAACCCGGCTGTGCCCCCCCACTCACCCCGCATCGCCCCCAGTACGTGGCGTCCCTCCCAGTGCCACTTGTGCCTGCGGCTGCACCTCCAGGGCCATGACAGCCACCCCGTGTCTTCCAGTACCCCGTTTCTTTGCCACCCGTTTCTCCAGTACTCAGCAATTCCTCCCGCGCCCTGGCCATCCTCTGGACCCTCTGGACCTGCTAGTTTTCCCCCATCCAGAAATTCCTCCTAGTATTTGCTCTCTCCCCACAGGCCCCGGTGCTTCTCTGCCCGCCTGAGTCGGTGATTCCTCTGCCATGGCACTGCCAACCCCTCCAGAGGAGGGTCTCTAGACAGGGCACCTCTGGGTTCCTCAGGTGCCAGCAGTGCTCTCCAGATCAGAGATCCCTGTTGCACAAAGCCCTTGCCCAGGTTCTCTTGCAGGGTGTCCCGAGGGTGGGGGTGATGAAGAGCCATGAGCCCGCTGGAGCTTGCAGGGCTCACAGAAAAGCCAGGGGGGAGCAGAGGAGGTGGAGAGGCTGCAGCAGGGGCTGCTCTGGGCTCCAGGATGGGGATATGGGCAGGCTGGCCACGTGCTGCTGCGTGGGATAGGGAGCAGCAGAAGGAGGGAGTGCGAGAAGAGCAAGAACCTGTCCACAGAGGTTTTGTCCTCTGGTTCAGGGATTGGTGCAGACCATGGTCAAGAGGACTGCAAGATCCCCACTGACCCGAGGGGCTGGAACTCATCCTCCCCCTGCCCAGTCCCTCTCCTCAGGCTGCTGCTCTTTTGTTCCTGGCAGGCAGGTGAGGCCCTTTTTCCCCCCCCAGGTTTTGTTTTGGGTTTGTGGGTGCTCAGAACAGCTCCCACCAAGCCCCGGAGATGCTCTGGAGTTGGTGCTTTCTGGGATGAGCTCCTTGCATTGCAACTTGTCTTTCCAACCTGTTTGGCCATTGGGATCTCTGATGGCTCTCTGAACAGGGGGGTCCTGTCTCTCTCTCCTGAAAAGGGGGTGCAAGACAGCTGTGTCTTAGTGCCCGAGGAGGGCTCAGCACCATGGCCCCAGGGGAGTCTGCTGCTCTTATTTCCCACCCTGGGGAATCCTTCCTCCACCAGGCATCACGGCAGGGTCAGGCGCGGGTCATCCGGGAGCCACCTCCGGTTATCCCTCCCCGCTCCCGCCGTGCCGCTCGTCACATCACGCAGCAGCTCACTGCACCACTCCTTCTTGCAGGGCTGCTGCGGGATGGAGAGGCTGATGAATAAATCAATCCCCCTCGGTGCTGAGGCTGCAAAACTTGGATGCGAGCAGAGGAGCAGCGCCGGGACTGGCGGCCTGACGGCCGGGGTGGCACCTCTTGTGAATTCCCCCCATGCAGCCGCCGCAGACAGAGCTGCTGCAGCCAAGTGGGCAGCTCTGATTGCCTTCTCGACATGTTTTATTTATCAAAGCGCTCAATATGCAGCTCTCTCCTGCTGTCCCACATTTTTCCTAGATTCTCCCGCCTGGAAATGGGAGCAGCGGTTTGGAGAGGAGCCGTGGCGAGCTGCTGGCTCCTCCTGGGCTCAGGGGGCAGTGCCCTCTTCGCCTCGCTGCCGGGGGCTCCCACGAATGCCGTGGGCATCGCCCTGCCACCCGGCTGTCACCCAGCTGCCGCCGTGCCGAGGACAGGGCTCCCTGGCTGCGAGCAGAAGGACAGCGCTGTGCAACTGGCCTTTCCCGAGCTCAGGGAACACTTTTAAGGAGCAGCCAGGCTTTTGGTGCTCCTTGTGCGCTTCGCCAAGAGCAGCGGCGTCCCAGGCAGATGCCGGGCGCCGCAGGAGGCTGCTGCGGTGCCTCCATGCATGGCAGAGGCTGGCTTTGACCTGGCCCTGGCCGAACTGTGGCCGCTGTCAGTGGCCCATCCTGGTTCCTGCTCGCCCTCCTCCATCGCCTGCAGCCGCCTGTGCCGGAGGAGGAGAGGAGGGAGCTGCAGGGCGCGTTTCTGCTGCCTCGCTGCTAATAAATAAGCCCCAGTAATGAGTTGGGCTCTGGCGGGCGGGCAGGTAGTGGCAATAATCCCCCAATTAAGTGGATGAGGCAGTCAGTTAAGTGCAGAAAACCCACAAATAAACGAGAAGGAGAATAATACAGGAGCAGGGAGGAGCTGGTGTGTGAGTCCCTCAGCCTTTCCCCCGGCAGTGCCAGGAGCACTCTGGGAAGTGTAGTTCTGCCTTCATCCTCTGCCGGCATCCTCCTCCGGAGGGACGGAAATCTCTAATTTTCAGCCCGTTCCTCCAGGCTGGGCGCCTCGTGAAACAGCAGGACAGTCAGCCCTGGGGATGTGGAGCAGGACAGGAAGGCAGCTCTGAGGGGAGCCTGTGTGCACAGAGCATCCCTGCCGAGATGGGAGCCCACAGGGCTCTGAGAGAGGAAGGTCTGCCAGGCAGAGAATCCTTGGGACTGTCTCCAGGCCAGCAGTGTGGAAACTGAGGGATGGAGAGGCTGCAGCCATGGGATGGCTGCTTTGCCTTCTCAGCCCCTCCCTGCATGTGTGAGCATCCCTACCCTCGAGCTTCCTACGGACGGAAAAACCAGCTTGGAGAGCTTGAGGGTGCACTGGGGAGGATGGAGCTGTGCAGGGGCCATGCTAGATGCTGGCACAGGCTTCCTCCTGGAGCCCCAGACGGACACAGGAACCTCGGTGAGAGCAAATGCCTCCCCGGCGCTATCGATCGCGGCCGTGGGCTGTGCGCGCCTCGTGCTGGACTCGCAGTGATGATCAATACCCGTTTTTCTCCCCAGCCTTCACCTCCCTAATGGGAGCCACCAGCCCTGTCACTTCCCCAGAGCTGCCAGGAGGAGATGGCCATGGGTGGGCTGGAGTTGGACCCACTTCTTTGCATTCTTAGGATAAGAGTCCCCAAGAGCTGCGGTGCTGTCGCAGCCTGGGGCTTCGGCGCTGGTGAGCTGGTGGCTGCTGAGGCCACAGGGACAGCGGACATCAGTCCCCAGCTGGCACTGGGATAGCTGTGATTAGTCATAAGCAAACATTTTGGAGCAAAGGTCCATGGGCTTGTGGCGTGCTGGGAATTTGTTCCCTGCAGGGACATGTTTCACCCTTCATGGCAGCCAGCAGTGGCTGTGCAGGTGCAATGCAGGAGGAGATGCTCAGTTCCACAGCTCTGCCAGTGCCACTGCAGGTGCCTGGGAGGATGTTCCCACCTGTGTGTGGGTGGAAGAGGGAAGCCCGTGTTGCCAGGAGCCTGGCTGCGGTGCCAGGGGACACAGTCCTGTTTTGCCTGGTGGCAGTGCTGCTGATGGTGGCACCGCGGGGGTTTTTCCTGTGCTGGCAGCAGAGGGGGGACTCATGAGAGGCATAATAATAATTCCCACGTGAAGTATAAGAAAAGAAGCTATTTCAGTATTGCCTCCTCCGCCTGGTGAGCCCACAGCCAGGCCTCTATCAGGAAAGGGAATGCAGATAAATCAGCCATTCTCCTTAGGAAGAGGAGCTTATACCCCTCATGTGGCACCAAACCTTGTTGGGAAAAGGTGCTGGTTCCTGGTGAATGCTGGGGGCAGCCAGGATGCAGCATGCCCACAATCTCAAACATTGGGCAGGAAGTGCCTGGCATCAACTCAGCTGCCTGGACCCCTGTGATGAATTTCCCACATACAGCAGCAATTCCTGGAAATTTTCTTCTCTGTGTCTGTGCAGGCAGTAACTGGGAGCTGAACTTCTTCAGTTCAGCTGAACTTCTTCCCTTCTTCAGTGGAGAAGGGAAAAAAAAAAAAAAAAAGACCAAAAGGAAATTGAAGAGATTGGGGTTTTGATGCCTTTTCCTTTGAACACAGGGGCTTGCAGAGCTGGGCGGTGATGGGTGAGGGGCTGTGGGATGGAGCATGCACACTTTACACTGTATTCATCTGGGAGAGCCAAGCCAGGCCTGCACGTGCCCTCTGTCCTGTTTTGGAGGGCAGGAGCTGCCCTTCATGGCAGACTGCAGAAGATTGATGTGTTTTTGAAGCCAAACCGGAGTTTCTGCCCTGAAACGGTGCGGGAGCCTGCTCCGAATGCTAAGCAGCTCCTTGGAAAGCAGTTTCAAAGCACAAAGGGGAGCGGGATGGGGAAGCAGAGCAGTCAGCCCCCTCCTGTGGCCCCCGGAGACTGCACTGTCCCTTCCCAAAATAATCAAACTCATAGGAAAAAACCCAAGAAGAACCCACGGTTCTGGGGTTCTGGGTGGTGGAATCCCCCCCCAAGAGGTCACAGCCTATTTTGTGGTGGCCAAGATCCACTCCTGGAGGATCTTTTTGGCGGTGGCTGTGGATTTATTTTGCAGGCAGCTGCCATTGGTGGGACCCGCTGTGCTGGTGGGGCAGGAGGCAGAGAAGTGCATGGGACCTGTCCCAGGGGTGTCACCAACTGGAGCCCTCCCTAATGGCTGCTACCCCGCAGCCACCCCTAAACTCCCACAGCACCACCCCAAGTCCCCTTGTTGGGGTGGCACAAGAGCATCTCCTGTGCCCCCAAAGTGCCACCCCATGCCCGGGGGGCTTTCAGGGCAGAGGGTTGGGATCTGCAGAGTCAGCCCCGAAGTGCTCGCTCCGCAGATCCTCCCACCTGCCTCTGACAACAAATGGAGGTGATTTTCACCTCCTTTCATCTGGAAAACCTCCGGCAAAAGTCATCTAACAACTTCCCTGGCAGCAGGAGCGTTGAAGAGATTTCTCTCGCACATTCACAGCAGGTGATTCTTCGTGCTGCTCAGAGGAGGATCGCTCTGGCTCGGGATGCAGAGCAGCACTTGGGAACCGCTGTGTCTCCGACCCACACCCAGCTGGGCGCTGGGACATGCAGCGGGGGCAGACATTACCCACCCTCGGCACCGCTTCTCCTCCATCCTCCCTTGTGCCTGCCCTGTGAGAGGTGATGGGTGATGCAAAAATATCAGTCCCAGACAGCAAACATCCCAGGGATGATGTGAAGAAGGGAATAGAGTTCAGGACAGTGGGTCCCCATGGATCCCCCCCGTACTATGCCTGAGCACAGCCTCTGCTAGTGGTGGAGATGCCTGTGAGCATCCACTGATGGAGACACCTCTGTCTGGGGATGGGAGCATCATCACAGTGAGGTGGATGCTGATATGGGATCCTCAGGAGCTGCTGTAATCTCATTCCAGGAGCAAATCACATTCCCAGCAGCCAAGGACATGTTAGGTCTTAATAAAAATGGTAATTCCCAGCAGATTGAGTTGGGAACAAGGAAGGCGGCTGTTCCTTCCCCTTTCAAGCCTTCTCCAGTGCCCATGGGTAGTGTGGTGCTGCTGGAGGAGGAAGAGGGCTGCGCTGAAGGATGAAGGATTTGGAAAGTAGGAGCAAGGGGTTTCTGCAAAACCCCAGCTCCTCACATCCTCTGAGATCCGGCCTCGGCTTCTTGTCTGCTTAATCCCTGCCCTGACGCTCACCCGAGCTGCCCAGCCATGAAAGCCAGAACTGTTTGTTTGCAGTTTCCTAGGAGAGAAATCACATTAAAAAAAATTAATTACACACCTGAAAACAAAATCTGGCTGCTCAAGTGCACATCAGGGATAAATGGTGTGCTCCAAATTAGACAATTTACAGCTTGGGTAAGTAATGAAGGAACCCAGCCAGGCGTGAAAGCAGAGGGGGAGAGTGACCCTGGGGGAATATGGGGTTCTTTTCTCCCTTCTCCCTTGTCCCCCAGCCCCTCGATCCCTCTGACCCCCTTTTCACTGCTTGCTGAGAAACCCCCATTTACTCAGCACTGCTGGCTGGAGTAGGTCCCTGTGGCTCCAGCCTCGGGAGTTCAGCAGGGATTTTGGATGAGTTTGAGCCCTTTTAGAGCTTGGAGATGGGAACGGCCCCAGAGAACGGGGCAGGTAATGGGGGCAGAAGGACGTTCTGTGCATCCCAGCGAGCGAAGGGCTGGGTGGGACATCTTCCCCCGTGGCATCCCAGTGAGCAGAGGGGTCCAGCATGGGGGTCCCTGGCTGCACCCCGACCCCCCTGGCACCCCCCAGCCCACGCTGGCCTCTGCAGTCCTCGCTGTGCGGTGTGTGGGCGGGCTGGCAGCGCGCAGCCGAGGAGCGGGCAGCAATCCAGGCTTGCCGGCGAGAAGAAAATAATTTCTTTGCTTTATTTTTCCCTTTACAGTGTCCCAGCCCAGCCTGTGCGTGTGGAGATTTAAAGGGGCTGTGTCCCAGGGCCATCACGCCAGGTCAGGGGCAGTGGGGATGGTTGATGTGGCTGGATTCGTGTGGTGGAGCTGAGCTTCCTGAGTGGGCTGCTGGCTGTGGGTGCTTCCTGGCTTGCCTGCAGCAAAGAACCAGCTATGGGGACTTCTGCTGCCCTGGGGCAAAGTTAAAGTGTGGGCAGCACCCCTGATGGGTGAGGAGATGCCCTGTCCCCCTCACACTGCCCAGGGGGCAGCCTGGAGCGCAGCAGCATCCCCGGAACCCATAGGAATCGACTCCCTCCTCCACCCACACCCCTCTCTGTCCCCGGTGTGCTGCCCACCGGCTCCGGCAAGGGGCAGGATGCTCCCAAGCTCCCCAGCCTGCCGACATGTGATGGTGCGTGGGGAAGGGAACAGCCTCCCTTCTCCCCTCTCTGCTCGGCTCCCACCTCTGCTCGGTGCCGGCTCGGAAACCAGCCAGCTAATGATGTGAGCTGCGGAGCAGATGGGGGACCTGACGCTCCACTCCCCGGCAGCGGATTAGGCATGCAAATGGATGTATAGAGACGCGGTGCCTCCTGGCCTGTATCCTCTCCACCCCCACCACGCGTATGGCGTTTCAATCCGCAGCCCCCAGGCCCCCCACTCGCAGCACCCCCCGCCTGGCCTGCAGCCACGTGTGGAGGGCAAGCACGGACGGACAGACGGACGTGGGGTTGTTTAGGGTCCCTGCAGCCCTGCCTGAGTGAGGGATGGCCCCTCCTTGAACTGTAAATCCCGCCGTGTCCCCGCATGGTAGCGGCGGTGGATGAGCGGCATCGTTCCCTCCGCCGCCTCCTTGCGCTCCTTTTGCGGCAGCGGTGGGTGCTGCTGTGCCCCGTTTAGGGGGAGATGCTGTGCCGAGAGGTGGGAGCGGGGCTGGGACAGTGACCCAGGTGCTGCAGTCGCCCAGCTGCCCTGGCTTGAGCTGTGCTACAGCTCTGGGATGCCGGCAAAGCTGCTCCTGCCCTGGGCAGCACCAAGAGGCATCAGTTTAGCTCCTGCAATGCCCGTGACCGCTTCTGAGCATAAGAAATGCTGCGAAATGTGAGCTGGCAGAAGCAGGACAGTCTGACTGAGTCCTACTCCACCTCCAAAACCTGTGGAGAGCTGGAAGGCGCAGGGAGGTTTGGGGCACCGTGATGACACAACCATGTGCCCAGGGGGAACTGAAGCTGCCCAGAGGAGACCAGTTCAGCCGGGAGTGGGAGCAGCAAGGACACCTCACTTCAGCCCAGCCCTGCGGCTGTAAAACCAGCCCCCCTCCAAAAGGACACAAAACCTGCCCCTCCCGACACGGGGATGAGACTGTCTCCACCTGCAGCATCACTCCCTCAGACCCTCTGTGCCACTGCAGCAGCAGCACCGTTATCTCTAATGCCTGGGAGCAGGAAGGAGATTAATATTCATCACAAGGGAGCGGAGCATATGGAATATGAATAATGCTAATTGTGTCTGTATAGATTTAGCGTAAGAAGCTTCCATGCATTAAGGAGGGAGGGAATTAGTTCTCTGAACCGTTTCAGACTCGTTTCTGGCAAAGGAGTGCCTGCTGCCCGCAGGTTGGGAGGCAGGGGTGAGGATGGAACTTGTGTCCTGTGCCTGAGTGCAGGAGAGGCTCGGGATGCAGGGTGGCTGTGAGGGGGAGCACAGGCACCCTGTGCCTCCCAAAAACCAGAGTGATGGAGCAAACTCAGTCACTGTAGATGCCAAGGAGGAAAAGGGGCTGCCTGGAGACCTGTGAGCCCCACAGCCATGGGCTGCTGCAGCCACAGACACCCCAAGTGCCAGCACTAGGGGTGACTGTAAGCCTGCTGGGCCTGGGCTGCTTTTCCATGTGTGTGGCCCCACGGGGCTTGGGTCCCTGGGGCCAAGAATAGTGCAGGGCTGGCACTACTCCTGCCCTGGGCGAGTTCATCTGCCCCCAGGTGCAGGGCAGGTGCTGTGCATGGCAGGCAGGAGCTGGCAGGAGGCAGTGCCCTGTGCACTGGGGCTGGACAGGTAACGAGGCACTGGGGGCCAGAAAACTTCATGCCTTAAACATTCATCCCATTTGCCTTCTGGGGATAAGGGCCCCATTTTAATCGAATCATCTCATGGCTTTAATGAGGTGAAGAGGAGAAGGCTCATTTGCTCAGCCAGGCAGGGAGAGCAGGCTGGGCACTGCAGGTCCAGGGCTTTGGCAGAGCCCCCCAGGCCCAGGCGAGTGTGTTCCCTCCTCATGTGGCTTGGGCTGACACGTGGCAGCGTCACCTTGGTCACGGGGGACTGGTTGGAACAGCAGGATCAGGCTCCCCTCTCTGCAGGGCACAGTGCTGAGCTTCCCCCTGTGCCCCAGCACTGCAGAGGGGTTCAGGCTGGACACCCCTCTTCTGCTGGGCTCCCCAGGGGTGGCTCTGTGGCAGAAGAGAGCTCAGGAAGGGCTGGGGTCATCCCTCTGCTGCAGACTAGAGCTGGTCAGGGAGGTTTTGCAGCCTCAGGAGAGAGTGGAAAACACCTGGGGTCCGGCTGCTCCCTGGGAAGCCTTCTGGCATCCCTGCAGCTGCAGTGTGAGGATGCTCCCAGACTTTCCCCACACTTTCCAGGGCCAGCAGCCGCAATTGTCTCAGGCTTGACCATTGTCCTCTTCCTCCCCTGTCCTCCCATCCCTGAGAACGTGGGATTCCTCTTCCTGCGCTTCGATCTCTCCAATTTTTAGCTCGTTCTGGCTGCTTTATAGGCACTAATCCCTCTGCAGGCACTGGGGAGAATCCACCTACACTCCATGCAGTCTTGAGTCTTATTGTGTAAACAAAATCTCAAACACGAAATCCCTAATCCTTAATGGTTGGAGCCTCGGATACCTGTTCCCCCATGGAAGAGGGGGAAGGTCTCTGCCACGTTTGCTCCCATCCTCAACCTCAGCACGGATTAAACATCTGTACATGCTTTTAGCCTTGTTTTTTTTCCCTTTCTTCCTGGCTGTACACACTGGTGAGCCACCCTGGCCCCCTCCCTGCTCTACTGCATTTGTTCAGCTTAGGGGATCAAACTGGGTGACATTTGGAGCTGGGATATTTAAAATGCAAATTTCCCCTGGATAGATAAGTGGAATTTGCTCCCTCTTATGAAGGGAATCTCTGGGGAGAGCAGAGCACTACGGCCAGCCTGCTCTGAATGTGAAATGCAGCCAGGGGAATCCCTGCCTCTCCCCAGCCTGGCGCTTGTGGGCAAACACTGGTGCAATAACCACCCTCATGACCATGAAGGAGTCCAGATTTCCCCCAAACACAGTGAGAGGTAAGAGCTGTGGGGCTGGCAGGGAAGCCTGTGGTATTTCTGGATTGCAGCCAGGGAGGGAGAAATCTTGGTGGCTGCTGGTGTAACCCCAGAATTGATGTTTTTTCTCTCTGCATCCAGGGTGCTGCTGATGTATTTGTCTCTCCCTCCCAGCTTGGAAATTAAAGCTTTCGCCACTTTTCTTGCTGCAGAGGAACAAATGTGTGTCTGAGAGGGAGATTTACACTTTGCTTTCCTTCCTGGAAATGGAGCGTGATTTTCCAGTGACTGCAGATGCTGGGCCTGTCCTGACGCCTTGAGAGGAGCTGCTGGGCGGGGAGAAGGAGCCCCCCACTCACCCACCCTCCCAGCCTGCTTCAGCAAACCAGGTGGGTTTGGATGAGAGGGCTGCAGTCCTGTGTTTCCCCCTCTGCACTCACATAACTGCCCCTCCTTGAGCCCCCCTCTCTCCTCCCCCTTCTCGGTGCAGGCTGCAGGCTGGGCTGATTCACCTCCTGGCATGGCTGTCCTCGAAACCTGCTAAACCCCTACCAAGGGAGAAGTGCAGCATCTTTAGGGAAAAACACTCTGTTTGCTGCCAGCCCCATCCAGGATGAGACTGCAGGCACCAGACTGCGCATGGGGGGCACGGGGGTGTGGAAATTACAGCAGGGCTGGGATGGAGAGGAGCAGCTCCGGGTTGGGAAGCCCTGGGGGGAGCTCACCTGGAGGCATTCATGTGCATCAGCTTGATCCCTGCTTGCCCTGCCTGCCCACAGTCCCCCACTCATGCAGCAGCAACTTAAAGCAGAGGAAAAACCATAAAACAGAAGTTCAGGCAGCTCTTTGAGCTGGTCCTGGGCTCCTGCAGTGACTGAGGGCTTCCCACAAACTGTGATGCACCGAGGAATATCTGGAACGTCATAAATATACTCTGGGAATGAAGGAAAAGGGATTTGAATTTCAACTTTGATGCATAATGTGCTTTCTCTAAAAAAAAAAAAAAAAGCCAGCCTTCTTGGCAGGGACCAGACAACTTCACACTAAATCTCCTGCAGGAGCATGTTGCCAGTTGCAGAGATAAAACCTCAATGAAACACAATTAGTTTCCACTTGGATTAGCCAAACTCGCGTCTCTCCTCCCACCCAGACACCCCGGCAGCGGGACGGGACCGCTCAGTGCCAGCCTCCTGTGTCCCCAGCCCTGCTGGGAACGGGACGGCTGTGCCCCGGGGGGAGGATAACTCTCTTTTCACGGCTAAGGGGAACTGACAAGTGATGAATACACGAAAGCCGGAGCGCTGCAGGGCAGCCCCTGCCATCTCACCGAGGACGGCGGCTCATCACGGCTGGTTTGCTGCGGTTCTCTGAGGTTTGGAGGCTGGTGGGGAGCCTGGGGCAGGGTCTCCATGCTATCCCCGACGGTCCAGCCAGCTTGGGGTTGGGGCATGGCACTGCTGCCTCCTTTCCCAGCTCAGTCCCGAAGGAGGGAGGAGCAATCAGAGGGGATATGCTGGCAGCAGAGGTTGCTGAGAGATTTTTTCTTCAGGCAGGAATATCTCGAATATTGTACTTTTTTTTCTTAAGGCTTATAAGCTGGGAGGCTTTCTCGTCTTGGGGTTTTAGTCTTAAGCATCACTTACGGTGGCAATGTCTCACCCCTGTTTGCCCCTGACTCCTCGGTGTCACTCTGAGCCCAGACGTGTGTCAGGCTCACTTGTGCCACAGGCGCATTTTTGGAGCAGGCTCACGCCTCCAGGCAGGGTCGTGGTGCCCCAGAGCCAGGCTGGCAGGAACAGATCCTGGGGGAGGTAGGAAAAACAGCTCAGAGCCATCTCCGGGACAGGAGCACTTCCCAGGCCCTGCAGGTTTTGCCCTGCTGGGCTGACAAAGGGACCAAGAGTTGCTGGCAGGGCTCTGAGGGGAAATCAGCCTGTTAATTAACAGCTTTATTACCCAATAACGAATGGTGGACTTAGCTCAGCCTTGAAGCAGGCCAAGCGAGTGGAGTGCCCTCAGGGAGGGCCAGAGGAGGTGAGCCGAGGGCAGGCTTTGCCTTCTGCCGTATTTGGGAATATTTTTAAGATCTGTACATGGAGAGAACAGAATCCTGCAGCCCCCTCAGTATCTCTGTCCCTGCTGTCTCCAAGGTGCCAGTGGGAGGACAGGGGTGGGGATCACTTGTCCCTCCAACAGCAGAATGTACCCCAGGCAAGGGGTGGACTGCGGGGTGGGCATTCTTGCTGATGGAGGAGGGAGGGGAGCTTGCAAGCTGGAAAAGGAGAAGAATTTCCTTGGCTTGGTGTGTTTTGCTGCAGAAAGGCGGTTTCAGCTCCAAGGGTAAGGGAAATGAAACAGAAAAATGCTTCCTATTAAGCAAAAGGGATGGAGAGCCCTGCGTAACAGTGCTGTCTGCAGGGGCTGCTCGCTCCGTGTCCGCCCGGAGGGAGCCGCGCCGCGGCAGGCGGGCTGAGGGACACGGGGACGAGCTCCAGCCCTGCAGCTCCGGGCTGGGGACAGCCACACCCAGCCCCATGGACGGCAGGCAGTGCCTGGGGAGTGATGGCAGGCAGTGCCTGTGGGTGTTCTCCCCACAGATCCCTGAGGTTCCCTGGCAGGTCCCATGGGGAGTCGGGGATGTCTCAGCCCAAGGTGTGGACTGAGATGGGTCTGAGGAGCTGCTGGAGGGCGTTTGGCCAAAGCTCATCACCTGTTCTGAGGGTATCCTGACCGCTGGGACGTGGGCAGTGGCAACACCTCCTCTTGCCCTGCCTGCATCTTCATGGGCCCCGAGAGCAGCCCCACAGAGATCCCAACCCCCCCAGGCACCTCTTGCCCAGGGCACGGCTGCAGTTCTTTATCTGGGGATGTTCTTCTCCTTTGCTTTCAGAACAGACCTAGCAGTTTTGTGGCAGGAAGGACAACATTCATTCTGGAGCTTTCCCAAGTAATTCATCCTCTGAGAAATTAATTATCAGCACCGAGGCTGCTTTTAATCAGCGTCAGTCCCTGTGCGCTCGAGGTCGGAGGGTGTTGCTGCCTCTGCCTCCAGCGGCTCTGGGTTCCTGCGGGCAGGGAGGAGATCGGCTGCTGCCCGTGGGATGGGAACCGTGAGCAAGGAGAGCAGATCCATCCGGGAGGCCCTGACAGCTGTGCAAACACCCCCGGGGTAACGCACCTGCCAGCTACGCCCGGGGTGGGTGGAGTGACGGGGCAGCCCAGGTGATGAGAGCGGCTCCGACGCCCACACAGGAGTGCCAGGGTGCTCATGGGTTGGGAGCAAGGATACAGCTCTGGAAACAGCTCTGTGGCCCCCATCTTGCGCTGAGGACAGTGAACCCACGCAGGTAGCGTGCATACATGTGTGGGTGAAGCTGTGTGGCACACCTGGAAGGCGGGTGTGATAATGTCTGTTTGCTGGGGGACATGGGGGCATCTGTTCCAGCAGAGCTGCCTCTGGCAGCTGTTTCCCTGACAAATGGTGTTTGGTTTGGTGGAAGAGCCTTAATGAAAGCGGTGGCAGCTACAGGAGTGGGGAGGGAAGCGCCTGCCCAAAGGATGCTCTGGGGAAGAAAGGAGAAGAGAAGGACAAAAGGACGTTGGGCATGACCCCTGGTGATGGCCAGGTGGCTCCTTGCAGGACCCACACCTTGCTACCTGGCCAGGAGCACCCGGCTCTCCACAGCCAGCTCTGCCTGGTGGGGTTTTGGGCCACCAGGAGAAGGTGTGTTACGGGTGGGGGAGAGCTAAGGGTGCACTTTCTGGAGGTGGGGGTGGTGAGGGGTTTTGGGGACCTCTGGGACTGTTGAACTGCAGAAGCTGGAGGCCCCTTGATGTGGGGACGTGTTTCTGTCATACTTGTGCCCTCTAGTGGCTTTGTCCTCTCTCTCTGGTCCCTTGGCCACCATCCCAATGCTCCCGGTCTCATGGCCACCATCCTGCGGTGGTCGGGGCCACCCCGTGCCCCTGGCACTGCCAGCCTTGGCGTTCTTAGTGGCGGGGAAATGCTGGGCAAGAGGGGTTTAGCTGAGGCCAGGAAGGCACCTGATGGTGCCTTCCCCGTCGTCATCTCCTTCATCCTGGAAGGGAGTGCTTGTCCTCGGTTTCAAGAGGCTTTAGCACGGAAATGTAATTTTTAGATTTGTGGGGAGGAAATGGGTTCCATAACCTTTCCAGAGGCTTGATTCCCTAGCCTAAACTGTTGGGTGAATGACCCCAAAATGTATTTTATTCCAGAAAATCCAATCTTGAAATTTCTAACACAAAGTTTCTCATTTTCCACTGCTCGGGGCTGTTCTCTACCTTTCTGTTTCCTCTGTGTTTAATCACATGACAGCCTGAAAAAAAAAACCAAGACAAACCAACACAGTTTTTTCTCATTCTACTGATGTTTCTCTTTTATCTAAGAGAAATAAAACGCTCCTTTGCCTCCGGCCCGTGGCAGCCACCACGTCTCAGCTGTGCTCCTGGGGGACAAGATGCCTGGATGCCCTGCGGCTGCTCCTGCCTCCTGTGTGCTTCTCTCCTTGCCTGTGTCTCCTCTCTGCTGGTTTTTGGACCCTTCCCAGAGTTGTGGCAAGGATGGGAAATGTGGTTTGGTGGGAGAAACCCAGCCAGGCACTGTGGCTCCCTGGGGTGGCTGGTGGAGCAGGGTGAGGATGGGGTGCCACATCTAGGGCAGCGTGAGCTCCCGTGTCCCCTGCAGGGACAGGGGGATGGGGATGTCCCCGTGCACTTGGCAGCCAGCCCTGCATGTGCTCCCTCCACTAGCAGGGGATATTTCCTATCTGAGAGAGCAGATGTTGGTTAGGAGCTTCCTAAGCAGTTTCTCTTCCCTCACAGAATTGCTGCTTGGCGAGAGAATTAAATTCTCTTTTGTTGTCAGTTTAGAGGAGAACAAAACCAAATGTCACCTGGAGAAATTCTTGCTGCTGCACCCTCAGGGGATGGAACGGCTGCCTCAGGACCAGGATTAGCCCATCACTGAGAAAACCGATGGTCCCTGAGGGAATTAGACAGATGATCGATGCTGGGATTAGCTTGTGTGGTGGCTGTGGTGACAACAGCGACCCAGAGCAGCAGCTCCACCCTGCCTGTGCTTGCACTGAGCCAACCCCAGCCCATCCCCGTGCTCTCTGGGATGGTCCCTGAGCAGTGTCAGCCCAGTGAGGAAGGGCTAGGGGCAGCGCTGCTGCAGCCAGCACTGCCACAGATGTTCTGCATTTTGGATTTCTCCCCCTTCCAGCCTCGTTAGTATTGAAATTAAAAGCAAGTGTTTGTGAATTGGTAGCTGTTCGCCAAGACCCTAATTAGCAAATCTCTTCATCCCCTGGGGCTGCAATCTAATAATCAAAAAAAGAAAACCAAAAAACCCAAAAAAAGCCCCAGCACCCAAACAAGCCCCAAACCTTGCTTGATGGATCGGGAGTGCTACTGGAACAGTAGGAAACGGCTCTTCCTGCTTAGTATGGTAATTAAACACTTCAATTGCAATTATTTTTGCAATTAGATAAGTCTCTAATTGTTATCATAGGTGGCAGGGGTTTGGGTGTG
>VXBQ01015768.1:614-43267 GCA_013400175.1 Phainopepla nitens | reverse complement strand
TTTGCCAGTTCTTCTCCGAGCTGGAGCGTGGATGCTCCAGGCGATTCAGGCCGGCTCCTGCCGGGTTTGTTTGGGGAAGACGAGCTCTCCGTGTGCTCCTCTGCAGGCACCCGGCTCCTGCCGCTCTCTAAAGCTGCTGATGAGGCAATGTCTCAATCTGCTCTGGGGGGCTCAGCCCAGGAGTTTCATAGCTCCTTATCCCAAGGCCACATGAGGGAGGACCATGAGGGGACCTTGCCCAGCAGGGCATTGCCTTGCTGGAGATGTTTCCTTGCCCACTGATGTTTTGATGGGCTTTGGCTGTGTGCTGGGAGGCACTGGGGCTCCAGCACTTCCCTCTCTCAGCTTTGCTCACTTTTTGGGAGCCATTTCCTCTGTAACTGCTAATTAGTGGTGGAAGGGTGAAGCCCACAGAGGAACCGGTGGCAGATGCTGACACCCAGGGCTGTGGTGGCTCGGGGGATGTCGAGGAGTTGGGGGAGCGAGTGGGGTGCGCTGTGCGGGTCGGGGAGCCCCGCCCTGCCGTGGGTGATGACAGTGGGTGACACCCACGGTGTGGCCGGAGCTCGGGGCCGGTCCGTGCCCGCAGCAAGCAGGGGGAGCTCCGAGCCAGCGGTGCCGCCCCTCCGGGTCCCCGCCCGGGGGACGGCTGGGTGTCCCCTGTCCATCAGGGGCCAGGTAGGGACCATCTGGCTGGTCCCACGGGGCAAGGTGTGCTCTGGGGGTGCCAGCCTTGCCCAGGGCAGCTGTGCCTGTGTCTTGGGTGTTTGTGCTGTGTGTCCAGGCTCTGTCCCAGCAGAGGGATGGGGCTGGGAGGCTCTTCCCAGGACAAAGCACACCCACACAAATCAAGTATCTCATTTTCCTTCTGTTAAATAGATTTTTATACTGATGATTTCTCCACAGGCTCAGGACAGAAACATCCTCTTCATCACCCCTGGAGCCTTGGTGTTGAGCTGCTGGGGAGGGCAGAGTCTGGGGCAAACCCTGGCTGCTCAGTGGCTCCCCACGGCCCAGCAGGCTCCAGGGCTTCTCTCTGTGGTGTAAGGACAGCCCCAGGCATGGGAGGCAGCCTTGCCCCAGCACGGGTGCTGAGGGACTGGGATGTCCTGTGCACGGACACCCAGCACTCATGGCTGCCAACATCCACCACGCTGAGCCCTCCTGCCACATCACCCCCCATCTACCAGGCCCTTGCCCCCTCTGAGGGGTGGATACATCCCTAACACACCAAGGTAGTGCCTGTATTGCCTTTCTCCATCCTAGCCTGGTCTGCCTGGAACCAAGACCTCAACAGCAGCCCCTTTCCCCCTCCACCCTGTGCTCTTGCAGCCTAACCCATTGCCACAGGTCTGGAGAGGGCACTCCCAGCCCTGCCAAGGGCATGCTCTGCTTCCTGACCCAGCTCCTCAGGCATCTCTTCCTGCTGGTGTGGGGCTTGATGCTGAAAGCGTCACCGCCCAGACAGGTCAGGAGAAATGTTCTTCTGCAGCTTCTCCAAGGGCTCTTCTAACACACCACCCCCCTGGGAAGAAACCTGGGCGGGCAGAGGCCTCTCCAGCAGTGTTTGAGGTGGAGCAAATGCCACGTGCCAGAGCAGGGATCCTGCAGAGGAACACAGAGGGTGATCAATGGCTTTACATTTCCATTTCCTCCCCTCTCCTGCTCCCCAGTGTAAGGGCTGCTGCATTCAGCACCTGCTGTGTCTGGGAGGGACTGATGTGATGCTCTGAGGATGCTCTTGGCATCCTCGACTAAATGCTGAGTGCTGGCATTTGGGCAGAGCTGAGCAGGCTTGCATCACCCCAAGACCTATCACCCAACTCCCCTCTGAGCAATATCACTTTGCTTCATGGCTTTCTCTGCCTGTTCTTCCTGTCCCTCAGGCCAGCTAGCAGCAGCAGGGCTGAGTTGCCAGAGTTGTAGTCTGACAAAAGTTGATATCCTGGAGCTGGCAGCGCTCTGCTCCCACGTGCTGCTTCTCCCATGGCCCCTCTCCCTGCTGTGGGTCAGGGGATTTTTTTGATCAGGGGCTCTTTGGTTGGGTGTCCTGTATGAGGTGGCATTTCCTGTCCCCACCCCCATGGTGCAGAGAGGAAATCTGTGGTCACATCAGGACCTCAGATATCCTGCAAACGTCTCCCCCAGACCTCTGCTTCATTCTGCTGATTAGATCAGCAGCCCCTCAGGGGATGGCTGGTATTTTGCCTTTACCTCATGGAAACTACACGTATCTTAGAACGTGTGCACAGAGATGGAAAGCATGAAGCAGAAGAGCTGGAATTGGTGTCCCCTCTGTCCCTGCTGCTGGGCAGTGGCAGCAGCAGAGATGACTCTGCCTTGTGTCTGGGTTGCCAGGGGGGTGAGTGCTGTGCGTGCCCTGGGGACCTGCACTTTGTGCTTTCCAGACTGGAGGGTTCACTCTGTTCCTCCTGCAGAGATGCTTCCCCAAATAACAGCACCTGCAGCCTCCAATCCTCTGGTTCCCCTCCTGCTGCTGGGCAATAGCATTTCCAGGGTGACTCACAGGGAGCACCTCTGAGAAGTGCAGGTTTATATTGCAACCCAGGGCAGGGGGTCCCTGTGCTCCATCTCCCTCCCAGCTGTGTGTGTGGACAGACAGCACCAGCTCCTGTTATTGCCGTGACCTTGGCTAAGGTGAGCAATGCTCAGGGTGCAGCAGGGACAAAGTGTGTGCCCAGCTTCCAGCACGTGGGTGACTGTATTTCAATATGCAGAGCCCAGGTTATCAGCATGCAGCATTGGAGGGGAGAGCGTGTGGAGGTCAGGGTGACCTTGCCTGACTCTTCCTAAGAAGGGCTGCACAAAGTGGCTCTCTGGAGCTGAGAGGCATCCCCATGCATGGCAGTGGTGGCCTCCAGCCCAGCACCACTTGGAGAGAGCAGCAATGCCTGGTGCAGCATCAGCTCTTCACCTCGGGAGCCCTGCCAGCATCTCCGCCAAAGCTGCTGGCAATTTATGTGAATGTAGGCTTGCATGAAAATGAGGTGTGCTGGAAATTCATGGTCTGAATGCAGCTGCCTCTGCAGTGCATGAGGGACAGGCAAGATTCAGTGTCTTCCAGGGCGTCTCAGGCTGGTTCTGTAATCCCAAAACTCCAGGGCAGTTGCAGAAGGGGGAGGGGGGGGGGCCAGCTCTGTGCACCTCCCCTGGGCTTGGGACTTGGTTGGAGAACAACCAGTGATGGATAAAGGAGTGAGGCTGCATCTCTGGTGGTATCACCCCTTGCACCAGGTACCATCAGGAAGCGATGCCTGCAGGAAAAATACAGTGGATGCCACAGCAGGGAGAGCTGCCTCCTCCCTCATTTTCACCCAGTGACCCAGAGCTGCCTCCTCCCTCATTTTCACCCAGTGATCCTGGCCTTGTACTCACTCTGCAGCTCTCGCCTCTGCTGTTGAGTTTTGTGCTGAGGAAAGCTGAGCGTTGTCCTTTCAACCTCACACACTGGATTTTGGAAGAGGGCAGCCAGGAGTTGAAGGCTGGGAGATGTGGGTCCTAGGGCAGGTGGCTGGCTGAGACTCACAGAAAAGCTCCAGTGCTGGCAAGGTTAAATTGTACATGAAGACAGAAAAAAGAGAAAAAGAACAGAGCAGTCTGTCAGTGCCAGCCTGGCTGGGCCTGGCTTTGCTCTGTGAAGCATTGGGTTGTCTCTGCCTGAGGCTGGCAGCTGCCCAGGCATGTTGTGACTAGGACAGTGACCCTTTCCAATGGGAACTGGCTTCTCCTCTGCCCATATATTGTGGCCATGGTCCTGTCCCAAGCTGCTCTAAGCACAGATGGCATGCAAGAATGTGATCCACAGCTATTTACTCAGCTCCAGCCTTTTCTGCCCCAGTACATCTCTGTTAGTGCTGAACGCTCCCTCTCAGGGGATTTTAATCTGTCTGAACATCAGGGTCTGGTTTCAGATCCTACAGCCACGAGCATGCCAAGCCCCACGCACTTCAGAGCCCTGTCCCACTGCACTGAAGCAGATTCCTGAGGTCCTTGGGTTGTTTTTACTTGTTTTGTGTGAGTTGTCTTCCTCTCTGATGCCTGATGGGGAAACGGGAGCAGCTGTGTTCCCCTTGCATCTCTGCTTGGCCCTACCTGGTCCTCAGTCATGGAAGTGTTCTCCAGCCCCCAGCTGCTGTGGAGGTCTCATGGCTTTTGAGTCTCTGCCCTGCTCCTGACTGAGGCTCTGAGTGACCCCTGAGACTGGCTGCAGTTCTTCAGTATTTCCACTCTTGTTTGTTAATCTTTTCCCCATGCCTCATAACTGAGAAGAGCATTGTTATTAAGGGCAATGGTTCAAAATTTTGCTTTCCCTTGAATGATCCCATGGAGCTTCTCTGAGCAGAGTTCTTCTGAGCTCTGTGTTGAGGGGTTATGAGTTTTTTGAGTGATTTATGTTGGTCTTTTCCTTTTAAGATGTTCAGGGCAGATGACTCAGAAGATTCTGCAGAGAGGAAGGGGGGAGAGGAACCAGCTCAGTTCGTGCTGGGGGTGAAACTGGCTACCAGGTTTTTGGTGAGCAGGTAAATGCTGTGCTCACCTGTCTTGTTTGGTATTAATTGATCCTGATCATCTGCCAAGAGCAGATCTATCTGACTATGGAAAAAAGGGCTGGAAGGGGCTACATGTGATCATTGGTGCATCATTGCTATCAGGTGGAGGGCTACAAAGAGAAGGAGAGAAAGTAAAACCAGGTGCTTGAGCAACTCTTATCTGATTGTGAGCAGAAACCACAGTGGTGATGCTATGTAGGATGTGGGGGGAGCTCTGGATTTAGAAAGGTCAAGAAACAAGAAACTTCCTGGCTTGAGTATTCCCTCTGGGGAACCAGGGGAAGAATCTTTTCTACCCGGAAAAGCTGGGAGGGTGAAAGCCAGGAAATCAGTGACCCTGCCTTCTGCCTGAGGAACAGAAACCCATTTTTCTTGCCCTTTTATCTCCCTCCAAGTCATTATTGTCCCTTTGTGGTAAGGCAACATTTTGAGAAAACCCTGACATTTATATTCTCTTTTCTCTTGGCTGTGCAGGGAAATCCCAACAGGCTGTTTCCCCATCGCCAGCTCTCCTGGTTCAGCTGCAGAGCCTCAGTGCATGAGCTTCTGGTTTGCCCAGGGGCTGCACTTCTGTGTGAGTAACAGGATAGCTCTCTTTGTATGTTTGCAGAAACACCTTAGACACGTGTTTTCCATATGTTTTTATATCCAACCTACAATTTACCAAACGCTTTAACTTTGGGCTCTTCATTAATTCCTTGGAAATGGAAAAAGGCAGGCCCTGGACCTGCAATTTTTTATTTGTTCATATTAATCCACCCCTTTTCTGCCACCCTCCCTTGGGTAAAGTCTCATTGGTGCCCTGGAGAGGAGGCATGATGCTGGCTCAGCCTTTTGGATGGCTCTGAACTTTGTTTCACCTCCCTGAGTTCTCCTTTTTGGTGGCTTAAGAGTGTTTGTGGGGCAGGATCAAGGGCACGTGCTGCAAGGGCGCGCGAGCGCGGCTTCTTTGCTGGCACGCTGGGAACAGGGAATCAAAGGACTCCTTATCTATGGATGGAAAGTTTCTGGGCTGCTTATCAGACACTGCTTAGAGGTTAGATTAGTCTCAGGAGCAGCAGATTGACAGCCTGCCTTGCCTCTCCGTTCTGCTTGTGCTTGGCTGAGTGAACACCTCGGAGTGAGGCTGTGAGAGGGTGGCACAGCCCTCTGGGGATGTGGGTGCCCAGGAAGGGGTTTGGGGAGACAGCCTGCCACAGAACTTGCCCACTTTGCTCCCATTCTGCTCCCTCACCACACCCCTTGGTGTGGGGCTGACCCCCATAACATGCTTGAAGGAATTTTTGGCTCTAACTTTACATGGGTATTTGCATTTCTAAAAACATCTGCCAACCTAATTTGGGCTACTCCTGCCCCTTTCCAGAGATGGGAATGGAACTTGCTGTTGGCTGAATTCACAGCTGGTGTGAACTGATGGCTGAAATGCTGAGGGTTGCATGGCTAGGACGGGAAGGGAAGTGGCTGAGCTGCTCTGCAGGGAGCTGGGAACCCAGGTCTTGGCTCCTGCAGGGACTCAGCCTGGCTTCAAGTGCTCTGACCGTGCTCCAGAACTAATTCCTATTTTCCCCTCTGTGATGGGTGTTCAGCCTTCCTGGCTCCTGAAGCTCTGCTCTGTGTTTAGAATTTGTTGTCTGCTCCTCACTGGGACACAGCTGATCTTGGGAAGCAGCCCCAGCTAACAGCTTCACCCCATTCTGTACAGCAGATTCTGATGGCAACTGTCCCCATTACCCAGCAAAGCCAGGGGACATTTTGTGCTCCCTGTGAACAGTGGCAATTCCAGGGGAGGGCCAGCCATGTGGGAAGCTGGAGTACCTGGAGTTGTGTTGCCAGAATGGAGGGGATGCAAGCTGGATTCCTGTGAATGGTGATGAATTTCTGAGTGGCTGAATTTAGGAGTTGCTTGGGCAAGGATCTCCTGCTGGGGCATCACTTTGTTGCTTAAAAGTCCACGGACAATGTGGGGTCCCCACCTCTGCCTTCCTCTCTGGGGACAGACATACCATCAAAGTCCTGAGTGTAGGAAGGCTCTTACCTCTTGAAGGCTCCATCGGTGAGCAGGGTCCCCTTCTCATTCCTCACCTCCAGTTTCAAGGATTTACCCTCCTGTCTGCCCTGGCCCTGCCTGCCCCTGGGCTGGGCCTTCTGCGGGGGAGGTAGGTGGGAGTTCCTGGGGCGTCCCGTCCTCCAGCAGTGCAGCAAGTGCTGGTATGCCACTCGGAAATCCCTGTTGAGCGTCCCGTAGAGGATGGGGTTCAGGGCTGAGTTGGCATAGCCCAGCCAGAGAACAACGGACATGGGTGTGCCTTTGACCCTGCTGTCCCCCCACACGCCCCGGTACGTGAACACGGTGAAATAGGGGAACCAGCACACGATGAAAGCTCCCAGCACCACCGCCAGCGTCACGGTGGCTTTGTGCTCCTTCACCATGGGTGGCATGGGCGCGCTGCCCCACGTGTGGTTTATCCTCTTGGCTTGCTCCCTCGCTATCTTGAGTATCCGGTAGTAAGTGATGCACATGATGACCAAAGGGATGTAGAAGGTGAGCAAGGCGTCCACCAGCCCGTACACGGGGTTCACGGCCAGCGTGCACTCCTTGGCGCAGGCGGGGCCCGTGTTTTGCACCGCTGTCCCGTTGGTGTTCCAGCCCAGGTGGATGGGTAGGAAGGAGACCATCAGCGAAACGGTCCAAATAACCAGCAAACCCACGGCCACCCGGGAGGGAGTGACCACCTGGCAGTAGCGCAGCGGGGCGGTGACAGCGATGTAGCGGTCCAGGCTGATCATGAAGAGGTTGAGGATGGAGGCCGTGCACAGCATGACGTCCAGGCTGGTGTAGACGTTGCACAAAACGCTGCCAAAGGGCCACTCCTTGGCGAGTTCATAGAAAGCGGAGAATGGCAGCACCAGAAGCCCCAGCAGCAGATCTGTGATGGCCAAGGAGACAATGATGCAGTTTGTCAAGCTCCGGAGCCGGCGGTCGAGGGTGACGGCCAGGCAGACGATGATGTTACCACAGAGAGTGATCACGATGAGGATGATGAGGCAGGACCCGACCAGCAGCTGCAGGGGAAAGTCCATCCTTTTTTGAGAGCTCGTGTGGTTGTAACATGGATCCATGGTGTCACTGCAAGTGTGGAGCAGTCCTGCTGTCATCAGCTCCAAAGCTGCTTGGAGTGAGCCTGTACCAGGCAGGCCTAGAGCCTCTCCCAAAGTCACCCTTGTTCTACAGTGACCTTGGAGGACATTGCAGAGTCACTTTACATGTTCAGCCTCGTGTGCTGGGAATGACATGGTCTGGGAAAGATGTGGCATTGCAACTCATTTGTACCTGTTGGCCCCCTCTGGGAGCTCAGTGCTGGAGCCGATGCCCTGTGGCAGCTGCTGGTGGATCTCAACTGTTTCTTTTCCTTTCTTGCCTTCTCCCTTTCTCTGAGTGACCATTGGATCAGGTCCTGTGGGCCCTCATGCCCTCTGCATGTTTGGTTTGGTGACAGTGATCAGCAGCGCTCCAGCAGAGACAGAGCTTTGCTGCCTCCCGAGGACAACCTGCAAAATAAAGTGGCTGGTGAGGCCCTGGCACAGATTGCCCAGAGAAGTTGTGGCTGCTCCATCCCTGGAAGTGTTCAAGACCGGGCTGGATATGGCTCTGAGGAACCTGGTCTAGTAGAAGTTGTCCCTGCCCTTGGCAGAGGGGTAGAATGAAATCTGTAAGATCCCTTCCAAGCCATTCTGTGATTCTCTAAAAGCATCAAGTCAGAGCTGCAGTGGGCAAAGACCTTTTGAGCTTCCCCTCAAACCTCTCCAGAAACAGGTAGTCTTTACCTCCCTGGCTGCTCCAGCCCACTTAAACCCGAATTGGAAAGTCCTTTGGCAGCCAGGCACCTGTTTGCCTGCCAGCTGGGCTCTCCCAGCCCTAGGGATGCCCATGTAATGTAGGGATGTTGAGAGAAGGGCAGGGATTTTAAAACCACCATGTTCCTATAGGCTTACAATAAAAGTGAGAATGAGGAGGATATGAGGAAATAATTTTCCTGAGAAAGCAGTTCTTATGCAATCCAGCAAAATTAGTCACGACTACGTGATTTCTGAATCTTGGCTGTGACTGCCAATCTCATTAAACTTTGCCCTTGTGTCTGTGCTTTGCAGCAGCCCAATGCCTAGGGTTGGTCCCTGCCATCACAAATCACAGCAGCTCCTGTAGCCTGTATAGGAAATCCCCACTCTGCTCTGGGTCCTGGGAGGGAACAAGAATATCCCTTGCAGACTTATTTTTTCTGGCTGTTTTCTGTCTGGATACAAATAACAAAAAGCTGCATTTTGCAAGGGAAGAAACAACAGAACAAACTACCTTAACTCGCAAATTAGCTGCTGATTATGGTGATCTCAAAGACCCTGCCACTACTAGATTCAAAGGGAACTTGGGTCCTTGACTGGAAGCAATATCCATATTGGGAAGATACCTAAAGGGGAATTGAGGCAGTGCAGGGAAAAGAAAGAGGGCTGGGAATGGGCTGAGGAGCTGGACTGACTTGCTGACCCTCGTGGATCTGCCTGTGTCCAAGCTGTGGTGTACCACCATGAGCTTCCCAGATGAGGTGAGGGGTCTCCCCATCTTCCTCCATGTGCTGGTGTGGGAGAGCTGGGCCATCCCCTTGGATGTCCCCACAACCCAGCTCTGCAGGCTCTCTCCCCATGGAACAGCAGTGAAACCTTGCCAGTGGTGCCCAGGATTGTGCAGGAAGGTAGAGCTGATTCTCTGCAGAGAATGGAGCAATCAGAAGAAACTCCAGGAAAGGAAAAGGTCCAGCCTTGTCGGAGGACAAAGGTGAGATTTTAAAGTTAAACTCCCCCTGCAATAAGAAGATAACACTGTGGTGCGGGTTGAAATACTCTTCAGATGATTTATGTCTTTGATTCAAGTCCAAAGGCATGGAGTCCACGGGAGGGAGTGTACCAGGGAGACTGCATGAGTAAACAGCCTCTGATTGCCAGGAGTCATACAGGGGAGAGACTGGGACTGGACCACTGAGATTAGAGGCGATTCCCACAGCCCTGCTGCTTCTAAAGGCGTGGAAAGCAAACAACAGTCCATGAACCAGCTTATGGGAAGCCTTTTGCTGAGCAGAGCAAACTCATTGCCAGACAGGAAGCCCTCTGAGTTTGGGTGCTGGGATTGAGGCTGTTGGGAGAGGGATGCGATGCTTTCAGCCACAGCAGCAGCGTGTGGAGCGGTTCCTCACCTCCAGCTGCAGCTCAGGCTCTTGCCATGGAAAGCTCTTTGTTCACTCACAAAAGGAGTGTGGAACAAGCTGAACGCTGCCTGCCCACTGATGGCAGCGAGGAGAACAGGTTGTTCCCACAGAAGAGTATTTCCAAGTGAAAGGGATGTGTTTTCATTGCTCCCAACATGTGGAAATGGCAGATTAAATTATAGGGGGAGTAGCACACTTAGAAAATGCTGTGGGTGGATGGCAGCCTCCTACGTGGCTGCTTCACCACACACCAACAACCTGCTCCTGCCTCTGGCTCTTGCAGCTCTCATGGGCTCTGCTGGGCCTCGCCTCAGGCTGTGCTGGTGGGACCCAGCTCTGGGCACATCGGCTCGTTCGGCTCCTGCCGCCGTGCCAGAGCAGATCCTGGTGCAGCCCTGCACTGCAGATGTGCCCAGAAGGAGTTTTGCTTCCTATTGCCTTTTCAGATTAGCTCAGGGCAAGGAATGGGCACTTGCACGGGGACAGAGGTGTCCCCATCCCTGCAGAGGAGCTCAGCTAGTGCTGGGGACTCTGTGGCTCAATGTGGGCTGCAGGGCTCTGCTGCCTGCAAACCCTTGGGATGCTCCTCCATGGAATGGGGCGGGACCTGCCTCCTGTCAGCTCGGGTGTGTGATGCTGCAACCACAACTGTGGTGGAGGTGCAGGAGACTTTCCTATATTCCTCAGCCAAACTATCTCATGGAAACGCTCCCCCAGGAGAGCAGAGCCTCTGGACATGGCTTTGCAGGAAAAGCAGACTGGAGGGCTGGTATGGATGGGGGAGCTGTCAGCTCACTGCCATCAGGCCACAAACCCAGGGATGATGCATCCAGCTCAGAGCTCTCTCCTGGAGCATTGACTCCCTGTGACTCCCTGGTTTTCTGCCCAGGTCACTCACAGCCACCTTCAATGCCTGTGTCCTCTGCTCCTGTTGTGTTTTGGCAGAGTGAGCCGATTTCCTCCTCGATGTACAAGTGGAGCAGCTGTTTCCCATGGCAGTCTTTCCAGCAACAGCCGGAATAAATGATACCTTTCCAACCCTTCTCACCAGGCAGCTTTTACATTTACCTGATTATCCTCATTATCACAGCCTGGACCTGTTCCTGGTTCAAAATCACCCTCCTGACATTGAAGGAACCAGAGCAGGGCATTGCTTCTGGGTCATCTTTCTCATGCCTTTTCCAGTGGCACAGGTGTTCTGATTGACACTATCTCTGCTGTGAAGACTTGTCAGGTTGCATTTGTTGTTGCACTCATCCTGGGGTTCCCTAAAAGTCAGATGTTTTTCCTATGGTGTTTTCAGCTGCTTAGAGCAGCAATTTTTGCTTTTAGACCTTAAGCAAGTGAGCTAGTGCCAGCCTGGTGCGTTTCTCTAATCTTCAGATCCTCTGGTTCTTCTCCTCTAGTACTTAGTCCTTTGTCCAGTGCAGAACTTTTCCCCAGTTTCTCACCAGTACATTTCTCTTAAAGAAACTATAATTTTCTGATCCAAGATCACTAATGAAAACCATTAAATAAAATTTACCTCTAGGCTGATCTTTAAGGAACTCTGTTAATAGCCTTCTCTGGTGCATTAATGATCCTTCTGCTGTAATATCCTATTGTCTCCCCATTATCCTCTTTACAATTCTCATAGTAATTTCTGCTTTCTCTTGCCTGAACAGACATTTTCTGCTCTGTTGCAGTCCGTGTTGCATTTGATCCACTTTAAAATATGTTCCCCTTTAAAATGGCATTTATCCCCTCTGGGGAAGGGGCTGTGATTTATTCATAGGAAATTGCTGTTGCATTTTACCTTTTTATTCCCCTTCCCCATCTCTCAGCATCCTCTCCTCCAACATCATTAATTCCAGCACTAGGTGCACTTTTGCAGTAAGATTAATGGGACGTGGTGCTGGCTCTGGCAGGGAACGCACTGGCTCCTCTCCCTTCCTGTGCTTCTACTTCTGGCATAACAGGTTTGTTTTGAACCTGTTAAAAGCCTGGCTACATCAGCACCATGAGCAGACACACGGGCAGAGAGGAGCACTCAGGAAGTGGCAGCCTCTCTTTGGGAAGTATTTCCCACTTCTGGCAAGGACAGAGGTGGTTGGGGGCTCAGGAGAAGCGCCACATGAAGCCTTTTAGCTCTGTTCTAGGGACAGGAGAGCTGTGCCCTTGCAGACCTGAAATGTTCCTCTGCCTCCCATGATAGCTTCTTCCTGAGAAAAGTGCTGGCAGAAGTCACTCAGGAGCAAAGTGCATTCCCTGGCCATGCAGAGCTCGCAGCAGAGCATCATGGCTTTTTCTAAAATTATATTCAACTCCTCCCTGAGATTAAACATCTGGGCATGCTGGGAAAGGTATTTCAGCCAAGACATGGGCAGGTGGGGGTTCCTTCTGGTCTGAGAGAGGATGCTGGAAATTTGATGGTGGGAATTGCAAAACTCCCAAGCTGGGAATGGGCTTCTTCATCCCCTGCTAGGCCCATAAGCCTGATTCACAATGGGGCAAGAGCAAATTTGTCAGAGGTAGGACTTGAAGGCAATGTGAGAGAGGACAAATATGAGGGGACACTGGTGTCCTGCCCAGCTGCATCCCCAGACTCTTCTGTCCCTGTTCTTTGTGCTTCTCCAGAGCTTGGTGCTCTCTGTGCCCCATCCCAGCGTGATGTCTGACACAAAGCAGCAATTATATTGCCTCTGCCAAGAGCAGAGGGCCTGGGGGAGGCAGGACAAAGTTCCCATCACTGTCACCAGCCCTCCATCATGCTCCCCCTTACCCCAGGGCTCTTTGGGTAAGAAGCTGCTCAGGACCCCTGAAATCTGGAAATGTGGAACCCAAGAGAGCAGTCAGCATTCAAAAGTTTGCTCAGCAGACAGTGTCCAGGAAAGGTGAAACTGAAAACAGAGGTGCCAGGCTCATGGGTGTGCTTGGAGCTGCCTGAGTTTCCGGGATTCAGCCTCCTGCTGGAGCCGATTCTGGACAGGGACAGCGAGCACTGTGCACCCTTGGGGACTGCCCACCCCTCCTGTGCCACAGCCCTGCCCCAGAGATCTGACCATGCCCTGGGATGGGGCAGCAGCAGATCCCCACCAGCTGCCAGGGTGTGCAGGGCTGGATGGAAGAGCTGGAGCGCTCAGAGAAAAGGCTGGGGCAGGTCAGTGCAAGAAGTCAGCAGCAACCCCCGTGGGGAGGCTGCTTGGGCAGAGATGCTGCACACCACGGATGTGCAGGGCTCTGCCTCTGCCCTGGGCACTCTGCACCAGGCACCTTCCTCTGACCCTGATGTTCTCAGATCCAGCTGTCCCCACCAGCAACAGCCAAAAAAATCCCCAAACTGGCCTCCACTCCAGCCACCACAGGCTGCTGATGGCACCAGCGTCTGACGAGTGACACCGTCTTGCTTTGACCCAGCCTGGCCCATTGCAGGATCAAACTCAGCAGGGACCCACCAACCCTTCTGAATCTCACTTAAAAAGTATTTTACCGGCGTAACAACTCAGCAAGAAATAAGGCAAAAGCTTTACCTGGGAAAGGTGCTGCTTTCCCACAGCCCCTGATTGCGTGGGAGTTCTTCAGTGGCTGCGCTGACTCCAACTTTCTCCCGGTGCACGCGGCTCAGTTGTGAAGGCAGAAGCGTGTGCTGCGAGCCGCGGCTGCCTCGGTCCCTCTCCTCTCCTCCCTCGCTCCCTCCCTCCTCTCGAACCAACCTCCCTCCTTGCTCTCGTACCGATATCCAGGCAGCGGTGACTGCAACATGAGTCAGACCTGAAGTGGGTGGGATCAGAGCTGCGAACTCAGGCACCGAGGTTATCATCCGGCAAATTTGAAATGCTGAAAGTGAGCCCAGCTCCGAGCACACGGCGTGTCGGGCTCCGCCGAGCCGTGCCTGGCACAGAGAGGAGGGTGGGATGCCTTCTGCCTCCCGCTGCTGATTTCTTGAGTGATACCATCACCTTCCTCGCTCACCTGAAGTTTCGGGGCCCTTGCTGCTGGTTTGCCGTGTGCTAAGGTTCCTTCCCTCCCTCCCGGCTCTCTTCTGCAGGCACACACTTGCCTGCTGTCAGGAGCCCTGATGCTGTCACTCATTCCCAATTTTTGGCTCTGCAATCCATGTGAACCCCCTGAGAGCAAGCACAGCTGAGCCTCGAGTGGGATATCAGAGGTGGCTCAGGGAGGATAGTGACTCTTGTGTTGAACTGGGGACAGATAAGGTGAGGTGGCTGTGAAGTGAGTGGAGGAAGCTGGAGCCCAGCCAGCACTGGGGTGCAGATGCGCTCCTTGTCCAAGTGGAAGTGGCAGGAAAAGCCTCCACTGTTTCATCTTTCCCTCAAGGCTGCACTCACCTCTCCTGAAAGTTGTCTCCTTTGCGTGCGATAGCAGGGAGGAACCACACGAAATGACAAACAGGCGGTGACAGCCTTTCGTGTCTCTCAAATCTTTCATCTATAGATCTCAAAGCACGATGCAAATATCAGCTGCTGGGCCAGCTGTGCGAGGACCTGTTTCCCTTTTTAGCTCTCCCTCCTGAGCAGAGCAGATCCTGGGCTGGCAGCAGAACTCCAGTGAAGCTTGGCCACCCCGGGCTCTGCAGGGCCAGGGGAGAGCAGTGTAGGCAGTGATGCCCTGCGAGGGAGGTGCTTCAGTCCCCACCAGCTGCTTGCAAGTTCCCTATGCAAATAGCCAGGGATGGACTTATTACAGTCTGGATGTGGCCCTGGGCACACTCCCTGCTGCTCCCCCCGCTGGGCTGAGCTCCCCCAGTGCCCTGCACTGGGCTTGGAGAGCACATCCCAGCCTCCCTCTCTGCCGAGCAGGGATGGGTGGCACTGGCACACAGACCAAAATGCCTTTGATCTGTTTATCTCTGCAGACCAAAGCACAAATCTACCTTTAATAAGCTTATGATCTGTTGGAACCAGAGAGTTTTCCTGCTGATCAGCAGCCCTGGGATGTGTCTGGGGTAGCTGAGCTGTGGACTGGCTGCCAGATGCTTCTCAAGTGGCCGGGGTGTGCAGAGTGTGGACGTGGAAGGATCCCTCCTCACAAACAAGATTCAAATCTGTTCAGGAATGTCTGCGTCAGCCAAAGTCGCTGGAGTGCTGATTTATTACAGGGGCCCTTGCTTGGCTCTGCTCTATGAGGGATCTTTCATCAGGAAGTCTCAGGATGGGAAGCACCATGTAGGGACAAAGTGCTCTGGTTATTGGGGCAGGATTCCCTCTCCAGCCCCCTTGCATTAATCCTTCTCAGTAAAAGGCCCCTGCTGGGGCAGGCTCTGAGTTCAGTGTGTTCTATCTTCCCAAAGCCTCTGGAGAAGACTGAGGATGCATTTTGGGATGCAGTGGTGGAGCGGCTTCAGACTTGCAGAGGCATCAGGGTCATAGGGAAACCCACCACTTCTGCAAACCCTTGAGCACAGGAGAGCCTCAAACCTTGACCCTGTGCAATGGCTGGGTGACTGTGGAGTCTCAGAGGGGCTGTAGGGGGTCATACTCTCAATGTGAGTTCACTGGAAGCGGTGTAGACCTCATGGGCTGTGTGAGGAGTGTGGGAAAGCAGCTGGATCTCGAGATGGAAGGAGCATGCAGGGGCATTCCTGGTGGCATGGACTGCTGTGCTCTGTGCATCTGCACCCTGGCAAGTGGCAGATGTGATACCTGCAGAGCCTATGGCTGGAAAACTTAATTGTCAGCAATTAATCAATTTCCTCTGAAGAGGAAAGAGGCACTGGGTACTCATCAGACCTGATGGCTGACCTGCCACATGGCCACCTCAACCAGGCTGCATGGGGCAGGCAGCAACCAGGGACACTCAGAAACTGGAACATTCCCTGAGTGGGCTGTGTGGAGCCAAGGAGTGAGTAATGAGTCAGGAAATAGCAAGAGGTCTCTGACATTCTGTGTGTTCATGACTGTAAGCAGCAGTTATTAAAGGCTACAGCAATGCTGGGAGATGAGAAAGTGCTAGAGAAGTCAGGGAAAGTTTGGAACTCCAGGAACGTGAGATTTGGCAAAGACAAGAGCTCCTGAAAAGCCTCAGATGGTGAAGACGTGCCTGGAAGGTAGCAGCCAACCTGGGAAATCACATGTGGCAGCTCAGCTCCGAGAAGGGCTCAGAGGTGCAGCTCTGTGCTGCTCTCCCCAGCATGAGCTGGGTTTGGAAAAGCCAAAGGAGGAAGGGTAAGGGCAGTAGAAAATATGTAGAAAGCAAAGCATCTAGATGCAGAGCAGCTCCTTGGGCAGTGCAGGCTGAGAGGAGTTGGTGACTTGTCCTGTTGGGTTTTAGGGATATTTGTGTGGATTCTGGCAGAAGATTGTGGATTAGGAAATAGACTTTTGCTGAGTTGTTTCCTCTGGAAAAAATCAAAAATAAAAAGCCATGGAAAGGTGATCCCATCACAGGCTGCTGAACTTCCTGGCTAGCAGGCAGAGGCCAGTAATTTACTCAAATCATCTGAATATTTTGATTTCCAGTAGATTATATACGCAATGCAAATAAAGGTCAGAGACCTCCTCGATGTACTAATAAGCTTTTCTCCTTTTTAAACAAATAATTTCCAGCTAAATCCTGTCCTGGACAGAAGGATAAATAATGACAGAAATCTCTGATATTCCCTGGCAGGGACTGGGTAAGCCACAGCATGCTCGTGGGAAATAAATATTACAGGGAAAGGACATGTTAAACATCTGCAGTGAGTTTGGGGCTGTGCAAGGAATTGCTCCTGCCTGCAGGCAGCTCCTCAGGGTGGTGGGAGACCCTTGCTGAGGTGGCTGAGCTCCAGTGTAACATCCTGCTTGTCTATATATTTCTGGCATGTCATAAATCCTGGCTATTCCAGGAATATCTCTGTCCAAAGGCACCTTTCTTGTACAGACATGCATGTCATGGAAAAGAAGAGGATGCTCGGGCCTTTCCCACCCTTTTGTTTTCTGCAATGCTGATCCCAAAGATGCTTAGCAGGATCCCATCTGCTGTGATATAGTGTCAGACTATAGACACAGTCTGTGACATATATATTAAGCTTCTCTGAGTGCCGAGAGAGGATGTTAGAGGTTTATTTCCACATTGTCAGTCTTTTTGTGTTACACAAAGCTCTGTGAGCTTTAACGAGTACTAGAGAGTGCTGCTGGCTCCACACTACTACAGAGTTCCTTCAGGGAGTTGAAGGCCCACGCTTTCCAGTGTGTCCAGGGTCAAGGAGGGTTCTCTTCTCACTCAAATAGAGCTGTTCCCAGATTAAACCATGCCAGGGAGGAACAATTTGGATGTCAGCACAGGGGTTTTCATCTCTCTGGTGCAATATAAAGAGAAGAGGATCAGCTGAGGTCCATGGGGGTAGGTGGCAGTCATTCCCTCCAAACCACAAGGCCGTGAGGGGAGCAGGAGCCTTGGCAGAGTGTGACCCACCCCTGGGTGCACGAGGCTTTCCCTGGAAGGGAACAACTGGCTCTCTCTCCCACAAGTGGGCCTTCATGGGCTTTATCACTAATCCTGCTGAATGCAATTGTGCACATCCTTGTTTTCCAGATAAATACTTAATCCTCCTCCAAACACCACTGAGGTTGTGGCCTGGGCAATAACTTGTGGCTAATTTGGGGTTGTGCAGAGCTGTTGCTCTGTGTGTGTGGAGCAAGCTGAGCTGTGCTCCAGGAGCAGGGTGGGACAAGGGAATGCTCTACACTTTTCCCCATCTCAGACCCCTCCCAGCATTCCTGGCCCTCTGTCAGGAAGATCAGCCAGTTTCTGAGGGAATGAGCTGTTTGGTTTCAGCTTGGGGTGGGTTAAATCTGCTCTGTGTGTGTAAGGGACTGTTCTGAGGCTGTTTGGGTGGTTTAGGAGCCCTCAGGGCTGGAAGGCAGCTTCTGCCCTGGTCACTTCACTGGGAAGGATTCCTTGCTGGAGCCCCAGGTGCTTCCAAAGCCTTTCCCTGCCAAGCTGGCAGGAGGCTGTGCTGCTGGGCACGGGGCAGGAATGAAAGGATTAGCAAAACGCTCTCCTGCAGCGGGACCAGCCTGGGGCTGGCAAGGAGCACGGGGCTCTGGGCGTGGGCCTGGCTGCAGGCACTGCCCAGGCAGGCTGCTGGCCACCAGCTCCCACCCTGTGTGGAGACCCTGCTGTGCCCCTGCCTGAGCTGCCAGCACGAGCAGATGGGGCATGGGGAGGCCCTGCAAGGAGCGGGGCTGCAGAGGGACCATGAAGCCAAAGCAGCACTGAGGTGCTCCCACCAGGGGATGAGGAGCTGGACACTGCTGTGGCTGCACGGCAGCAGCAACGTGTTTGTCTGTGCCACCTCCACCTCCTGTCACAACTGGGGCTGTGTCTGCGGGATGCTGATCCCTGGCGCAGCCGTGCTGCAGCTGCAAGTCAGGTAGGACTGGGTAAAAGCAGCAGAGGATCTCTCTGCCCTGAACCACAGTGAAATGCTCTCTGCTGCACAGTCCCAGGCAGGATTCTTCCTGGCACCAGCCTCCCCACTGTCTTCTGAGGACCTGGAGCATCTACCAGGGTGAGCAAAGCCAACAATGCCCATCCTCGTCATGGACGCTGAAAAGCTCTGAGGGTGAGTAGCACACGTGGTAGAGGCCTGGAGGACATATCCCCTGGGAAATGACTGATGGGATTTGGACAGAACAGATGTCATAACCTGCTCATATTTCCAGTTTCACCACAGGGAAAGTGAGTAGGAGCTCTGTACCCCTGACAGAAGTAGAAGCTAGAGGCTTAGAGTGCAAAATCTAAGATTGATTTAGACTTACTCATCATAAGGATGGTCATGCACTAGAAGGAATTTCCTAAGGAAGTGTAGCTTGGACTAAGTCCTGAAGCCATCAGGGGGGTTGGAGTACCTGGCCAGAGTCATGGCTAGCAGCAGCTACCCCCATGTCCTTGCACTTCTTTCACATCTTCCACCTCCACAAGCCCCTGTACCATGAGCTTCTAGGAACCATCAATGTGAGAATGGCCATAGCTGCCCAGAGTGACAGATCTGCTGTCTAATAATAATCACCTATTAAAAAAAAAAAATTAAAGCAAAAAAATTAAATCAGGCAGTGAAATGTGCCTTCAGCCTTCCCCCTGCAAAGCACAAGCTGAGGCTTGTGACAGGCATCCAGTGACACACTCATGCTGTGCCCAGGATGGGCTCACCTCTGGACTGGTCCTGCCTTGTGCAGGAAGTGTGAGAGCCAGCACTGTGAAGCAACAAATCCTAAACCTTTTTTTTTCCACCCCTTACACAGCCTGGAATGAGGCCAAAAGCGTAGGGCAGGAATCTCTCTCCAGATAATTAATTATTACAAAGAGACAATTTGTTAAGCAAGAGAGGCTTTTAATTTGTAAGAGCTCATCTATTCTTATTGTATCTTTTAAACTGAAGGAAGTAGCGTTGATCAAAATAGCCTGGAAATAGAAGATTTTAATTTAGAGGCTGTGTTCAATGTGCTGACAAAAATAGGAAACAGCTCTCTCAGAAGAGCACACTCCCCCAAAAACCCGGGTGGAGTGTGCAGGGCATGCTCTAGAACTACTCAAATCATTACAAATATGCTCAGAAATGTCTTAGCGGGATTTAGCTGGACTTGCTGAGGAAAGGCAGGAATGTTTCCACCACTGATTTCTGCCCAGGGGCCGATTCCCTGTCTGCAGGGCTCCCACGGGTGCAGTGTGGGATGTCCGAGGGCAGTCAGAGAATGAGGTTTGAGGGAGCCCAAAGTGACTTTTGCAACCTTGCAGTAGGGTGGGAAGACCCATTTAGTTTAGGATATAGGGGGGAAGGGAACAAGGGATGGGGTAATTTCAAGGGCACCTGGCCAGCTGGTCGAGCCAAGTCCTACATCCTGGAGAATCTTGCACTGCCCTTGTCCCAAGCTCTGTGTACCCCACAGTGGGACCCCGGACTGCAAGGCAAGTAGTGAAGAAAATGCAAGAGAGCCACGATGGGCCTGGGAAAGGCTGTCAGGCTGTCCTCCCACACCCAGTGGCCTCCCAGCTCTGTGCTGGGATGGGATCACCCTGTGCGGGTGAGCTGGAGCTGCTGCAGCGCAGGAACCTGCCCAGGGAACAGGGAATATTTTCCATTTAGCATCTTTCCATCAGAAAACATGAATTCTTCAAAGCTGCCAGTCTGTGCCAAGGAGGATACGTTTTGACCAGTCTCCTTACTGCACTTGTTCTTTTGAAGTATCTATGTTTAGAAATCTTTGTGAAGTCTCGCATTGACACTCCTCAAAGGAGAATGGTTCGCTTTTTGCTTTGAAAAAACTTATTTAGAAATAAGTGCTCATCTGCAGCATAACAAATGTAAAATAAGCTGGAAATGGGAAATGACCCTTTCTACCATTGCTCTGAACACCTTGTCTGCAAAATACATTGAGATCTCCAACTTTTTATCCCAATTCAAGCTGGGAATCACTCCCTTTCAAGTTTGTACATGGATGCCATTTCTTATCTAGTGGAAAAGCTGCATGAAACAGCCAGTAACAACTGGAAATTAAATGCTGTTTTCCGTAAAAGATGAAGGACTCTCCCCAAATGAGGCATTGCTCCCTGAAGACTGCCAGTCCATCGAGAAGGAGCTTCCTATAAGAATTATATCAGCAGGAAGGAGGAGAGGAGCCAGCCTGTGGGCAATTCAGTTGGAAGCAGAATCGACTCTGCCTCTATAGTTTAGAAAATAATAATCTATAATGAAGTGAAGGCAAAGGAGAAAATGGGTAGAAATTGAGTTAGAGCCGTGGTTGTTCCAGTACTCCCCTGCGGCCCTCCACGAGCTGAGCCCCCGGATCCAGCCTGCTTCCCATCCATCTCCAAAGCCTGGAGAGGCACCGGGAGGTGCAGGGGGGAGATTCGTTCTGGGGGATGCCAACTTCTTGGAAAGAAGGTGATAAATTGGAAGGTAAATCACTGCAAATAAACAAAGCAGTGCTGCTGGGCTCTGCAGCAGGAGGCTGGGCGCGCTGGGAGCTGCGTTGTGCAGGCTCTGCGTGGCAGCAGCAGATTAGCATAGCTGATTAGGCACGTCGCAGGCTCCGCTTTCTGCTCAGCAGAGCTGCGCATTTTCCTAGAAATGTCTGGAAATCAGATGGCAAGTCGAGTGCTTCAGGCACGGGCAGGAGAATTAATCCTCACACGTGTGCCACAGGCAGGCAGGAGCTGAAGGGAATGAGATGTTCCTGAAGTATTTTTGGCTGGGACCAAAACGTGGTCACAAGCGGTGAAGCTGGGATGTTCCTCCAGTGATGCTCCAAGACTCCTGCTTCTGAATCTCCATTTACCTGGGACATTTCAGACCCATGAGTCCTGGGAACCCAGTCCTGGTTTGGGGCAAGATCACCCATTAAAATCTGTCCTAAGCTTGCCCCAGAGGCTCCCATAGCCTTGCCAGCTCAGGAGCTGGTGCTGAGCTGCCACCAAGCCCATGGACTTGTCCCTGTTCCCCCACACTGTTGGGACAAAGTGTCAATATGCTCCAGCAAACACTTTGCTGCAGCTGAGACAGATTACATCTCCATTCCTCTCATTTATGGAGGCTATATCTTATCAGCAATATCTTATCAGGCTGCCTGGCACTCTTGGGGGAATGGAAAACATCTGGTAGCTCCAAGCTCCAAATCTTCCTTTCCTTGGACTTTGCTTTATGCCTGGCATGTGGCATGGAACACCTTAACGGTCTGTAGCTGGGAGAGTGGCATTTTTCCCTCTCCTTAGTTGAGATGATGTGTTTCCTGTTCTCTTTTCTCCAAGCTTGGTGAATGTTTCCATGGCAGATTTCAGTGTCAGGTGTTCCGTGCTGGGGGACAGGAACCAGTTGTACCCACAGGGTGACCTCCCTGTCCTCTGACTCCATCTGGAGGGATGTGACATTTCAAACTCAAAACTCCTGTGATTTTTGTGTCATCTACACAATGCCATGATGTTAGATAGAGGATGCATTAGTTTTGGATCACACTTGCACTAACTTTAATCTATACCCCATCCTCTGTACAGCAGCTCCATTTCCCCTCTCCTTTTTTTACTCTGATCTATACAGCTAAACCTTCTCTTGTTATTTTTCTTGTCATCCTCTGCAAGAGCCAATTCAGCCTGACCTTTGCCAATTCTCACTTTATATCTTGGGCATTTCAAGACATAGGGGTAGGCTGCCTTTTTCCCTTGCAGCACAATCCTTTTGCCCCATTCCTTGTCAGCTTTCTCTCTGTCCTTTTAAGTAGTTATTTCCTTGGCCAGCACAAAAGCCCTTTCTGGGCTTGAAACACACATTCCAGAGATCAAAGGTGCAAAACTACTAAAGGAAACTTCAAGCTATCTCTGTGTACCAGTCCCCAGACTCAACACCCAGCTGGTTTTCTATTTAGAGAGCAGAGTCCATCAGGAGGGGGGCCAGCAGCACAGCACTGGGCTGGGACCCGGGGGCCTAGCAACTGCACAGAGGTGGAAGAAGGTCCACAAGAACAGAAAGTCCTCACTCCTGAGGGTTGAGAAATGGTCCCAGTGGTTTTATTTTATCCAGAGGTCTTCTATTTCTTGGGGAACCACCATGTCCTGAGTGATGTTCAGAGCTGCAGTCTGGTGGCCGTTCTACTCTGGCCCCTCCGCAAGCTTTGCCCTGACCTGACATTGAAGGGGGAATTGGAAAGAAACCTCACTTTCCCTTTTTTGTGCTGCTTCATTTCCAAGCTGGGAAATTGAATATGAAAATCAGCTGTGTCCATCTTGCAGGGCAGAAAGAGAGCATGAGAGTTGTGTAGGATTTAGAGTGTGTGGTTCCCAGAAGAATCATTAAGGAAGGATTGGTAATGCAAGGCCAAAGGCAGCTGGACAGAACTAGTCTTTCAATTTGGGCACATGCCTTAAAAAAAAAAAAAGAGAGGGAAACAGAAAGGGCAAAACTCTTGTCCGAACACCACCATGGTTTTGGGAAGGCCAGCCTACACTGTTTGTTACAGTCCCTCCTGTCCGTGCTCTGGGGAGAACCAGGACTGCAGAGCTCCTCCAGTTCTGTCATTCCTGACACTTGTCATTCCTGTGTTGGGGGCTAAACCCATCCTCACTCCAAAGGAGGGGTCTGCATGGGACAAACTGGATCCCAGCCAGACTTTGCAAGAAGAGCAAACAGTTACTTCTTTCCTCCCATGTGCTGTGGTCCTTCCACAGCTTTGGGCATGGCCAAAGACAATTTCATTTTGGCCTGTGTCACCTGTCTTTCTGCCCTGTGTCTCTGCCTTGTCTCTCAGCTCATCACTCAGCCCTTGTCCTTCAGACTTCAGCTTAAAACCAGCCTCAGGCTGGTGCATGGGACCAAGCTGCACCCTGAGAAACCTTTAACTAGGGTCACTCTGATGTGATGGAGAAGCTGCTCCTCAGCTGGTCATCCTGGACCTTCTGTTCTTCCACCTCTGCAAGGAGAAGTGACATTCCTTTGGCATCTGTGACTCTGCCTGTGCCCAGGCTCCTGTTCCCAGCCCCCTTCGTGGGAACCGGTGCCTTTGACTCTTGCCCCATTGCTGGGGCTGGTCTGACTTGGCACAAGGATCCTGGAGCAGAAATCACTGGAGTGCAGCAGGGTAGGAGACATGCTCCATCTGTCTGGGATCAGGAAACACATCCACAGAGGCCAAAGGCTGCACCAGCAGACAGGAATCTTTCACTTTCCTGCCAACACAACTGTTTTTCCAAGGCGTAACTGTTGCCAGAAATCTGTGGAGTCAAGACCTGCTATTTCTTCGCTTCTAAACAAAACAAGCCCCAGTTTGCTTTCTGCTGAGTAGAAAAGCTCTTGTCTCAGAGAATAAAATCAGGCAGAAAGAGAGCACATGCTTGTTTCCTCTGTCATTCAGTAATGATAAATTCAGGGAGAGGGGAGTTACGTTTCAGGATGTCAGAGGGGTACACGCCCTGGGCATGCTCTGATCTGCAAGGGGAAGCCTCATCCATCCTTGCAAGGTGTTCTAAGCACCTTTCCAACCTGATCATCCCTTGGAAGCAGTTGGGCTCATCCTCCCTGGTGCCTTAGGCAGCGTGAGCAGCATGCAGAGCTCGCTGCCTTTGCAGCTTAGCAGAATGATCACGCATAAATTCCCCAGGTAATTTACCCTGAGTGGGATCCTGTGATTTCCTGACATCCCTCATAAACTGAAACCAACACAAAAGAAATGAATTCAGAGCTGCTAATTTGGAAACTCATTTGGAATAACTTCTCACCAATGTGGTAACGGTTAGCAGGGAGCCCTGGTGATAAATAATAGTTGCTGAAATCCTGAATTGGCTATAAATTGGCATGAAGGAGTGGAATCCCCTGCGTGAGGCTCAGCTCAGGGAGTTACTCTACGCTACGCTCAGCAGCAGCCGTTGGTGAAGACAGGGGAAGTTTTAGCTCTGTGAGGTCGCAGTAGCAGCTGTCCTGACACACATAAACTAGAGGATCATATGCATCCTCAAATGCCAGCTCTGCTTTGCATCGTTTACTGCTTCTGGGAGCTGCAGGGCTTTACACCCGTGGATTATCTGCCTCCCTTCTCTGCCGAGCACTCATTCATTTTAGCTGCTTGATGTAATTGTGTATAAACTGGGGACATCCCAAAGGGATCATTACTTTTCTGCACAAACTGCTTGCTTTATTCACATTTCACATCTTCACCTGCAGGCATCCCTGAGACTGAGCAGTGTTTCCTTACAGGGCAGGGTGTTCACACAGGGCTGCAGTGGCAGCAGGCAGAGAGCTGCTGTGCCCAGAGCTGGATGAGATGTGGTGGTCTGATACCCAAGGTGGGGGGGGATGAAGATTTCCTCCTGGATACCTTACTTTCCATCCTGGAGGCTCACCCTCCTCAGCATCTCAGTGATTTTTGGTCCTGGACAGGGGAATGTGGCATCTCCCCTCCAATATACTCAGGGGGTTCAGCAGAAGGGTCAGGGTTCAGGAGCATGGTGGCAGCTTCTCCCTCCCATGAGTGTGAGGCTGACTTGGTAGGGCTGCCAAGATTCCCCTTCCAGCACCATGGCCTGATGTGTAACATCTGTGAAGCTTGAGGATGTGCAGGGAAATGCTGACAGTGAGAGCAAAGCATGGTCACAGGATTTCTCTGCTGAAAGCAGAGAACACAACTGTTTTTTTGGAAGCTGCGAGTTTGAGATGAAATCAGAGTTTCTTTTCACCGCATTTTGTCTTCCAAAAGAACCCCTGCAGGAGCTGCTTGTGGGTGGCTGTGATTGCTGCAACACCTTCATGGTGTACAGTGTTTACTCACCAAGAGGGGAGGTTGTGCTGGTAACATTGCAGGTTTTGTGGGGCTGGATGGCCAAGGCATGGCTTGGCAACATCCTGCAGAGCTGGTAGTCATATTAGCCGGGTTCCAGAGGCAGCTTCCATCAACACTGTCCTGAAAAGCATTGCAGAAGCAATTCTTTGTGGCCCCAACCTTGGAAAGATGCATGTTTGTCTTTCAAAACTTGTGACCACAGCAGTCAGTTGTCACACACACACTGGGAATGAGTCAGGGAAGACAGCTCAGTTTTTCAGGTACTGATCTGACACTCGGCCCCAGGAGTTCAGACTTTCTGTTTGGTTTCCTCCTTCAGCACCACCTTTGACAGACCCATCTGTTGAGACGGTAGAAACCTGCTTATCTGTAAAGGAAATAGTTGTAAAGACTGTGAACTGTGGCAGCTACACCACAAAAACAAGGCAGCTTTTCCATCACGGGAATATGGAAGATTTTACCTGACTAAACACGTGCTTGAGAAAGATATATGGGAGTTCAGTGTTTCCTTAAGTATGTTTTGAATTTCTCAAGTGCTTTCATTTATTGTGGTGCTCTGATTATGTGTTTTTGGCCCTGCTAAAGCAACGATTGCTAGCTGTGGTATGCTCAGAGCTAAGATACCTCCATATAAATTTCCTCAACATTGAGTGATTGCTGTTTTATTCCTCCTGCTCCTTCCCAGGAAAAGGCTGTGATTTATAACATACATTTGTATATTTTTAAATGTCCCTTCTGTATGATAAACAGCCTTGAAATATGCTACTATAAGAGACTCCAGGGAGATTAGCCCTGCTTGAGGCATGCAGCTTTTGGCTGCATGTCCTTTGAAAGGCATGACATGTTTAAGAAACACCTCATGTCAGACAAACTGTTTGCAGGCTGAAGACATCCAACAGCAGCCAGTGATGAATGTTTTGCGCAACTGAAGATGTAAATCTTATTTTAATCCTGTCCAACTCATGGCCAGCTTGTTCCGAGCTGGGCTCAGGGCTTGTGCTCTGTCTTCTGAGAGCATCTTGTCCTGATCCCCAGGGCGGGTGGTTGGCAATCCCCAGCTCTGTGAACAGCAAAGGCAGAATGATGCTGTCAACTCAAAATGACTCAGTCGCTATAAATCAAGCAGGAAACCTCCAGCTCAGAGAGATATCATGATGGAACCCATCTGACTGGGTGATCTTATTCCTGCCCTAAGCAGGGTGGTTTCCCCTTATCTGGGACCTTGGTTTCTAAGTGATCAAAACAAGCTCTGAGCTGCAGCTGTGATTGAAGCCAGCTTGGCCTTTCTGAACCCTTCTCTTCCTTGAGCTGGGGTTGGAGCGTGGCTCTCCAAGCCAGAAGGCTGATGTCAGGATTGCTTCATTCAGCAATGCTGGGTGAGGGCTAATAAACAGCACTAAGAGCTTGCTAATAGCTCTAATTAGACTGCAGCTGATGCTTCATAAGTGGTTCTTTCCTCCTCCGCCCCTTCCTTGTAGCTATTTCCTGGTGGAGTTTAGGAAGGTGAGCTGGATTAATGCTACTTTGGGAGACTGTCAAGATTCCCAGCTGCAAAATTACATTTTACTCTTGGCTTTTTTTTTTTTTTTCCTTTAAGGGGTCTGGCACGGTTTTCTCAGGGCAGCCTTCTGCTTCTGAGCTGAGCTTAGGTGTGGGTGATGTATTTGTCACAGTGTGCTGCTGGGAACATGCCTAATTTGAGAGCTTGATAGTCCAGTGGTAGAATGAAAATGCAGATTTGAGGAGTTCATCACCCTTGCTGATGGGACCTTTCCTGGTTTTGAGAGGATCAGCAAGTTGCTTTCCAAAACACATGAGGAAGAGAAGTATTTTTTGTTTAAAAAAAAAAAAAAGGGAAGAAAAATGAAAGCTTTGCTTTAGTTTTCTTTGTACATTTTGTTTATTTCTCCCTTTGGTTGTTCCTATTTTTGTTTTTTACCTTGAGTACTTCCTGCAGTACTAGACACTTACATGTCAAGTCTTTAGCTGTCTTGTGACAAGTGGGATTTTTAAACAGCTTTTTTTTTTTTAATTAGCCAAGGATCCTGAGCATGAAGTCTGTGCACAGATGCCGTGCAGAGCAGGTGCTCAGGGGCCCATCAATGTTCAATATCTATTCCCTGGCTATTTGTCACTGTGGGGGCTGTGCACAGGAACCCTGGGGTCCCCCTGGGCCAGGTTTGAGAGTCCCATCACCACTGACAGTCTCTGATGCTCCAGCCCTTGCCTTGAAGCATCATTTCCTGTGTTTCTCACCCCAGTTCTCTGCTTACAGACACGGTGTCTCTTCTGTACATGAGCTGGCCTGAGCTGAAGAATTCCGCGCTCCTACAGCAGCGTCATGGAAAACACCACTTGCCACAGCAGAGAACGAGGTGGGTTGGGAAGTTTTGCAGAGACTGAGGCAGCAAAGCCACGGGGATCTGCAGTTCCTTGGCTTCAGGATCCTAATTCTGGCTCTGTTCTCCTACACCTTCGATTACAGTTCCTATAACACAGCTGAACAACCTGCTGTGCAACCTTCCTCCACAGGGATTCATGGGCATATTTTGAAAGCCTCTTTACTCCAAGCCCCCACAAAAAAAAAAAAAATCAAACCAAACATACTTTGGAATAAGGTAGTGGAGCAGATGACTTGGAAATGGCTCTTGCATAGTGCTGGCGTTGGATGCAGGCATATGTCCCCTGATTCTGTGGACTTGAAAGCAAGCAAGCACAGTGACTGTGGTAGCAGGTCTTCTTTCCTCCTTACAGAGATAAGAGCAAGGAGCAGACTGGATTTTTGTGGGAGAGAGAATTTTTTGAGAAATGCCCTCCTTGAAACCTCTTATGGAAATAAAACAAACATTTACAGCTAGGAAAACTAAAAATGCTGTTTGTCCCACAGCCTGGGACAGTCACTGCAAAGTTGGGATTTGTTCTGCGTGTCTGGACATGAGGGGTGTAGTCTCCCTATGGATCCTGCCTGGGGGAGGGAAATAGGACATTGCACAGAAAAAAAGAGCTCTTGAGGGTAGGCCACAGCATTGCTGCAGTGTTTTTGGTGGGTGCTAAGAGTGGGAGCAGAGGAGGGTAAAATGAGCATCTGGGGGCTCAGTAAGAAATTGAGAAAAAGTCTCAGCATCTCCCTGGGGTGATTTTAAATGGAGTTTGTGTGTCTGAAGATCCAGGGGGGTTTGCAGAGAGAAGGATGTTTGTCCACCTGGGATAACAGTGCTTTTGGGCAGGGATTCAGTCACATCTAGAAATAACATGGGATAAAATTCTTTCTGCAGCAGCAGAGCTGTGACCATTGGGGTTACTTCACTTTCTAGAGCAAAACTGAATTCCTCCTTTGGGAATCAAGGAAAAAGCATTCCTTGAAATATGACCAAACTCTTGGCATGTTCTCTGCTGATGACAGCACTGCAGAATACAGTGGAGATGAGTGCTTCTTATTCCCCATATCCCTTCCCAGCTGGGGATTCCCAAGAACTCTTGGGGGATGGTGGTTTTTGAGGATGTCAGAGTTATGTGCAGCTCATGAAATGCTGGCGTCAGTGCCTGGAAGAGATGGGTTCTATTTGGAAATGCAGCAAGGGCTTGAAGCAGTGCTGGGAGGATGTGATTCCCAGATTCTCGAGGAGGTGCAGAGCTCCCTGCTGATCCTCTGCACCCCAAGCCCTGCCTGTGCCAGGGAAATGAGTGTGCAGGTTCTGGCTATGAAGTTTAGGCAGCCTCTTTGTGGCAGCTTCTGCCTGGATTTGGCAGGCAGGGCGACTTTGTGACATTTATTTCTTGTCTCTGGGAGTGTGGAGGAGTCTCAAATGTCCTGACCTTGTGCCATGCCTGCTGTGACACTGAGAAGGTGGCTTGTGCTCTGCCAGTCTGGAGCAAAGAACACCTCCTTCTGCATTTCACACCAAACTGATGGGAGCACGACGAGAGAATTGCTGTGGTGACTTCAGGTGGAACAAACCCACAAAACAAATTGAGCAAGTCAAGACACAAAAAGGCTGAATCTTTTTAAAGGGAAAAAAGAGCTCTGGGTGTGCTGTGAGCCACATGCTGGCTCTTGAGGTTCTGGGCTTGTGCTGTCAGGAAATACAAAGCTGCCAAGACCTTGCTTAGTTGTTTTGGGTTTTTTTGAGCCAGGTTCATATACCCTGAGAAAGCAGAGTGTTGTATGCTGTGGGCCAGACGCTGGTGGCACAAGCTGGGAGGTGAATGACTGTTGAATATGACTGGTAATGAAAATCACATTTGAGAGCCTCTGTGGAGCTCTTTGGAAAAAATCAGAACAATTTAACTTGGCTCCCAAATGAGAATGCAACTGACAAGGCCCTCCAGGCTGGGCAGCCCTGCAGTGAGGGTGAGTTCTTGGAGAAGACACTTCTCTGCCCCTTGAGAGCAGCCTCTGCTCGTCTCCAGCTGCTGTGTGTGCCCTGGGTGCAGCCCTGGTGCTTCCCCAGGCCTTTCTGCAGCAGTTCAGCGGCCCCCTGAGCTCCCCCATGTAAGAAGATGCTGCTGTGGAAGGAGGGCACTTCCTCTGTATGTTCACTGGCTGGTGTGCAGAGGGGGAATCCTCTCCCACTTCATCCCTGCACAACTGAGCCCGTGTTTCCCTCTCAAAGATCTCCATTCTCAGAGCTGTTTCTCTCAGCTTTTTGTCCCTGCTGCTGGAAAGCTGCACAGAGCAGAGTGCTGGTCTCTGACTGCTGCTTTGAGACCTGTGAGGTTCTGGATGGGCATTTTGGGCCTTTCTGCCTTGATTTTCTGGGACTCTCAGATCATCTGCCTTAAGGAAACTGTTACAGCTTCAGAAGTGGTCCCTTACCCGATTCCTTGCACAGCACAGAGACAACAAACCCTGCTTGCTCCAGCTTTCCCACACAGCCTTTCAGGGAAGGTTTGAGAGCTTTGTCAGGGCATCCCGTCGTGGAGAATTTGGGGTTTTAATTGCACCATCTGTTTTCCCTCTCAGCTTATGTTTGCTTGAAGGCTCTTGACATGCAAACAAAGCTGAACTGCACAAATCTGGAGCCCTGCACACAAGTAAGGGCTGTGTTTAGGATTTTAAACTGGGTTTAGGATTATCTCATCATTCCACCTTCTTGGATGGAAGCTCATGAAGCATGAAGTGCTGTGCACAGACAGCAAGAGTGCTCCAAATGCTGCCTCCTGTGTGCAGAGCACATTGAGGAGCCCCCTGAAACATTTAGAAACAGAGTAGGCATGAGAATGATGTTATAGTGGAGCTGGAGCACTTTCTAGTAAGAGCTCTGGGATGTCCAGGTGTGTTTGGTGTGAAAATGGCAGGAAATCTTCCATTTTTTAAGTTCTTGGGACACCCTTGAAGAGAAAATCCTGAACACTTTTGGTTGACTCGAAACAACTACTGTGAAAAAACTGGGATGGTTGTCTTTTTTTGAATGTTAAGTATTTTAATCTAGATCTAGACTAAATATTTTATTTTATAGAATTGGTGTATGGCAAAATAGATATAGATAACCAATGGGGAAAAATTTTTGGCAACAAATTTCTGAAGAAGAAAATCAGAAATTTCAGGAAAAGCCATCAAAATGGAAGCATTTCTGTAGAAAAATCTGTTTCACAAAGCAGCTTTTCCTATGGAAATCTGCACAGCTGGGGGAAAGGGTGTGTGAAGCAGGCAGAGAGATACTTGAAAGGAGATGCTTTCACTGACATATGTCAACTGAACTGACATAAATACCAGCCCTAAATTTTGCTCTTTTTGAAGATTTGGGGGTAGCTTTGTGTGTGCATCCAGGAGACTGGAAAGAGCCAGAGAGCTGCAGCAGCCAAGTGCCCTGGGCTGGATGAATTTTCAACCATTGTTTAAATGTCACTTTGTCAGAATCCTTTTGGACATTTTGTTTGTAGATCAGATCCTACCCTCGCACAGGAAGGCTGGGAGCCTCCAGAGCTGCTCTCAGCAGGGTCTGGTGTTACAGGTGATGTGTGTTTTGCCTGACACCAGCCAAGCCTGACTGATTATTTGGAGGAGAATTGGATGGCAGTGCAGAGAGACTGTTATTAAACTGGACACCTGTGGATCCTTCAGTGTGCCTGTGTGCTACAAGCCCACACAGGTCTCTACAGTGTCTAGTGCCAGCAGGAAATGTTGGTGTCACACTTTGGACTCGCACAGCATAATTATCATCTCACCCTCCCCCCTTACCTCAGTGTGATTTGCTGCCAGTGTGGTATTAGCAAAAAGGAGGGGGAAAAAAAAAAGTCTTTTTTTCCAGTGTACATACAGTAATAAAGATGTTTGTATGGCAGTAGTGAGTGGCATAATCTTGGTTGTTAGACAGCTTTAAGTGGGATTTGAAACAAGCAAAGATGCCAAAATAAATAGCAACGAGATAGATGGACTATTAGGCACAGCTTGTTTGAATTGCTCAGTTCAAGAAGAATTTACCTGGTTTATGATGCACTGGCAATACTTAATGAGAGGAAAAATGGGGTATGGCCCTGGTGGGCTGTGCCACCAAGGAATGAGCCAGCACCACATTTCAAGTGCTGCACCAGGCAAAACTTTTGAAGCAGCTGTATCTGCTCAGGGCTTCCTTGGCTGTTGGGCTTGGGCTTCACCCTTGGAGAAAAGGTTTGGCACTGTGCTCTGAGCCCGGAGTCCAGCCAGGTGCTTATCTGCCCAGCCCTGGAGAAACACAATCCCAAGGGTTGGTCATTTTTGCTCGGTTGATTTGGATGTTTTTCTAGAGCAGGACCTTTGTAATGATTATTCAGTTATTTTAATCCAAAGCTGGTGTAAGCATCCATTCACCCTTCAGTCCCAGCCCAGGCTAGCACAGTCCCAGTCTCACAGGGGACCTGCTTGTTCCCAGTGGCTGCTGTTTAGCGCTTGGGCCACTGGAGCTGAGGTGCCATTCACACCTTCCAGGCGTGCAGATACACCCTGCAGGCAGCTTTTATCAACAGCATCACGTTTCTCACTTGAAGTCCCAGAGTGAGCCCCGGTGAGAGGACATGTGGCCATTGGGAGAGGGGCCACAGCAAAGCAGGCAGTCGGAGGCAGGTGATGTGTGGGAGGACACGTGTCCTGCCAGTGAAGAACGATTTTTTATATTCCAGCCAAAAGTGGCCCATCTTCGTGCCTCTTCTGGAAACAGAAGCCTCTTTCCTTTCTCCAGCAATGACCTCTGCACATGTGACATTCAACAGAGAAAACTATAATTGCATAAACTAATGATTTCCAGAACAAGAGCTTTCCCAAGGCTATGCAGAAATGGCTGGTGTTTGTCAGCGCCGGGTACACAAAGAAAACAGAAGTATCAGGGCCAGCTGGTTTACATATTTTTAAGTCAATCTGCTGCTGGTAAAGCTCTAATTGACCAATCTCTGACTTGGGAGTCCTGGCTGCGTGGGGCAGGTGCCTCTTTACAGCCAGTGCTTGCTTCAGCTTCCACCAGTTGACTGGAGGGGGTTTTCTCTCATACTCTATTTTTTATTTCTAGTTTTATTTCTGCCCACGTAATTACTTGCTCACTTAATTCCTGAAGCGAAAAGAAGCAAACTCAAGCAACTTGGCTGAAAAGACAGATGAGGAGCTGCTTCTATACAGGAGACCATCAGGAATTAATTTCTGACAGTCTTGCCTTGGTGCGGTCCAGACTTCATTAGACCATTTGCAAAACTCCTCCTGGCAGTCAGGCACGCAGCGGAATAATTTGTGTCTCCCTACAGATTTTACTGGGATCTGCCTCTGGGTTTAGCTGGTCTCATTTAGGAATGTTTGTGTTGTTTGCTGCTGCATGGAGGGGACTCTTTGTACTGCCTTTTGCACAACAAAGCTGTGTGTGCATTCAGCAGGGCACACAGGAGGCCACTGGCTACAAAAGGTGCCTTGTCCTTGCTGTGGTTTGTAGAACAGATGGAGAAGCAGAGTGAGAAGATGACAGGACACTGCTCATGGCCGTGAGAGGATCTGAGCTTGGTGCTTGTGTCTCTAGTGTGAAGAAAAGGGTCTTGGTCACAGAGGTGAGTGGGTAGAGCTGGGCAGGCACCCATCCTTACCTAAAACAGGTGTGCATCCTCCCCCTGGACATCCACACCTGCCTTGTGTGTGTGATGTGGTGCTGCAACTTCTGAAGGACACTCAGAATTATGTGGGGTTTTCAAATCTTGATCAGCCAAATCAATAAAAAAACTGAAACCAGCCTGCAGTGCCTCTGGAGGGGTGGCAACTACCTGCAAGAAAACTTTCTAGTTTTGCTAAATATAACAAAAAATACCCAGAGCACAACGTGTGTTATGGGATGGAGAGGGTGGACAACTTATCTGATAAGCTGCTGGAAATGTGAATTTTGGCCTGCATGCAAGCTGTGGCGTTAACCCCTTCAGGTACCTGCATGGTATTAGACATGGCATTAGTGTCACTTATGTGCACATAATTATGTGTAGCAACTTCTTTCAAATACTTTGAGGCAATGAAATGACTGTAATTAGGCTGCCATATATGACATAAAGATAAAGAAAACCCTCCAAACACGAACACATTAAGGCAGAACCTTAGAACTAAGAAAAGTTTAAAGAACTCAAACGTTTTTGTGTGTTTTATGAAAACCAGAGGCCTAGTAGCAGTGTCCCTTCCCATGTGTGGTGAGACTCCCCCAAACCCCACAGAGGACTTGCAGGGGTGCTGGAACTCCAGATGTCCCCTCCTGTTGTTCCCTCCCTTTGTAGCGACGCTGCAGCAGCCACACATCCCTGTGGGAAGCCGGCCCTGCTAAAAGTCGGACAACTCTCATTGAGATCGAGCTTTTCTGCAGAGGAGGAAGAAAAAAAGAAGCCAAAAAGAAGCAGGACACTGCCTGTGGAGTGGTGTGGGAGCCCACAAAGAGAAGGAAGCCGGAGGCTCTTGCAGCAGCAAAGCCCAGCCGGCAGCTCTCCCTCCCGTGGAGCTCCACAGGACCTCTGATCCACGTGTGGCAGCCAGCCCAGGCTTTGGCAAGCCAGGACTGCTGTGCTGGGTTTATTAGCAGGTTCCCATAGCACTGTCCTCCCCAGGCATCCTCTCCTCCCTGGCACATGCTGCCAGCTGACCTTCCAGAGCGGTTTGTTGACTGGGAGAGGCTGCTGGGTATTTACGAGGAGCTTCGTTCCTATTTCAGCTCCCAGGCTCCCAGTGCAAACACCAATGTGAATCTTTCAGTAAACAGGCAGGCACTGGAGGGGAGGGAAGGATTAAAAACTCCGAATAATGACTGAAATGTCAGACATTTATTATTAAGTCGGTCCTGATGTTGACAGCTGAACATTCAATATTAAAAGCATCCTTGATCATAAAAGCCAAAGGCAAACCCGATTCTTAAATATCCCAGTTGTTCTTTTTGACCTAGTTTTTTGATGTCTAAAGGAGGAAATAAAATTTTAGAAAATATTTACAGACATGAGAAATGCAGGATTTCATCACGGCTGGTGACTTCATGGGTCTGCCTGGGGCAAGGACAGCAATTAAAGAGCAGGAGGGCAAACAAGTCTCACATTTCCCTTGCAGAGGTATTGTCAGTCTGGGAAGCTGAAGCGTGCATGTTAGGGCTGGAAGAGCAAGAAGTCACCAAGTCTCAGCATGAGGCTTAGAGGGGCTCCAATGGCTTTCAGGATGTTAAAGGAGTGGTTATGAGCGAGGCTGAGGTTTGACAGACTTTGCCAGGAGCTATAAAGGTGAAATGATCAGCGTTGTGTTGTGTGTCAGTGAAGCAGAAATGCCAAAGAACTGCTCTGAATAATGCATGGTCTTTGTGGGTCAAAGTCTCCTACAAGAAGGCTGGTGGAAAAGGCTTGATGCAACTTACCCCAAGCATCAGATTTCAGGTTTGGATTAGAGTAAGTATAGAAGACAGCAGTAGGAACAGGGAGAAGGAGAGAAAATCTGACCTAGCAGGAGAGGGAAGGGAGGGAGAAATTTGTTTACTGAAGACTGAGGCAGAACAGGATAAGTGTGAAGCTCTTGCAATGTGTAAAAAGCTACTCAAAAGAGGAAGAAAATGGTTTTTTTGCTCTGTGTCTTTCTTGTTCAGGAGAAGATGTCACGAGCCAAAGCAGAAAGACACAGATGCTGGGAAATGGTTTCTTGGGGAAGTTGTAGAAATTCCATTACTGGAAGCCTTAGAAAGAAAGTGGAAAAACACCTGATACAGCTTTGAGCTCCTTAGGCTCCTTCAAGCTTGATTTTTATTAATTGGTGACATCACCATGAAATTAGAGAGATGGCACAGCTGTTGATGGCTTTTGGAAGGGTTCAGCTCCAGAGCTGCAGAGTCAGACACTGCCAGGGCAAAGTCTTGAGCTGAGACCACAGGCTTTGGTGGCTGAGTGTTGAGGAGAGAATGGAAACTCTGAACATTTGAGATGAGAAAGGCATCTCTTGGTACTTAATTACGATCCTTGAACACAGTACACCAGACACTTCACCAGTTTTCCCATGGCACAGGCAGATTTTTGTGATTCCCAGGTTCAGCAGGGGTGGCAGAATGTGACCAAGACCTCCAGCCCAGCTGACATGATCCTGATGGGTGTCTGGGGACACCTGTGCCCCTCTGTATGTGGCCACACAGAGGGGCATGTGACCCCTCTGCCAGGGAGCAGCTCCTTGCTAAGATAATTCCTGCCTGGTTCTGCCATGGATGGGGATGTGATGCCCCTGAGTCCTTGGCCACAACCTTGAACTGTGGAGGGGGTTGCCAGGCCCTCAGATCCCCCAGCAGACCTACTCAAACTGCCTAATTTTGATGCTGGATGTGGGGGAGCTGGGAGGATCCAAGGGAATGGAATCTGTTTTGTGGCACTCCACATCTCCACACGCCTCTCGTGTTCACGGTGCCCTCGGGAGCTGCACAACTCTGTTCTCTTGATGAAGGACATATTGTGCTGGAAGCACAGTGCTTGGCTGGATGGATCTTTGGGGCTAAACCAGTCATTCCTATGTACTCATTTAAATTTCATTGATTTTTCTAAAGAATTATTTCTCCCTTGATGGTCCACAAATAAAACCTCTTGCCCTGACTGGCTCAACAACCCCATGATTTCTATCTATTGACAAGGTGGTTTTCACACTCTGTCTCAACACAGGCAAGCTATTCTTCAACATGCTCGATCAGAGGAAGAGAAAATTACATTTTATGTACCTCCTGCCGCTTCCTGCAACATCTCCCCTCCTGGATTTCCAGTGGCAGGTGTTTGTGCAGGATCCCATCCACAGGCTGGCAGCGAGTTACTCAGCACCAGGTTTTCACAGGAATATCTCCTCTCGATGTGGGCAATGCCCAATTAGGCACATTGCCAGGCCACAAGTTTACAGTGAGATTTTTAATTTTCTTCTGAGGTTCCTTTCTGGTCTGTAGCCTTATCTTTGCTGAAGCAAAACATCTTGTGTGGCTACTCTTTGTGCCCCTGTCTGATTTGTGGCTTATTTCTCATGGTGCAGCCAAATGCATGCAAGGCAAGCGGGGACACGGAGGGGCACTGACCCTTCTGTGCAGAGCACACGAGTCAGGCTGGTGTCCTGGAGTCCAGGGCTTATTTGAAGGCTTCTCCAAACTCAAACCCTTTGCACAGCAGCAGCAGAGAGGGAGTGTGAAAGGTGGTGCAGGTGTATGACAGCAGATTTGTTGGGTTACCTGGGGATAATGTGACAACGGTGACAAAGGCTGCACCCTGAGAAGTAAGCCACAAATCAGATGAGGGCACAAAGAGTAGTCAGTTTCCAGTTAGGTAAGAGCCTTTTTGGCCATTATATATAGGGTCAGGGGTTTGGATGAGGAAGCCTTCATGGCTTTCAGAATTGCAGCCATGCTGTTGCCCGCTGCGACCCTTGAAGACCCAGATCTGGAGCACATTTCCTTAGCTTCAATTTCAATGGGCCATCCCAGCACTGTTCTGCACAAGCAAGCAAGAATCATGGACTTAAAATAGGCACAAAATCCCAAAAGTGATGGACTGTGGCTCGTGGAGGCATTACACTCCACGCCCCGATGAGCAGGGACTTGTTTGCATGGGAAAGTGCTCCTGCTGTGGGAACTGGTTACGGAGGGTGACTTTGCTCTCATTGGCCTTATTTCTGAGAGTGCCACTTCAACTCTGTAACTTTAAATATGTGTTTCCTTGTCCAGATGTCCTATTTAGGCCAAACCCTTCACTTTGCCTGTAAGAGAGCTGAAAAAGCCTGGACCTGCCTTCAAAGTCAATTACCTGCCACTAAGGCAGGATTTATCTTTAGAAGGAGTTGGATCAGGGTAGGGAGCATGTCAGTGCTGGAACCAGAAGATGTTTGTCTGCCTCAGTGCCTACTGAGGTGAACAGAACTTTTCTTAATAGCCCTTTGGGAAGTTATTTGTAACCAGATAGTCCCATTTCTTTGCCAAGAAATTGGGGTTATTTGTGGCTCTGGACTAAAAAGCAACAGCAGAAACAATGGTGTACTCATTATGACCAAATCAGTTTATGCTTAATACTTCAGTTTTTTCTCAGAAAAACCTTGCTCTAGAACTCTATCTTAGTTTATATGCTCTACTTGTCTCTTTCGCACTGCCAGGCACACTGGAAAGCACAGGCATGTTAGTGATTCTTTCTGAGCACCAAAATTAGAAGATCCTGTTGAATGGGAGAAGCTGAGCTCAGGCCACTGGAGATGTGAGTGGCCAGAGAAGGGCTGGAGGGCAGAACTCTGGGGCTCTGTCCTAAGCTGGTTTGATTTGGTTTGATTTAAGACACTGTAGCCGAGTCTGCATGGTCCTGGAATGTCCCAGACAGGATGAGTATGTGTCCTGCTCCCTAAAACAACCCATGAACACTGGCAGGGCAAGACCCCTACTGCCCTCTGCACTGTGTGGGTTCTGCTGTCTGGTGGAGGGGAGGAGGAGCTCCTGTCCTTCCTCGCTGTGCTGCCACTGGCTGGTGTTGATGCAGGTGCAGTGTCTTGAACCAGCCAGGAATGCCAGCACAGCCCACAAGAGTCACCACCTATAGCTTCATCCCTGTGGAAATGTGCACTGAACAATCCCTTTGGTTGCCAAATTCATGTGTGCTTGTGACCAGGAGTGGGGTGAGGAAAGAGAGAGAACTCCTGCCCGAGCCCTGGGGCAGCCAGAAACATTTCCAGCTCAGTAGCAGCTGCAGCAGTGCTGGTGCAGCTCCCTGTGGTGCCTTGCTGGGGCCGGATCCAGAGCTCTGCCAAATCCACACTGAGTCAGGCATTGGTGCCATCTCTCTGCCCTGTGCAATAACTCATTTTCTGCCTTTGGACATTCCCAGCACATGGCCATCAGTGCAAGGGCTGTGGGACATCTTTGTCTGCCCCAGCCACGCCTTGCCTAGTGCTTCAGTCATGCCTTGGCTCTTTCACCAGCGGGTTTCAGCCCCTGATGTGCCCAACTTGAGGCATCCTGGCTTTTGCTTTCACGTCTTGGAATTGTGCCTCTGGAGTTAAACAGCATCTGCACCCATGGAGGCAACAGTGGGGGGGAACAGTGCCCCAGGGCACGTGATAGGGTGTGTAGGGGGGCTGCTGCTTCCCTTCTCCTTATGGATAATGACTAATGGAAAAGAGGGCTGATATGGGGTCACTGATTAATGCATCAGATCTTGGTCCATGAGAGTGATGCCACCTGCAAGCTGGACACTTATGCTGACCTAATGCCTTTGTGGCTTCAAGCCACATTGTGCCATCTGCCAGCAAAGGAGAGCTTCCCAGCACCCCACCACGCAGGTGTGGGGGTGGATCACCACCTAAATCCATGCCAAGGTGTTCTGGGAAGGATCCAGCCTTCTCTCAGAGGCCAGCAGCCTGTTTGGGTTAAACGTCACACGTGATTTTCTATTTATGGCATCCTTTTGCAGCTAGAAAAGCGCTGAAGTTATTGGAAAAAGTCTGCAATCCAGCCCTGCTGAGCCCGGCTACAACAACAGGTTATTGTTCTGGCATAGGTGAAGGGCAGGACCTTTGCCTGGGAGCCTTCCAGGAGCTGTGCTGCTTAGTTGGAAGGAAGCAGGACTGCTCAGCACTGAATCCACCTGCAGCGCTAATGCCGACTGCAGCGCCGGGAGGTCTCCAACGGCGTGCAGAGCGAAAGGAATCCAGCTTCATGTGCCAGCACCACGCAGAGCTGGCACTTCCAGCCCCTCCTGTCCTTGCTGTAAGTGAAGTGTGCCTGATGAAAGATAAAGGCCAGAAAAGTAGTGTTGAAACATTGGCAGGGCTGCTTTGCTGTCTGCAGAACACTTTGGATGCTCCCGACTCCTGGAAGCTTACTGTCCTTTGATAGACGGAAATACAAACCCCTGCTGTCATCTGACTTCTCTAGAACAGCTCAGAGACATTAGAAAGCAAAAGCTGAGATTTTGCTTCAAATGTGCAGCTCCAGTTGTGGCAATTTGTGCCATGTCTGTGGCTACCAGGGTGGTTTCAGCCCGTCACTGAGAAGTGTCCCCTCTCTTATTCAGCAACGATCCCGCTCCAGCCCCACTAAGCCCTGGGGACAGCCTCTCTCTACTGGTGCAGAGCCACTTCCAGCTCATTCCCATACATTTGCCGAGGACAGCTTTTCTCTACGTAGCCTGAGCTGTGGTTTAGATGAAAGGAAATTTGCTATTCAAAAGCATCCTCCCGTTTCAGTCAGACTTTTCCTTTGCAGAGCATTAACACTGTCATTTCCCCCTCGGGTGGAACCAATTGATATTTCCTTTGGTGGCCTCAAGCTTGGCAGCGTGACCCTCTGCCACGCTGTGCTGGGCTGGCAGCTGCCTCTCCACCATGACAAAACTGTTTGCGTTTGCTGGCACTCCTGACATCTCTAGTTGAGGTTGTCACAACAGCAGCAGCTGAAGTGGCTCTGTACCCATCAAGGAGAGCAGGCTCTGGATCTCTGCCCTGCCCTGGGCACCTCTGTCTGCCTCCTTTGCCAAAGGCCAGATCTGGGAGGTGGCACATGGAAGCATCATAGCACACAGGAGCCTTTCCAGCAGCAGATGGGCTCCCATGGGGTGTCTGCAAAGGGAAGCTCTCCTTGCCAGCCCACCAAAATGAGTTTAATTCAGCTCCCCCAAAACAAGTCTCCTAGAACTGAGCACGCCTCACGGAAAGTGCCCTCCAGCAGCTGCAGCAAATCTGAGGAAGGCTCTGCTTATTTCCAGACTAGAAAAACAAATCTGATGTTGAAAGTGTGGCTAAAATAAAAGATTTCTTATCAGGGGAATGTTGGGGAAGGCTGCGATGTGCAAAGGTGGTACCAAAGCTGCCTCTTCCAAGCAGGCCTGTACATAAAAATGTTTTGTGACTATCAAAAATTCAGGGCTTCTTCTCAGCTTGGTTCTTGTATTTCACTGAAGTCGCTCAGTCCAGTTCTAAACCTGAATTCACAGTATGCTACCATGACATCATGAAGTCAAATGCCACTGGCAGTGGAAATAGATATTGCCTCCCAGGTGGGAGCTTCAGGAAAGTGTTCCAGAAGGTGGAGGGGGAAGGGCTTTCCCAGCTGAATTTTACAAGAATTTTTACTGGCAGAAAAATCTCAATTTAAAGAAACATGTTTTCCTGATCTGCAAATGCTCCCCTGGGCCTTCTGTCCTTGGCTGTCTGGTTTCTGTCACTCTTGTGACATTTCTGAGGCTTGGCAGTACCCAGGGCTGCTTTGGAGGCACAGAGACGCAGCCCTGCTTTGAAAAGCTTCCACCCAAACAGCAAATCCTGGTGCAGGACTGCAGGAGAGATGCCCTGGATGGCAGGAGGAGGGAGATGAAGGGAAGCATTGCCAGCTTTCAAACCACCTGCTCCTCCCGAGGATGTGCTGGTGCTCCCAGGGCAGGCAGGCTGGGAGCTGGCTGGGGCTGGGCCCTGGGGCTGTCCTGCTCTCTGTGGAGCCCTGGCTGTCTCAACCACTGAGGTTATTTTTGGAATTTCCCCCCTTTGTCATTAAATTACTTGTTATTGTGAGCAGCACGGCGCTGGGGCAGGAATTGCAGCATTGGGGCTGGAATTGCAGCACTGAGACAGGAATTGCAGCACTGGGGCTGGAATTGCAGCCCTGAGACAGGAATTGAGGCACTGGGGCTGGAATTCAGCACTGAGACAGGAACTGCAGCACTGAGACAGGAATTGCATTGCTCCCTGCCTGAGCTTCCTGAGGGCAGTAAATGTCGAGTCCTTTGTACCATCCTTTGGGATTCTCCTCACTCACCATGTGCTCTTGGCCTTTCCATTTTTGCCCTGGCTGAGCCCTCTGGGAGCAGCCAGAAGGGAAGGAGGAGGAAGGTGGATGGTTGAGCCCTTCCTCTGATTTGGGAAATCTCTGAAATCCTGTTTTTCCCTTGCTGCATCATCCAAAACGTGTTCAGGGCTCCAAACACATGGCCAGAAGCACTGCCCTGGGAAGGAGCCTGAAGAGCTGCAGCTATTTACACAAAGAAACCAAGAATTGAAGCCATTGCTCCTGTCACTCTCCCTTTTGCTCTGTCCCTGCCAGCTCACCAGCTCTGGAAACAGCATCATGGAGACACAGGGAAGCAAGCTGGTGTCTCAGAAAAGTCAGGCTGGCTGCTGGCAGGACAGCTCCAGGCTCTACTGGGGATCAGATGGCAGAGGAGCAGCTTGGATGAAGCATTCCCTTCCTTGGTTTCAGGGAAAAACTCTTCTGCGGGCAGAAGACCGGCTTTTGAGGATGAGTCTAAACTTTGCACCTGCACCTCAGATTTGCCCTTGTTCAAATCAAAATTGAAATATGGACAGGAACCATTCCCTCCTGGAAACTTGCCACTGGTTCTGCCTGATGTGCCCCTGCTGTGCAGAACTACAGAGTGGCCCCTGACCTGCTGCTTCCCATAATCTCCAGGCTGATATGGACCTTGCTGTGAAACGGATGTGGCTGACATTTAGCAGCAATGCCAGTTCTCATCACAACAGTGCCTGGGGAGACGCAGGCTGTGCTCAGCCGTGCAGCTGACGAGACCTGCTGCTTTGCAGGCTTGGTCAGCACCTCACTTCATCAGAGAAATGCTCTTGGCTAACACTGGGTGATGTTTCCCAGAAATGGCATGGGAAGGAAAGATATTTTGCTTGGCATAAGCTGGCCTCAGTGCACTTTTCAGTGTTCTACTGGGTAGAAGGAACCAACTGGGATGAGTCTGGGGCTAAGGTGGGTTTAGCTGTGCCCCAAAATCTAAGAGCAGTGAAAGAAGCGTAGGGAGGATCAGACTCCCCTCCTGCCAGCCTCACTTGCAGAGATCTCCCTGGATTAAAGCTATGCTCCATTTCTTATGATGCAGCAGAATCAGCAATATCCCAGCTGTGGGAAGCATCCTTCCAGGATCCTCTGTGTGCAAAGATGTCAAGGCAATTCACAGTCCCGAGCCTATTTGAGACTACCACCTTTAGTGCATTAATTTTACATGTGGGCAAAGTGAGTCATTTTTCATCTCTCCCTCGACTGCAGACACTCTTTGGCAGATCTGAGAAGAGGAGCCTGTATTTCCCCCCCTCCAGCTGCATCTGGCCACATTTGAAATTTCAAACGAGCACTGGAGCTCTCTCAGCTGGATCATGCTTTTTTTTTTTTTTTTTTTTT
>VXBQ01015767.1:40812-53141 GCA_013400175.1 Phainopepla nitens | reverse complement strand
TGATGGTATTTGGCAAGTGATCTTTCTCAATCCTTATCTTAGCCCATGAACCCTTTGTTGTAGTTTCTCTCAGCTGTCCAGCTGTCAAGGAGAGTGAGAGAGGCTTTGGTGGGCATCTGGCACTCAGACAGGGTCAACTCACTACAATGGGCTTGGGGTGTTGATTATGATACTGTCTTACAGTTGTCATTCAATAACTGCAAACTCACAAACAGACAATTCTTTACATTTGCCCACTTCTCAACTTCGCTTTAATTTTTGCATCAGAAGTCAGACAAATATGCTGTCAGTGTTTAAATAGCAGCTCTTATATCTGCTAGGCATTGAGGCCAAATGGAAGACTTATCTGGAATCGGACTACTTCCAATAGCTTTCTTCTAGTTCTAGTAGAAAAGCAGATGGTGAAATAAGTGAAACTGGCCCCTGCCATACTAATGGTGAGGGATTTGTCCCAACTCTCCTGACCCCAGCACTCATAGCTCCTTCCTTTAAAACAGTCCTCAAAAGTTTAGACAGCAGAGGCTTTCAGCCTTCAAGACTTTTTTTCTGTTCATAGTCAGGCAAGATACAACTCCACCACAGTTACCAAACTTCTGAAAGTTTCTGGAGTTCAGTAACTCTGGCGTTCAGAATCTTGAGAGAAGGATTAACACAGAAAGCAGCCCCAGCCTCACCACTCAATAGTGACTGATCAATAAATCTGAATCTAAAGGTAAGCAAAATACAGTAAGTTAACTCCAATTACTTTAAGAAACAATGTCTGCAAGAAAGACAGAGCTCTTCAGAAATTTCCTAAGTTAAAAGATTTATTTAAAACCAACTTTTATATATGACATTACTATTTCACTTTCAATGTGCTTTACAATCTACCTATTTTCTTAACTAGCTACCTAGTTTTCCTTCATAAATCCCCTTCTGTGAACAATAGTTTACATGAATGTTAGCTTCTCAGGATAATTTTTTTGTTAACCATCTAAAAAAGGAGAGTTAATGGCAGCATGGAAAATATTTTGTCTTATCTTGTTACACTTAGTTCACACACATTCATACACACTGAAAAATAATATGACCAAGGCCTGCTTTTTTTTTTTAATAGAAGAGTGAAATAAAAAGGAAATCACATGCCTATACACAAGATAAACAACTGGCTTGTGCTTCATCAAAAATTTTTTTTTTGAAAGATTGTTTTTTTTATAGTACAACTGTGTTTTTAAGAAGTAAACTGATAATGCTTTGACCATAATGCAGTCTTCCAAAATGTCTGGCAGTTTTGTAGGCTACAGAAATTATCTTCTAAATGTGAGACTGGAAAGAGTTCACCTGAAGGGTCAAAGACCTGAGGACAGAGAAGGTCATTTGTTAAATACGTAGTTTTAGTTTTTCAAACTACAAACTCTTCTGCCCATTATGCATTTGTATAGCTATAGTTCAGTCAGGAAAACATACATTTGGTTTACCTACCTGCTAATGTACTTACAGAATCAGTACATCAGCACTTTTATTTCCAACCTTTCCCTTTCCGCACATGTCAAAATTAAAAATGCCATTAAAATGTACAATAGATTGTCCAGTTTGTAGCAAACTCTCTCAAAATTAGGTAACGCTAGCAGACTCGTTTTCAAAATTGGGTTGTTTTAAACAATATACTGCAAACAATTTACATAAACTCAAAAATGAGGGCATATAAGCAGCCTGCCCAACTTGAAAAGTTTTAAATAACAGAGGAAGTCCCCTCAAACACATGCAATTGGCAAACAAGTGTCAAAATCACCTCAAAAATGTATGCAATATATTCACCTCTTCAAAAGAAATGTGTTACTTTTCTTTTTGTCAATGGAAATAGTACTGTACACCTAAGTTCAAGTCAATGTAGCAGCATAATTTCTGAAGGCATCTTTAAACAAATGTGCCTCCACCACTATAAAAAAAGGAGATGTAGGTGAGGCAAAGGAGAAAAAGTTTTGTGTTAAAAAGCAAAGTAATCTGCTGTGCTCTGGTTGCCTGCAGCTCAGCAGACAGCTGCAAGAGCCAAGTAACTGCAGCTGAGCTAAGGCATACAGCTTGGCAGAACCAGTTCCAAGTTGGACCATTACGTTTACTGGAGAGGCAAGGGGAGATAAGATTGTTTACACCAACAAAAATGCCACAAATACTACAGCAAACCATATGAGAATATCTGATGATGAGACGTGGTAAGGAAACAAGCTGTTGGAAATGCTCAAATTCACTTAGCTCACAAAATTATTAATGATTTTTGTAATGGGAGTTACTGGTATCCCTCAAATATTCCTGATTTTTAAATGAGAACAAGAAGTTTCTCACATTCCGACCCACATGAAAGATATTTGCCATTCTTTATTCCCCTTACATAGTTTTTAAATAATAAAACATACCAAGATTGCTTTTAAATAGTAATTTTACAGCAATTGTTTTGTTAAATAGCTACTAAACAAAAGCACACAAAAGAACTTCACAAAAAAACCCAAACAAAAACCCAAAACAAAACAAAAACAAACAGAAACCAAAAAACTCAGAATAAAATTATCTAATGTAAGCTCTGTCACTCCAAAAACAATTTTCAGTTCAGTGTGAACTTAAAACACTCAGCATTTAAAAATTTACATTAGAGATCAAAGCTTATTATTAAAAATATAGATGATACATTTACACTGATCCTTTAGAAAATGTCTGGAGATTATGACAACCCAATGCAGAATTCACTGGTCTAATTCCCACCTAGGATGGATCCCACAAGCAACTTCTGGAGTATCACACCTAGCCCAATAAGACAGTGTTGACTGGAGGGTCATTCACCATGCAATCCCCACTACAGAAAGCATTGGCCCATGCAGTACTGATTTCAAAATTATAGCTTAAGAAATGGCAGTAATACTGTCTTACATATTCAGGCACAATTATGAAACTTTCCTGTTTCAGAATCACTTTATATACTGTTGTTAATTCTGCTCTTGAAGTTCAGAAGGTAATTAAATTAGGACGTTTCACAGATGGTATCTTAAGATTTACCTGGGAAATACCAGCTCTGCCCTTCCTATTTCCCAAGGCTGTGTATTACATAATTGCAGTTATTTTAACTACATTACTCCCTTATGTCATATGGCAAGCAACTACAAACTGCCTATTATTACACAGATTACTCACCCATATTCTGCAACAAAGTTTTAAACTTTAGCTGGGTGTCACCTGTTGTTATGGATTTTGGTGAGAGAAGTTTCTGTCACCTTTTCCATTTTTATGCCTTCTCTCAATCATCCAGCCCAGTTTTTGAGAGATTCATCTGCTTAAAATTATATGGCTTTTTCCTTTTTGATAATATTGCTTATAAACACTGCCCCTGCTAGATGACAGTGGACATCCTTAAAACAGATTACTGAGGTTTAAAAACTCTATTAGAACATCTGCTTATGAAATTCCTCATTGGAATTCTTCAATAAGACAGCTAATGCTTATCTTGTGTAGTCACCCTTACTGCATTTTTTACATAGCACCTCATTATTTAATCATTTGTTTTTCAAACTAGCATCAAATCTGGTATTCACCTATGTGACTAAATTACTCTAAATAGCAGAACTAGTGAAAACAAGTTTCATTTCAGCCACACTTTACATTGGTTTTCTGTCTTCTAATGAATTTCCCACTCTGCTGCTCTGTTAAATAAAGACCAGTTTGTATTTGCTTCCACGTGTCTCTATAAAATGTTAAAAGAAGAGATACTGAAGAATTCACAGCAAAGCTAAACAGCAACAACAGTCATGGAAAATCCCCTTCTTATGGGAACAATTTCAGGAGTACAGCCCTGTTTGGTACCCAGCTCCCAGCCAGAATTACATAGGCACTCTCCTGGATACACTGAACCAATCACCAGTGTGTAAAGAAGGAAGGCCCCCTGTGCAGCCCAGTCCCACAGCATCACTTCCAGTGGGTCTGCTCCAGGCAGCTCCAGGATAAGCCACAGCAGTTCACCAATCCAAATGAAAGCTTAGGCTATGAGAAAGAAGAAAAAAATTATCTCTCAGTCAACTCAGACTTGAAAGGCTGAACTGGCTTGTACAAAGGGAACATTAACACTCACAAACTGAAATGCCACAGGAAGGGAGGAAAGTAGGAATAACAGCCCTGTCATAGATCCTTTTAAGCTGATAATGAAGTCATATAGGGATGCCACATTGTCATCCAGTCTCACCCACTAACAGAAAATTCTGTACTAGATCCCTAGCTTCACATGCTCCACCTCAAAATGTCCACCAGGGATATTCTACAAGATGAGATGTGAAGCCACAAAAATTACATTGTGCTACAGTAAGGCAGGAAAAGACCTGTCATCACCGGTATCTTAAATATATCACCTGAGGTTGCAGGGATGCATGTGAAATGATCCTAGGGACTAATCTGCTACATCACATAGAAAGACTTATCAAGTCTAAGTAGTTCTTGCAGCCATAGCCTGGAAGGAAGTTTCTTTACATGTCTGAATCCAGTTATCAGTTTAAATCACGTAGGAGACTCTGGGCACATCCCTGAAAAAGTTCTCAGTTTCACTTAGGACTTGAGCACCACAGATATCAGTGTATCTTCACCAATATTTCTCTCCCCATAATTCCGATGTTTTAGAGAAAACCAAAAACAGCTGCAGGGGAAGAGTTCCTAAGGTTTTAACTTGTTTTCAGTGCTCCCCTGCTTTTTACAAAAGCTCTTGATTAAGCATTTAAATGTTCAGCCTTCAGCCAACTAGTCTTACCTACCTGTTCTGCTGCAGAGAGTGGCTTCTCACACAGCTTAGAACAGAAGTTCTTCTTGGTGCCCAGTGCACAACTTACACTCGGCTCCTTTGAGTTTGATTCCAGCTCAGTGACATCAGCTAGCAGTGTCACCTAGACCTGCATACACAATGACTCCTGTGGCACACATAGCATGACAACTTTCACTTAGAAGTCAAAATAAGTTTGCTAATGCTACCTCTCTCCATCAGATAATGGTATATCATTACGCTTATCAAAGGCCTTTGGTAATGCATTGATTTAGTAACTGGACCATATCCAACCCAGGTTAATATCCTCCTTCCTCAAAGGATTTAAACTCTCCTTTTTCCTCCTTACCTTACTGTGCAACTAGGAAAGCAGCATTTCAGATTTTCTTTAAAGACCAGATCAACTAAGCTTTAGGTCACTTTAAACAGACTTTCACAAAACATGAACTACGGGCTAGAAAGCAGTAACACAATCTAGTATTTTCAGCCGTACTGCACAATCATGCTAACTCATATCCCCTGTGCTCCCTGCTCGTTCATCTACAAGCCAACAGCATTGGTAACACACAGAGCTTTTACCCATTCTGTTTGTTTTTCCTCTACAAACAGCTAAGGTAGAAACATTTCTGATAACGATATGTAAGAATTATTTACAGCTGTGGTGTTTCTAAAGTGTATACACGTCATTAGTAACCAAGCAAAACAGTATGTAGAGCTCTGTACTGAATTAGAGGGGTAAGGACTGCTATTTACCTGCACTGGAAAAGATAACACAAACTGGGTTTTTTAAGCTGCCTAGGAAGCACATTTTTAGTACTCAGTTTATAGGTAAGCTCTAAATAGAGAGAAGGAGGGCAAGTGCCAACTAAATACTTTGAATGAAAGGGATCAAAGACATCTAATATCTGAGACTGTCCCCTTCCTTTAGCAGCAAGCTGAGTCACTGAGTTGGCTCCACCATACAGTCTACCCTCATTTACAGTTAAGAACTAATGCATATGAGTTAACTGAATATAAGGCTCTCATACACTGAATTAATCACAAGAGAAGCAGTTTGCTACCAAGGACTTAGTTTGTGTTTACTCACCTCTTAGCAAAACAACAACATAAATTGTCATTAAATAGTCACAATGGGGGTCACTACATGGAAGCTAAACAGAAACAGAAAAGCAGAGCTAGACTACAGCTTCCAGAGATGACTACTTAAAATAAAAGGGAACAGGACTTGTTACATAGGCAAGGGAACAGGACTTTGTTACATACTTGTTAGCATCTTGCTAACCTAGCCAATACCAACAGAAAAAAAAGCAGACAAGCCTTTTTATTTTCAAACACATGTCATAACCAAGTAATCAACGACAATGTACCAGCTGCTATTCAGCACTAGGAAAAAAAATATAAAAGTTAGACCACAATTTTCACCTGTAGACAAGTAGACAAAGACAGATAGGTGGGGCTTTATAAAATAAATACAAAAATACATCAGAAAGGAGTTTTATAGGAAGAGGAGATGGAAAAAAATTATAAAGAATTACCTTAAGAACACAATATTCACCTTAAGAAAAAAGAGGTATGCAAGTAAAGTGAAAAATACTTGTGAATATTAAAGGAAGAGGTGTTTTTCCACAGTTACATCTTGTGTATAGCACACACTCAGCTCTTGTCACTGTAGTTGCCATGGCAAAACAACATTGCAAAATCAATGCCATTTTATGGAATTTTTATTACACCAGCTCTAACCTTGCTGGGTTCAAAATATTAGTAAGTAGTAATACTGATAACACCCGTGCGGAGTTGCAACATACTATTTTGTTCACCCTCTGAGACAGCAATTTACGATCGTTGAACTGCTCCCACACCACTCTCCCATGCTGACGTGAGCTAGTTTTCTTTACCATTGTTTCCCACTGCCTTGCACTTGCTCAGCCTACCCACCCTCTGGGTCCTGGGCTGATACCCTAGGCAGCAAAAATAATGCATTCCTTCTGCTCCTACTTTGCTTGCACTGCAGTAGGCAAGCATAAATTTTAAAGGCTGCTGACCTAGAACTGACACCCTTTCCTTCCCTCGTCCCTCTTTTTAAGCTACAATGCAGCATAGTGGACATGCTGCTAAGCATTGTAAACATCAGCAACTTCACCTTCCCTGGGAGGCTCTTCCAAGAGAGCAGGAACCAGCTGTGCTGGCACCTTTGGCAGTGACCAGCAGAGCGCAGCGTGAACTTTGGGAAGTGTGACATGGGCAGCAGCAGCACAGTGACAGGTGATGCCAAAAGTCACTTTAAAGGAAATGTGCTAAGTGCTTTTTAAACTAAAGTCTCAGAACACTCCTCCTACCCAAGAAACCATGTTGACAGCATCATTAAAGAAGCTGCTGCTCCCAAGTGCAGTCTTGGCACATGTACTTTTTGGAGCACTCCAGAAAGCAGCTACACTGCCACATCCTAAATCTTTCCAGTCCAGAGCTGGTAATTTATACAGCTGCAGCTGGAAGTTTCAAATCACAGAGGGATATGCAGGGAGGTATACAGGACTTAGGTTGTTGTTGTTTAAATTAACATTCTTCAGCATGATGAAAGGTTTGGTTAATCACCATGAAACACACTCATGAGTATTAGCATCAGGCAACCCATGAAGGCACATTATACCATTGTTTCGAGACTCAGGCCTCTCAGCCAGTACAACTAAATAGAGCAATAAAGCAAAAAAAAAAAAAATTAGCTTATGCTTACACCTGACCAAAGTTACTGTGGAAGGGAAAAAGTCAAATACAGGTTCTGAAATGAAAAAGTCAGATGTTTCTATTATACTCCATACTCAATGGAAGAATCACAAAGGGGTAGAGAGAGGAAATGGACAGCAAAGAGGTATCTGAAGTTTAGGGATAACTGGAAGAAATGACCTCACAGGCTCATCCTGAAATCAAACCCACTTGCATTGTGCTTATTTGTTGAATCCCAAGATGAATGCATGGAAATTAGTACATTATAAACCCCCATTAGATTCTGTTCAAAATTTGAGTAAGCTTTTGGGTACCACTCAAGCCATCTTGCATGTTGCTTACACTACTTGCCTGATAACTTTCCCCAGTACCTTTTCCTTTTGAGATGACTCTCCCATTGGAGGCAGGTCCAGTTTGACAGCTTGGGCAAATGGGATGAACACAAGAATGGGAGCGCCTTTGCTTTCACACAGTGCTAGCAGCAGTGCCAAAACCACTCTTTTCCACTTGCTATGCAGATACCCTTCTAAGGACTATGGAATGCCAGCATTTCAAAGGTTCTTGTGACAAACTTGGAGGTCAGAACTCAATAAACAGCATGGAATAGGAATATTTCTGGTTGCCTATAAGCATTACAGTGAGGAAACATCCAGACACAGTGACACAGAGCAGTCAAAGACATATGGAGATGAAAGAAAAAGGTTGCGTGGGCAACAACGTTGCATGGACAGTATTTAGAAGGCAGCCTAACCTCAACACCTTGCATGAAAACAAAACTATCCATCACCTAAAAACACAAACTGCAAAAGTATCTAACAAGATTTTTTTAAAACCAGATTTTGTTATAAAAATCCAACTTTAAAAATATATCAGTTTTTCATTCAAATCCCGATAAATCAATATGCAGGAGTTTGCAGAACAAAATGCAAAACAGAGGTTGATATTATAGGCAAAGATACATTAATGACAATACACAGCTGTGAAGGCATACTTCTGGACCAGATATAGTTATCTAGATCTTAGTTCCTTTGCTAATGGGGAATTCTAAAAGTCTTCATGATTTAGCACTTTCTGGAAGCTCACGAACAGCACAAAAAGCAGCACTATGCAGGCCATGACTATGCAACAGGAGAGGGTTTTTTTAATCAGCCTAGAACACCAAACAGTAACTTCACAGAGAAGCAGACTCCAACAACACATCCATGTGCAATTTTAATCACAAGTATGTCATAAGGATTTTTCATCTTCTATCAATATTTTCCACTACCACAATACAATGTACTTTTTACCATCTTTCCAAGCATTTGGAGACTACCCAGGACCACAAGACATCTCCGCAGTTTAAAACACAACAGTTCATCCAGACAGCATCATGTAGGGATGCACCAGCTATGTCTGGCCAAGGCAACTGCACTTTTTTTTTCCTCTTTTTGATCCTGAAAGATTGCCAAATATAAATAGCTTAAAAAATAAAAAAATAAAAAAGAGATCCCATTAACAAAGTGTATTAGGCAATGAATGTGCAACATCAGAATAACACAGAAGACAAATAATACTTCCAACAAAGAAGCTTGGCAAGCAGCAGTGTACTCAGCCAAATACTAATATTCCTTTAAAACACCAGCATATTAGAAACAGACAAGTGTCTAACCATCTATTCAGCATGCCACAGCAATAAAACAGGAGAAAACTGGACTGTCTCCAACACAAAATAAAATTAGACTTTTGTATAGCTATGCATTTATGTTACCAAAAAAAGTCAGTATTTTTGACATGCGGGTTTCAATGCCTTGCAGAAGAGGTCAGTCAGTGGGTTTGGTTCACTGTCTATATGGAGTTCTCAGTTACCAGAGAAAAAGGGGCATGTCTTCTACTAGTTAACACAGCAAAGCTGTAAGCAAAACTAAGCTGGTTCAATATTTCAGTCAGTATGCAAAACTAGTAGGCCACATCCCCCCTTCTGAACCTAAAGCAACACTGTAGCCTTCATCATGAAAACAAATGTGATTTGCTTCTACTCTTCTTCTGCCTTACTTCAGGGTGACTCTTTTGCTCACATTCAAACCAAACAATTTGCTTTTACACACATTCTTTGTCTTATATATACATTATTCAGGTGCAGGTTCACCCAGCTGACTATATCCAAAAAGCGTGATGCTATCCCACTGACTGGAAAGGGAGATTGGATCTCTTCCCACTGCAGTCATCTCAAAGAATGAGCCAAGGTCATATACTTTCACGGTCTGTAACAGTGACTCCCTCACTTATCGCAAAAGTCTTTCTAGATTCAATCAAGTTTTGTCTGATGCTTCAGCACCTTGGATGAAAGCAACTGATGAAATACCACACTTGACAACAATACGTGTAAAGACTCTACAGGATAAAAGCAACTGCACAATTTCCACTCCTCCAGAGGCAAGTTTCCATTCCATACTCTTAAATGTAATTCAAATGGGGTATATAAGATGTTCAGTTTTAAAATAAAGTAACAACTTCATTTCAAAACTGGGAAGAATTCCAGAGCAAACCAGAACTCAGCATGGTCTAGTCCATGTTCAGGAACATTTTCTCCACAACTTTCTAATAAGCTTCCCTAACTGATCAAATGGATCACTTCAGTTTATTAAAAGCAGTTTCAGGATAATCTAAAACTCAGAAGAGTTTTAGAGAAGATAAGGAGAATATTTCACCCCATAAGATTTCAAGCCATCATTAAAGGACTAGTTGAAGAGCGGCACAGAGAATTCTAATGGCACTTGTATTTTACATTCCTCCTCTCTTTCTAAAATCTGCCATGCTCCGAGTTAGAAGCTAAACTGAGTGAACTTCCTGAACATCAGAGCTATGGCATGAGGCTATTTACATTCTTGTCTTATAGTTTTCCCTTTTCATGTAAAAACAAACTTAAGCAAGTTTGAATTGTTACAGAACACCAGGTGCTACAGAAACAATGTTGTCAGCACAACAGAAATAATAAAAGTGATTGTAACAAGGCTTTTGAGCAGTGCACCTTACAAGTAGTTTTATGAAAGGCTTCATTTCAAAGTTGGCAGTGAACATTTGAGTTTACTTCATTATCTTCTTGGCTTTGGTCGACTGTATATTCTACAATTCTCATTCACAAGAGACAAAGGGGACAGGGCAGTTCCAAAGTACTAATAATAATAATAATAGTACTAATAATAATTTCATTAAACTTGTCACATCCCTTCTGTACGGGTTAAGACTAAAAAGTGAATTTTTTTCTTCAGTGCTAAACAAAAAAGCTAGAATTCTGACTACAAAATGATAAAGAATGTATTTAATCTAGATTTTTCCAACTGTACATCTAAATAGACACAAAAGGGATTGTTGTGGATGTTAAGAATGCAAGTACTGTAAAACACACTATTCTCTTGCAATATACCTGAAGCCAAGTAATTTTCACCTGTACAAAAGGAAATGTTGCTAGATACTACTTCTCTGAACTGACTACAGACATTTCCACATGCCTATCCTCATCTATTCATAAAGGCATATGGTAAACAAATACTGCAGTACTGACTTAACAGAATAAATGAGCACATCTGACCAACAGCCCTGATAATCTTAAGGCTTCTGCCAGCATCTTTTCATAAAAAAAAATAGAAAAAATTTTGCACTTAACTTCCTAACAGATCAGATGACAACAAAAAAAAAAAAAAATCTATGCACCATCTCAACTAACTTTCCTGAAAGAAAGAACACAGTACCAATGTGAACTTTTCCTATATCCTAAAACTGAATCAGGTTTCTGTGACTTTGCTTTAAGTCATTTCAGGACTGATGATACAATGCAAATTATTTCCAAATCAACAAACTAATCTTTGTGAGTCAGACTCCAGCAAGAGCCGTCCCCTTCTTTTGTTAGAAAATAAAGAATAAAAGGAATAGAGTAAGCTATATTTTTATCTCAGGCATAGTCATAAACCCTGTATGTCATCACTGGGATAAGGAGCATTCTCTTGAATTCCAGTCCATGAGATGCCTGTTGAAACTTAGTAGCTTTTTGCACAGTATATCCTATTTCTTTGCACAGGGTTTTGCAGTGCACTAGACAGAGTTACACTCACATTCACATGCATTCAGTGAGGCATTGCTTTTAAAAGAAAAAAAAAAAAAAGTCTTTGAATAGAGGCTCCAGGCACAGAGCCCAATGTTCAAGGCCCATATCAATATAAAATATAATCCAAACAACAAAGAACTCACAATATAATTAAACATAGGCAGACAGCATGTAGGAATTCATAAAGCTGCTACAAGTAGCTGCTCTTGAGCACAGCCTGCTCAAGCAGAGCAGGTCTGGCTGTTTACAGGGTAAGTTTGCAATTATAAGAGCACTTTTAATAGTAGCAATGTAATTTTACTCAACCTCTCTCCTCATTACTCATACCTGTTCCTATGTCACCCTTGACTTCTGCTGGAACAACCATTTTTCTGGCCGCATAATCAAAGAGATTGGGAAACAGACCCAGCACAGGAAAGCAAGCCTCACAGAAAAAGAAAGGGTATTTTTTTAACCCAGACTGTTTCCTCAGTGCTTCTTAGTACCAGCTTTCAACAAGAAATATTCCAGCACAAAAGAAAAGTGATGCAAGAAGAACATGCAAAGAAAAGCATGTGGAATAATAGAAATGTTAGTGAAACTGCAGCATCAGCCTAAGTAGGTATCACAAGTGGAGTGGAGATAAGGGTTGATGTTTGCTGCTTTTACCCTTTCACAATTAAAAGGGGCAATCTGAATACCATTGCTCCTAGCAAATAAGATGATTCATAGAGTTTACTGACACCTATATTTGTCCTCCTTGTGACATCTGTGCAT
>VXBQ01015767.1:12553-23802 GCA_013400175.1 Phainopepla nitens | reverse complement strand
TGGGGAGGAAAATAGCCTAAGTAATATAAAAAAAGAAATAGATAAAGCAGAAAAAAAAAAGGAAAGTAGTAACCAGGGCAGATGAAGAGTTTCCATACAAACTCTTTTCATTATGCTGCATTTTATTTTTAAGAATGTACCAAGATATAAGAGGATTTTCATTCATGGAGAGCAAAGAAGCAATCCAATTTTTCACCAGAGCTCGCTTTCTTGCCACTTGAGAAGAGGTAACGCAAAGTAAATTTTAATCATTTTGAACTCTATCACCCAGTTGCCAAGGACACCCCTGTACCTGACTGTACTGTCTTTAACAGCCCTGCGAGGTTCAAAAACTGTAGACACTGTAGTTCAAAAACTGCAGGCAGGCAGAGATGGCAGAGTGGTAAACAGGGCTGACTGTCCCTGATTTTGTCCTCTCTGGTAATACCTTTGTCTTCTTGAATAGGTGACAGATCTGTCTGGAATAACATTTGGTGGATTTGGAATAAAACAGAACATCTACTTACTGGCAGATTTCTGCAGAGTCTAATCAAGGAAATCTTCTCTGGTTTCTGTAGCATGAGCTCAGATTTTATACAATTTGGGAGAACTCTTACTTTTCTCAAGACATTTTTGACAATAGCTTTTAACAAAGTCAGGTGTCTCTGTCAAGACACTGTAAAGCAATGCTACTTAGACAGCCCTTTATTTCTTGGCTAATTATCCCATAACCACTTCCAATCATTTATAATAAAATTTATAATCTGTGGATGCAATAAAATATGTTTGCTTTTCTGTGAGTGTTAGATTAAGGTTTTCATCCTTTATGAAATCATTCATATTTTTAATGTACCCCTGCTAATAGCATTTAGTGGTATGAGAACTGAAGGGGTTAAAGCTTTAGGATAGCAGAAAGGAAGAGGAGTGGATAATATGATCATGCAAAAGAATGTTTGTCAGCTATGGTCAGTTGTCCATTTTCTTGGTTAACACTGGCCCGGGACACCCACAACAACTGGATGGCACGGGATGCTGCTGAAAGCACAATGCAGAATCATCTTATAAAGTGGTAAAATCTCAATTCTGCATGAAGCAGAGCTTGCAGCTTGGTACCATGGAATCTTCTGACTTGGACGTAGTGACAAGAGACAAGGCAATGAAAACATTTTAAGAGAAATTAATTCAATTTGGACTAGTAAAACTGGATCTGAATTTAACAAATTGGATGTGTGTTTAACAAATCCTGATGTGAAAGTCAGCAATATTTATTTTGGTAAAGAAAGAAAGATCATCTATGAATGAGCATAAACAACAAAGCTAATGGTTCATATTGCAAAAATTATTATAAAACTGAAAAATACTTTAATATAGCAGTTAGTAGCAGTCGTAGTAGTAGTGATGATGATTTACAAAGATTTCTGTAATACCTCAGCTATACTTTTATTTAACTAAGTCTCTTTAGATAAACTGGACTTTGATTTATATAATCACTTTTGTATATGACTGCAAGATTTTAAAAAGCTGCAGGTGAGTGAGGAAAATAATGAACACAGATCAATTATAAAATGAAAAAAAAAATTTAAATGCCAAGTTTTCAAGACAACATTTTTGACTGACTTTAATAAATAAATGCTCCAAGTGTGAAAACCAATGAGCTGCTACTTCACAGAAAAATACTGTACTGAGTCCAAGCGAGTTAACAAGTAGCTAGTGTGATTCCAGAAACTGCATGTATATGTTAATACTGGGTTATTAAAAAGCTAATGAAATTTCCCTCCCATTTGCCTTACTCTGTGGTACATTTCTGCTTTAACACAGTCAAATGTCTTTCAGATCAAAGTTTTCATGTTCTGTTTAAAACACTATTTGAATTTGGAAACCTCTGTAAGCACTTAATCATGCAACCAAACAGAAATCGAGAAGAAAGGGGAGGATATACCTAAGAACTGCCCAGGGAGGTTGGGTGATACTTCAAAGCAAACTGAACTGCCAATTTTAAGACGAGCTTTATGAATTACACTGCATGTATAAAGGATTGAGGACTTTGGTGTACAGACAGAGCAGGATTATGTCCTGGCTTGGACAGCTGTGTGGTCATGGCTGTGTGCAGCAAAGAGACACAAACTCATCGAAAAGATTATGAACAGCCTGCTGGGGAGGTGACAGGAACTAGGGACCATGAAGCACTTGTATTCAATTTACCCTAGATAAAGCAATGGAGTTAGAGGGAAGATGGAGCAGGGTGAAAAGTATTGCTTTCACAGCTCCCATGACCTGGTCCACAAGGAGCTGACTTTCACCTCCAGGTTTGGAAGACCAGAGCAACATAGAAGTGAGCACTAGCCCCAGTGATGCACCACTCTAGCATGAGGGATTGTTGCACTTGCAAACTCTGTGTATCTTGTGGCACAAGTAGGGCTCTACTCATATGTAAACCAGAATGGCTCCTTTGTTTCTTCTATGTGCTTGTTTTGTCGGGGTAGTTAATTTTCCCTACAATATCTGTTATGGAGCTATGTTTGTCGGGTAGTTAATTTTCCCTACAGTATCTGTTATGGAACTATGTTTCGGATTTGCACTGGAAACAGTGTTGATAGCACAGGGATGTTTTAGCTGTTGCTGAGCAGAGCTCACACAGAGTCAAGGCCTTTCCTGCTCCTCACGCCACTCCATCAGCGAGGAGGCTGGAGGGACACAAGTAGCTGGGAGAGGACATAACCAGAACAGCTGCCTACAACTGACCAAAGGGATATTCCATCTCATATGGCATCATGCTCAGCATATAAAGCCAAGGGAAAGTGAAGAGTGGGGAGAGGCATTGGTCAGGAGTGAGCAATTGCTTTTATTTGCATCAATTGTCTTTCTTGAGTTTTATTTCTATCTCTTTGTGGTTTAGTTTTCTTTGTTTGGTTGTTCTTTTATTGTTGTGGTGGGGGTTTTTTTTGTGTGTGTGTCTTGTTTTTTCTTTTTCCTTTTAACTACAATTTATAATTGTAACTATATTTCATTACAATTATTAAAGTATTCTTATCTCTACCCATGAGTTTTCTCACTTTTACCCCTCCATTATCTGCCCCACTCCATCCTTCTGTGGTCAGGGGAGTGAGCAACCAGTGGTGTGGTGCTTAGTTGCTCTCTGAGATTAAGCCATGACACTCTTATTTTTCTTCTGCCTATTACACTTAGTGCTTGAGCAGTCTTGCGAACTGCTACCTTTTGACTTGCATAATTTTTCCTCTTTCTGGCAGGGAAAAAACTTTGCTGGCACAGTCTTCAAGGCCACTAGAATATATAATCAACCTTCTTACTGATATGAGGTGTACCAGTAAGACCTTTTACATGTTTATGGCACACAAAGCAAGCCTCCTTAAGCAGTGAAACGTACAGTCTAACACAGGGGAATTCTGCTAAGCAGAAACACAATTCTTATACTACAAGATTCAGCAATTACCACAGGTATCTACATTTAATATAGCAGCTCATCGCTGAGTGTTATTTAAATTACTTTGATATACTTCATTAGTCAACCTAAACTTCAATAGTTAACCAGAGTGGCAGGACAGGATGAAGCAGCTATTTCAAATATTCATTTAGGCCCTCAGGTATATTAGGTGTCTGCAACACAATTAAGTGTTCTGGAAACTTACTTTATAAATAATGATTAATAGTATTCAGATGTCAAAGTTCCATGCAACTCTAGACTAGACTACTTTTTTCTTGAGAAACAATTTGTGCACTACCCTGAGAACATGCAATACATGTTCTCAGGGTAGAGAGAAGCACATGCCGAATGTGACCATTTCCCACAGATGTGTAGGAGAACTGCTTAGTCTAAGGCTCCTGTTGCAGCAGTGATAGTTCAAAACCGCTGAGCAGCACCAGACTGATGTTTGAATACTTAGCTTAACTTCAACTCTCATGAACCATCACGCATGATTCAGGTACAAAAATATATTCTCTGGGCCATATACACCACCGGGAAGAACTAGTGATGGGGATAATCTATTATTTTATAAAGTCCCAAAACATTTTTTTTCATCTTTGTTAGCATGAGAATAATCCTCAGCTGATTTCCTGTGGTGTTACAGAACAGTGTGGGAGGTGATAGCAACAGTAATTAACTGTTGAGCAACACAAGACACTCCCTTCTAACTGCCACAAAACATGAGAACTTGATATTCTTAACGTACACCTACTCTCTGGTGTATCTTTTATCACAGCAAACATGGGCTCCCCAAGCAGCTACATTCATTGTGTCCTTTGACACAGTGTACCTACAGAAAACAGGAAAGAAGTATATCAACAAAGCTCCATCCTTCCAGGTGAACCAATGCAGTGCCCCCAGGCAGGAGGATCAGTGTGTGGTGGGGCTGCTCACATCCGCTGAACTTAACAGCTTTGTGTCACACTACTGCCTGCAGAACAGATGTGCCCTAAGCCCGACAAAAGGACTACCTATTTTCTTTTTATCTGTTTTCTTTCCAGGCTCCTCTCTTTCTTAAAATGGTAATGAAATGTTAAAAATCCATCATACACTGTGTGGATGAAATTAAAATACTGCAGGCAGGCATTAATAGCTATATTTCTTTCAGAGGCCATCCTGGACTACTAACAGAAAGAATTAAGAATCAGCTTTAAATTTTATATACAAATGGCTGGCTACCAAATTTAAGTTTCATTCTTGTTAGTGATCTCCAGCAAAATCATAATATATTTCTTCATTTATAAAGACATTTACTTTGAGATAACTTTTCTAAAAATATGATTCAAAATTTTCTTAGAAGGTTTTAATAATTCTGTTGGGAGCTATGACCTTTAGTTAATGTAAAGTAGTCTATTCGTTAAATGCCTTGCAATTAGAAACAATAGAAAGGGACAGTGCTCAGTATTTTCCAAATGTGAACAACAAAAAAAATCTCTTAATAAGCCCCTTTTCTCTGCCTCCCATGTAAATCCATTTTGTATTAAACAAAGGCATGTACATATCATTTTTGTTGCTGAATACATTACCTGCTTCTTGCTTAAACATGTTACTTTAGATTACAAACATTTGGCTGTAAAAATAACTGGTTGGACTGATTTAAGCTGCTGATTATAATCTCCATTTTGGCATGAGGAAATTTATTACAAAACCTGTTTAGGATTGCAGATATATCTCTGCCTCACAGCTGTAAGAAAAGGGTGGATTTGCAATCTTCCCAGTGTACAGATCTCAGTAAGTGTCTGAAAGACTCTTTAGCAAAAAGCTAAAACGTGTCACTAAAAAGATGTTGTTTTTGCCTAACTTAATTTGAAGGCAAATGGTGATAAAATGAAAATTAGGAACAATACTGTATGCCTATGCAATTAAAACATTCTTTCATGTGTAAATAAAATGCTTCCTTAATAGCCCCAAAGATTTTTTTTTCAGTCTTTTGGGCTCAGTGGAATTTGGCAGGACTGGGCGTGGTTAAGGGTTGCCAGCATGTTGGATGACATTGGTTAGTTGTCATCTGGGCAGAGCCTGTGGGCTGGTGGGTAAGGCTGACTACACACACAGACATGATTAGAAGGGATGAAGTGGAGAGTAGTTGTGCACCTGCCTGAATTCCTGGCCACTCAGTCATCCCTTTTTATCCTCCATTCCCATTGTTTTTATAAAATAGACTAAAAGAAAACAAAAATGGTGGAGGATGGAAGAAGGCATGTCCATTTCATAACTCAGCCTCAACCACACAAAAAGACTTTATTGATATGTTTTACATACTTTCATTTTGCTATAACCACTAACTGCTGACCACTGAAACGAATATAATGCTTTCAAGAACATCTTTCAGGTGTCAAAACCTCAGCACACAGCTTGGTGTCTAAGTATGCAGCCAATACTCAAGCTCTTTCTTTAAAGACTACTTTAACCTATTTGCACAGATGTTGTTGTTTAACTGATATGCCCATAATGTGACTAGGTAATGTGCCCATAATGTGTACTAAGCTAGCAGTAAGCTTACCCATTCACTATGGCAGATGCAAGGCCAGTGTGCACTAAAGAGCTTACAATTCTCAACTACATGAACCAGACTCTTGCCTCCATGTAAAAATGAGATAGGAACAAAACCAGGAACTATCCTCCAGTGGTGCAAAAGCAGCGGTATTTCAAATACTTTTATATCTTGTGTGTTTTATATCTGGCGTAGATATATGCGTATGTATACATTCAAGGTAGGATAAGAACTATAATACAAGTATTTAAAAAAAGGGAAGAAAAACATAATTAATCCTATTGATGCTGGCAAATCTGAGATTTTTTTTCTGGTTTACTATGATTGGGTTCTTAAGTTTTGGGTCCTAAGCTTACTGAGGAAATCATTCTTGATTAAAAAAAACCACCAGATGTCTTGTGAGAAGTCTGGCCTGATGACAAACTCAAACAACGCAAAAAAAAGGTGGCAAACAAATCCTTAAATTTTAAGATTTGTCCGTACGCAAGAGCTAATGCACCAGGCAAAGAAAAAAGGGCAAAGGGAGGTAAGCATATGGTGTTAACTTGTTATTCCCATTATTTGGGAGATAACAATATAGAAATCCTCATGTGCTAATGCTTTCTTCCAGATCTGTCTACAGGAAGAAAAAAATAACAAATTTTTTCTTGGCTGTCTTAATACCAGATTTCTGAACATCATAACCTAGGCATAAATAATCAGAGTTCTATCCTACTGCCTCCACTGAACTCAACTCCCACTTAAGCTGAAAGAAACTTGTCTTAGGCTCTTTGTATTTCTTCAGTTGGACTAGCTCAGTCTGACTCCACCTTCATTGTTTCCTTAGGCTAGAAGGGAAAGAAAACTCTTTGATCTCTTGTAAGAACAAATAAATGCTTCTCCTTCTTTTGATACTTACTGTATCAAGCTCAAATAAAAATCTCTGCCTTGGCAGACAAAGAAAGTCTTCTAAGCAATATTCAATTCCCAGAGCAGCCTGAAAAGATTAAATTCTCTAGAAGATTAGATTCTCTATGTTCTCTGATACAGTATGACTACTAAATCCCAGTACCACTAGTGAGATAAGAATGCAGTTCATTGCAGCCTGAGCTCTCTTCCCTTAAAATCTTAACTTTTACTGTTCTTAACAGCAAGAATCCAGCTATGAGCTAGTTGACTCTCAAGTCAATTTTATTTCAGTATGAACAGAGCGCCCATTTTGACATCTGACTGGATTTTTAGATGTGTTTTTTTCCTGACTGATAGGTAAGAATGGGAAGCATGATTAAGCCTATACCACTCCATGTGCTCCATTTCAGATTCGGAAAGAGTTTTGATACTATAACAATACATGCCATAAGCTTATAAGAAGAAAGGCATAAACAAAGGGGAAAACTCAGATTTAATTATAACATTTAACTTACACTCAAGAAAGAGATTGCAGTTGCAAGTGATATTGTTGGCTTAGTACCTAGTTCTTGGCAGTGAAAAAACATACACAGTATACCTTCACTGGTCTTTAAAATTTTTCATTTTGAAGACACCAACACTTAGTAATTAAGTACAGTTACCATAAGAATGCAGAAGATATAAAATACTTTTTTTTTCCCTAGAAATAGCTTAAGTAAAAAATTTAACACAACTACAGAAAGAAGTAGTGACAGAAATAATAGCAAAAATGCCATTCTTCAAAGTAGAATTTTCACAGAAACTTGTGTTTGAGATGCGGGCTAGTACCAGGAGGTTTTAAACCTTGCAAACTAAACACCACATATCAGCAACTGCCATTTTGTGGAAGGCTTGCAGGTGCTGGGCTGTAGAATGTGTCTGGACTCTTGCCCACATGAGAGACAGGTGTTTCTCAATTCCCTCATCAGAAACACCTCTCCTTCCAGCAGAGCACAACAGTTAAGAGGGAGTATAATACCACTAACAACTGATATTGGAAGAGGATTTGGAGGGACTCCTATGAAAAAGATATTAGCTGCCAGTAGGTGCAAGAAGCCCCCAAGGCAACTAATTTCTATTTTCAATTGTTTAAGACACTAAACCCAAAGGCATCCGGGTAAGAAGATACTTGGACAAATAATTCACAGCCCACCATTGCATTCATTCATGGTGCAACTTACACAAAAACTGACGTGTAAAAGGTTATTCAGCAATAGTGCATCAAATCCCTCTCCCGATGCGATCTGAGAAATGCTCCCTAGGAAAAGCACCCAGACTGAGCCTCTCCTGACTTAACACTGTCTGCTCCCAGGAATTTGTGATGTCTAATGAGCTCTTCTGTTTTAATGAACGACCTTGGACACTTTTTTTGCCAGACTAAGAACCCAAGTGGGGATGTTTTCTTCTCATACCTTCAAAGAAAATTTCCAACCCCAAGTGTGGCCAGGGTGGAACACTGTTATGACCAAAACCCCCTCTCTTGCAGACTTACAAACAGTGCTCCAAACTGAGACTCTCAGCTTGCAATGGCTGTGACCAGCAAAGCCCCTCAGAGTGGTGCCTCTCAGAGCCAGGGAAGTCCCAAGTTTGCTGTACTCAGAGGGTCTCTGAACAGTGATATATCCCTGACTCCTTGAGTCTCCACCCTTCACAAAGGCATCTTAAGTGGATATTTCACTACCTTAGAAGGGAATTTTTCACCTTGTACAGGCTCTTTGTGTCTGTGTGCATGCAAGTGTGCATATTCTGTACCAAGTGCACAAGCAATGCTGTTCTCCTAGATTCTCTAAGTATTTTAGATTTCTACATTAGGTCTGTAAATAAGATACTGTTGTGGTATAGTAAATCCTATATGAAACCTTTGCTAAATTATTTAACTTCAGTTACAAGTTACATGGCATAATTTTTGGTTTATTTTTGAGAGCCTTGATTGACTCTGGATTTTTGTTTGCTCTTCCTCAGTGTGCCTTTAAGAGTATACCTCGCCAATGAACCTTGTCATGCTGTCACTTTTATACCGAACCTGTTTTTACTGATACCTTTGCTGGTGATGCTTTAAGCAATCTGAAAACATTCTTTAGTGACAGAGACTACATTATGTCTGAAGCACAAACTAGTGACTGAGATGAGACAATAACCCCACAAAACTCCTCCCTTTCAAAACAGAGCAGGCATTAGGACCACAAAATGTTTTAGATTAAAACAGTTTGGAAGGATTGCATTCAATATTTTTAACTTGAAATGTTAAATCTGCCTTGTACTGTACCTCAACCCTGTTTCTGTCCAGGAATTCTTCATGTTTGCTAAGGATGTGAGATTCATAGATAGAAGACTGACCTTAAAAACCTGCTAACAGGAGCAACAAAACCTCTAAACTAATTTCTATTGTTAGCGTTCTGGGGCAGATTCAGATGTTAGATGATAGGGTCACCATATAAAAATTTGAACAGAGGATCCTAGCTATACCTCTTTCTGAAGTGAATACTGCATTTATGGAAAAATATGCAAAATTGAAAATGCAAAAATAACAGGCACAAAAATCTGTTGACTCCCACAGCACATAAACACTTGAAAATGGATACAATCTGCTCCACCAAGACATTGATAAAAGTAAGTTGTAAATATTTCTGAGCTAGCCTTTCATGGAAATTCCTGTATCATGTGTCTTGAAAATGAATGGGTTAATCTCCTCATGTACTAATGATACTAGAAACAACATAATTTTGATTGGTGGAAGGTATTTTATTTTTTCTTTATCAGCTGTTCAACACTGAATAAAGTATACCAATGCGTAAGTACAAAAGTCAGCAAGTATGAAAAAGTAATCCTTTGGATTTAACTTAATAGTGACGAGGAAACACAGAGAACAGTGGAAACTTACTTCTGAAAGACCTTGCTCTAATAGAACTGTACCTAAAATCCAGTTATGATAAAACCAACAATGTCCAGTTCTGCAGATAAAGTCAGAGAATGCAGTGCCTGAATGTCAACCAGCTCATAATTTTAATTCAGCCTTCATCATCACTGCTGCTCCAAGCGTCTTCATATGCTGGATTTAAATGTTGCTGAGGCAGAGACTAGAGAAAATAAAAATTCTCAGTGCTTTGCTTAATTAAAAATACTACAATCAAATAAGGGCAAAGCTAAATGTACTTTTTAAATTACTACATGTAGACAAACTATCCTATCTCTCACGAGTACTGGATTATTTTTAACCACTTTTTTAGACATTCTGCTCATTAGAGACATGAAAAATTATGAAAAAAATAGTACTGTATTTAATTCCAATTTCAGCATAAAGTATCTGGAGGACTAACTGGAAGTATTACAAATGCAAATTCTACAAAATGTAACAAATGTTTTAACTGTGTTTATTGTGTGCCACTGATTTAATTTAGGTCATAATATCCTCAGCCCATCATAACTTAGCACTAGTTTTTCAGGAAGCAATCCTGGCCTCTATCCGTATCCAAGAAATGCATCTCACCTTAGCCCCACTAGGGTCCAACTGAAGGGTTTGTGTAGCTATGCAGTGCACTGAATCACAGTGACTTAGGGGAATTTTTTTTTCTTATTTATTTCTATTCTGGGCTCAGATTCAGTCATACAAACACTCAAATGCCTATTTTAGCATCTGAGAGGGAGCAGGAATTATTGGCCTATGAACAGCAGAACAGCTTCTCACAGAGACAGGGCTCCTCTACAGCATTTGCAAACAGCAGCTGTAGCTTAACAGATTTCAAAACAATGGCATATATTACATACTGCCACTATGTCAAATTTAAAGGAGCAGTTCTAATCAGAGCTAAGTAAATAATCTTTTTGGTGTGGGATTGCTTTTGTTTTTCAGACAAAGAAAAACACAATTTATTCACATCAAAAATGTTCGTTTCAAGTCAACACGTTTTGGGTTTAGGGTATCAAACCTTTAGAACTATATTTTTCTTCTCTGCTTAAGTGTAGGATAGTTTTGAAATACAAAAGCTTACAAAAAGCAAATGTTACAACAATTTTATGCTTCTTATAATTTCCCCATTTAAAACAGAACAATGCTGAAATTTTTAAAAAGTGGAATTTTCATATGCTATGGGCCAAAACATTAATAAACCCTAATTTTTCAATATTAGTACAGTTCACCAGTCTTGGATTCTGTGACTACTTTCGGTTCCTCAAAATATGGACTTTTTTCTACTCAGGCTCTTCACTGAAATATTTCTTGCCCAAAAAAGAGAAAACCTACTCTACTGCAAAACAGTCTTATACGATCTTCCCTGCAATCACCCTGAATGTCTTGCCTTGGGTACAAAAATAAATTTATTTAGAAACTCCTTTATTATATTTTCACATCAAAAATACTTGTGTATA
>VXBQ01015765.1:1966-19473 GCA_013400175.1 Phainopepla nitens | reverse complement strand
CTTGTGCCCCGTGTCCCCTTTGCTCCATGTCCCTTTCCATGGGTACAGTGTCCCCTTGTGCCCCGTGTCCCCTTGTGCCCCGTGTCCCTTTCCCCGGGTGGCCCCCGTGGGACAGGAATCCCTCCAGGGCGTGCCCCGTGCTCGGTGCCAGGCTCACCCCTCGTGTCTGAGGAGGTTTTGCTTCCCTCTGCCTCGGGGCAGGCCCGGGGCCCTGCGGGGGAATCTCCTGGGGCTGGAAATGTTACCGAGGGTTTGGGAATGCTGTGTGTGCTCCCCATCGCTTCTTGGGGGTTTGGGGGGTTCTTCCCCCTTTGGTTGTGCACAGATATACATATTTGGATATTCCCACACAGGCTTTGGACAGAGCTGGCTGAGAGGACAGCAGGCACTCACCAAAGTGCCCAAAAACGGGGATTTACTCTCAATTTCTCAATAGAAATTTATTAATCCATCTGCTTCTCACACTGTTAAAATTCCATGTTTTGTAACCACCCTTTGCATTCAAAAGTACCCAGTGAATCAGGAGAAATACAACTGCACCATCATCAAGAATTAGATTTTTTCATCAAAATTAATTAAACACTAAATGAAATCTTAAATTTTTTTTCCCCCCACTATTATTAGTTCATTTACTGATGTAAAAATCCCCTGCTCTGGTGGGGTTCCACCGGTGTATAGTTGTGGAGCTCTGGGTCTTGGCTCCTGGTTTGAGGGCTGTGTTCAGCTTAGGGAGGGGAGGAGGTGCCCAGGAGGTGGATGCAGGGCTGAAAGCACCCCTGGAATCTGCCTGGGAAATCTCTGCTTAAGCCCTGCCCTTCTGGAGGTAATTTCCTTTTCATTTTATAATTTAATACAAAACTTTTTACATTTTCGATTTCATTCTCTGCCCATTGAAAAAGTAGCTCTGGAATTAAAAAAAGAAATAAAATTAAGCCATGTTGACTCTTGTTATCACTATTTTGCATTGCCAAAGGAGGAGTAAATCCAAGGGAGTTTATTTGGATCCACTTGTGAGGATTTTCTCAAGGTTTTTGTCCCTGGCAGGGCTTTGACACTCAGCTGCTTTGCTCTTCCTGCACTGGGCTGTTGGAGCTGATTCCCTGCTCCTGCCGTGGTGGTGCTTCCCTTTCCAGGCTGGCTGGGGCAGAAAATGGGTGGAAACCGAGCTGAGTTTCTCTTTTGCAGCAACAGTTCCTGAGGAATTGACATTTTAAGGAGGAGTTTTCACTTCTGAGGACGTGAAAGTCTATTTTCCCCCTTCGTTCTTGGAAATGGCTTTGGAAGGGCAGCGCTGACCTGGAACTGGAGAATCGCAGGGCTGCTCCAGAGCAGGGTTTATTTGAGGGGTGAGCTGCAGCCCAGCTCAGCAGAGGGCTGGCTTTGCCCCACTGGGGCTGCTTTTGTCCCTCGAGGTTTTGCTGCCATCGGGGTGGGTCCGGCTCCTGAACCCTGGGATGACAGCACGGGCTCCTCGCTTTGCCACCCGTGCTTCCCAGGAGTCCTCGGGATGGCCCCACACTCGTGGCTTTGTGCAGCTCGTGGGGGTCAGCTCTGTGGGCAGTGAAGGGTTTTTATCTCCTCTGTGCCCCTCTCCCGGGGATGGTTGTCACAAGTTCCCCTCAGTTGTTCCTGCTGGGGTAGGAGAAGGTCCGTGATGGATTCAGAGCCCGGTGGAGGCCCAGTAAAATCCAGGACTTACCCTGGTCCACAAATGCTGAGCTCCTGACTTCCTGAGACTCCAACCTGACCAACTCCCAATCACACGTGCCACGGCAAATGTAATATTTAATAAAACCCCTTCTCTGCCCTGTGATCCTGACTGGACACAGCCTTTCAGGAGGAGGTGAAAATGAGGAAGTGTAGAAACACTTGCAGTGCAAAACAGGAGAGGATTCCAATTCCTGCCACTGCAGAATGAGGAGGTTTTTCCCTCAAACTCAGAAAGGGACAAATTTGGAGCCCCCTACTCAGGAGCAGCTTTTCCCAGGGTGGATTTTTTCATGGAAAAGCTGGCAGCCTGTGAATGGAGGAGGTTTATCCTGCTCCAGCAGAATTCCAGGAGTGCCTGGAGCTGCTGCAGAATTGTGGCTCTATTTCACTCTCCTCTTTCTGTCAGATGATCTACTTTGTTTTCCACAATTTCTTTTATTCCCCAAAATGTTCTGTAGCTGTGTTAGATTTCTGGTACGTGACACTGTGTTAATTTGTGGTTTTTTCTCTGTAGGGAAGCCTTGATGAGAAATTATTGCAATTTGTGAAAGCTTTATTTGTGCTGCTGATGACTCAAAAGTTAGAAATGCTGCTCTGCTGTGATTACTAGCCTTAAAAAAATGACACAAATGAAAGTGGGACTTTTTGATTCCAGCAGAAGGACTTTGTTTGAGGCAGAGAATGGAAGTATTTTTTATCATTAGCTTTCACTCATTTCAGAGGAGCTGGGCTTGTTAATAACTTTAAATGACACAATGAATCTGAAATATTAATCCACTTAGTGCTCTTCTAAGGACATGGATAAGTAAATGCCAAGCAAGAAGCCCTGGGAGCTTTGGGATAGGAGTGAGTTAAAGACACAGAATTGGGGACAGAGGAAATAGACAAATACAGTGTATTTCCTTCCCCTGAATACCCTGGGAAGCTGTGACCTAAAGGAATCCGTGTGCTGCCTGCAGGAGATGCTCAGCTGGGAAGGGAAGGGGTTGGCTGGGACACGAGGATGATTCCACAGCAGAATCCCCATCCCAGACCCCTGAATGGGGCATTTTGGGAAGGCCACAGAAAAGTAGAGACTGAGGTGGGGTAAAGTGCTGGAAGTTTCTCTTTGCAGTTTACCTTTTTTTTTTTTTTTAAAAGGAGTCTCAAAATGAATCTGGGAAAAATTAGAAGGGGAATTTACATGGTATTTGAGGGATTTCCTTGGTTTTACAAATATTTTATCTTTTCTATTAAAAAAACCATTAGGAGGTGTGAAAGGAAGGAGAGAAAAGGTCAGGCTGTGCTCTCGTTTGCTCTGGTCTAAGTCCAGACCAACACCTTTAATATCCGCGGAGCCGCTCTGGATTTGCGGGAGCGCGGCCGAGCGGGATCGGCCGGCCCGGGCTGGGCTGGGCTGGGCTTCTGCAGCCTGGAAGCAGGAAAAATGGGTGAACTCGGGTTTTCTGGAACCTGCTGGACAGCCTGGGCAAGGAGAGGGTGTGAAACACCTCAAAAATTGGGAGTTTTAAAGCAGAGAGTGGGTAAATGCCCAAGATTTCAGGGGGATGTGACTGAGTCTGTGTGGGGTTGGAAGGAGCCTGGAATGAGCTCGGTTTGGGTGAACACGGGAATTGTGGAAGTGCAGAATGGGCTGCTGTTCTGCAGCCTGGAAGCACAAAAGATGGGTGAACTCGGGTTTTTTGGAACCTGCTGGACAGCCTGGGCAAGGAGAGGGTGTGAAACACCTCAAGAATCGGGAGTTTTAAAATGGAAAGATGGTTAACAGCCAAGATTTCAGGTGGGGCGTGGCTGAGTCTGTGTGGGGTTGGATGGAGCCAGGAGTAAACTCAGTTTGGGTGAACATGGGAATCATGGAAATGCAGGATGGGCTGAGCTTCTGCAGCCTGGAAGCAGAAAAAAATGGATGAACTTGGGTTTTCTGGATCCTGCTGGACAGCCTGGGCGAGGAGAGGGTGTGAAACACCTCAAAAATTGGGAGTTTTAAAGCAGAGAGTGGGTAAATGCCCAAGATTTCAGGGGGATGTGACTGAGTCTGTGTGGGGTTGGATGGAGCCTGAAATGGGCTCGGTTTGGGGTGTCCATGGGAATAATGGAAATGCAGGATGGGCTGCTGTTCTGCAGCCTGGAAGCACAAAAGATGGATAAACTTGGGTTTTCTGTAAGATGCTGGACAGCCCGGGTGAGGAGAGGCTGTGAAACACCTCAAAAATTGGGAATTTTAAAGCAGGGAGAGGGTAAGTGTCCAAAATTTCAGGTGCAATATGACTGAGTCTGTGTGGAGTTGGAAGGAGCCTGGAATGAGCTCGGTTTGGGGTGTCCATGAGAATTGTGGAAATGCAGAATGGGGTGAAGGGATCAAAGATCATCTCATTCCCACCCCAACCATGGCAGGGACACCTGCCACAGTGACCACACCTTGGGAGGGCTGCCAAATGAGAAACAGACATTTTTGGGAAAACAGGACCAGGAAAAAAAAAAAAAAAGGTGTCTTGGATGCTATTTTAAAATTTAAACTGTTCCTAATATGAATTGCCCTCGAATTGTTGGCTTTGCAGTTTGTCAGACAGACCCACTGAGCTCAAGGGCCACAGAACCCCTCAGGCAGGTTGATGGGAGTATTTGGGGTTTTTTTAGGGTCCAGGCAGGCAGCAGCTGCTCACCCACTGCTGGCAGGAACCACAGTGCCCTGGGCAGAGGAGAAAGGGGGAGAAGGAGCAGGAACTGGTGCAAACTGGGCGAGGCAGAGGAGCCCACACTGGGGTGGGCACAGCAGCCTCTGTTTCCTGCTCTCCCTTCTCCCTGCCTGCTTTTCCCAACCCTGTGCTTAAGTTTTTAAGGAGTGAGTGTTATTTCTCTGGAGCAGCAGTAATTGGGCTCAGGCATCAGTGGTGTCTCCAAAAGTTGTGATGTACAAGTTGGTGTTATTTCTGTTTTTATCAGAGAGGAACTGAGAGACCCCTGCCTTGTTTTGGTTTGGTTTTAGGGGGATGAAAGTGACACTGTGAGTTTGATTTCTGGGGAATTTTTAGTCATTGATTTTTGGGTGGTGTTTTTGGTTTGTTTTTTGTTTGTTTGTTTTTGTGGGTGGTTGTTGTTGTTTGAGTTTCTAGTTTTGTTTTATTTTTGTTTTCTTTTAATCTTGGGTCATATTTAGCAATATCTGGTCCAGCAGATAGCCTGAGAGTGACCATGTGTGGTCTCACACTTTAAATATTAATAAAATATTGGGTTTCTAAATAGATTCCCCAAATGGAGTAGATTTTTTTTTTTCTTTGCCAGATGTTCAGGGTTGTGTGAGTGGCACTGGTGACATTCCCAGCCCCTGCAGCCACTGCAGAGCTGAGGATGTCTCTGGATGATTCCTTGTTCTCCTTTCCTTTCTCCCATTTCCTCTCCTCAGTCCCACATCCTTGCAATGCTCATCTGTGTTTTCCAACCAAATGAGGGTCCCTGGTGTTTTCAGTGGCACCAAGTGCCATCAATTNTCCCTGCTCTGTGCAGAGAGCTCAGCAACCCTGGATATGAACCCAGAACTGCACACTGAACCAGCACAGAGTGTGAAAAATAGAAAAGCTAAACTCAAGGCATCATTTCCCCTCTATTCCCAGTATTTCACCACTGTAAGCCATTTTTAGGTTGTGATGGGAGCCTGAGGAAGAGCATGGCAGGAATGCAATGATGTCTTGGATGAGCTTTTTTGGCAATCCCAGGCTGGCTTGCGCTGGAAGGGACCTTAAACCCCTCCCAGTGCCACCCTGCCATGGCAGGGACACCTCCCACTGTCCCAGGCTGCCCCCAGCCCCAGTGTCCAGCCTGGCCTGGGGCCCTGCCAGGGCTGGAGCAGCCCCAGTTCCACCGGACAGGGCTGACTCTGCCCTGGAGCTGCTGAGTGCAGGTGTTGGCAGAGAGAGAGCTGCCTGTAACAGGGCACTTATGCAAATGACGGCCAAGAACATGGCAATAAATAAAAGCAGTTATTTTTCCTCTTGCCCAGGCCATGCTGGGGAAAGGTGTGAGCCCAGAACTCTGGAAATAGAATTTGCAAAGGTCAAAGATTGCTCACAGAATTCATAAATGCCCCTGTTTAACACAACTGCCCAATTGCTCTTCACGAGGAACTTACCAAACACTTCTCATCTTGGGTCAGACAGGTTGGGACTTGTCATAGAAAAACCTTTCCTCAGGTTTTCAGTTCATCCTCCTTCTCAGGTTTCTGCCTTTGGTAGAGCAAGTTTTGAGATTATAAACACCTTTTGTTTGCAGTATGTGTTAAAATTGGTCCGGGTGGCCTGGGCAGTGCTGGGCTTGGATTCAAAGGTTTTAGGGGGATTTTCCACCCCAAGGGATGCTGTGATTCCAAGCTGTACCTCCCTGGAAGCAGAAGTTTTCCCTGGCTCAAGGGCAGCTGAGCAGGTTTATTGGTGAGATGAGGGCTGGTACCAAGGCCCAGCAGTTGAGGAATTCCCTGCACATCCAACACTCCCATTTTTGGAGGAGAATTGCTGGAAGTGAGCCTTGCTCAAGGCTTGTGTATCTACTCCTGGTCACTGATTTCAGTGGTGTGGGGTCCACAAGAAATTCCTTGTTTTCCTGGATGAGAAGGAGTAATTTGACCACAAGTTTCTTCTCTTTTTGCATCGTGTTTCTGGAGTTTTCCCTGAGCAAGGCCAGCTTTCCTGAGCTCACCCTCAGAGCATGAGCCACAGCACCTGGGTGAAGGGGAGCCTTGGAATGGGGCTGGAGGGGAGGTGGTGGGAAAGGAGAAAAATGCAAGAAATAGTGACAAAATCCTAATTTTTTTTTTTTTAATTTTTGCTCTGTTTATGCATATGGGTTAAAATACGAGCTGCTGTAGAACATGGACAGCTGAAGGCAGGTTTGAATGCCAGTGTTCAGGGCTGTGGGGATCATTTTGAGGGCTGGACCTTGAACTGGAGTCCGTGTGGAAGGCAAAGCTGTTACTAAGCATCAGGAGTGGTTTGTGTGTTTGTGGGGAGGAGGGAGGGAAGCGAGCTCCAGGTACAGGTGGCTGTGATCGTGGCAATCCCTTGAAAATCGCCCATTAGTTCTGTCTAATAGGCTTATTCTGAGAATAATGGCCCTGCATATCTTTGGAAGATTCACTCCAAAGTCTCAGCATTTTCCGTGTCTTGCCTGGAGAAAAATCGCTGCGCTTGAAAATCAGGAATTGTCAGTGAGCGTTGTCAAAACAACTTTATTTTATCAAGTCAAGATAATGTTGAGAGAAGTCTATACCCACTTTAATTGCTTTGACATTCAATTAGCAAGACATTCTACTCCTCTCCAATAGAGTGAGCTTCTGTGTGGCTCACAGGAAAACCCGGCTGGAAAAGCACCAGGGGATGTCGTGGGGGCCCAGCTCCTGCTGAAGGGCTGGACATGCCCCACTCCCCACTCCTAGAAATTCCCAAGAAACTTCATCCAGTGCTTAACTCTCCCATGTTGGTTATTTTTTTTTTCCCTCTCATCTCCCTCCTGACAATTCAAATCCCTTCCCTCCCCCCCCAATCCACCATAAACGTAAAAAACTGATTTTCCTTCCATCTTCGCTACAGCTGTCGCCACACTTGAAAATTGTTATCATGTCCTCCCCTAAGTGCTCTTTTTTTAGGATAAACAACCCCAATTCTTTTAATCTCCGCTCAGGTGTCAGGTTTTGCAGGGCTCTGATTAATTCCGTGGCGTTGCTTGAGGTGCATTATGCCGGGTGAATAATGGCCCTTGTCCCCCAGGATAGGTCATTTATACCCGTGGCCAGATATTTATTCATTTAATCACTGCCCGGCGTGGCCGTTGACGCAGCGGCTGAGCTCAGCCCGGGACCGCGAGAAGCCTCCAGAAATGAGGAGAATTAAACCTGATCAATATGTTTGGAGGGAGTCGTTGCACGCAGAGGCAGCGTGGCCTCGGTGTGGTCCAGTGAGGTGACCCAAGCAGTGGCCAAACCCTGAACCCGGGGAGGAAATGGAGGAGCTGGAGTTTTGGTGTTTAGGCTTCCCAAAGTTGGCCTGCAGGGAGCTTCGCTCGTCCTGGGAAACCTTGAAGGATTTTAAAGTTATATCTAAATAAACAGATTTATGTCAGCATTGTTGATGCCTAGGAAGGCTGAGCTGGAAGCAGAGCCCAGGTGGAATAAAAGGATAAAAAGGGATTTATGGAAAGGATCCAGCCTGGGCAGGGCAGGAACCCCTTGGGGCTGCACCCAAGGCAAACCCACACATGGGCACAAAATGGATCCTGGGCACGAGGCCTCACACTTTGATAGGTTTGGGTCCATCAGCAGATTGGAGTGAATTGTCCAATTCCAGCTGCAGGTGATGAAGCTCCATCCTCCTTGTTCCCTCTCTCCCTTCACTGCTGTTTCCACTCTTGGGCCTCAAATTTGTCCTTGGTGCCCAGCTGGAAAGGAATTGTTTTGTCTCCCTGCTCTGTGCAGAGAGCTCAGCAACCCTGAATATGAACCCAGAACTGCACACTGAACCAGCACAGATTCTGAAAAATATAAGAGCAGAAACTTAAGCCAGCATTATGGTAGGTGCTGGGGGAGGTTTCAGTAAGAGCCTCTGTGCTTTGCAGATGCCCAGGAACTCTTGAAATTTGCTATAATTAATGCAAATGTCACAGACCCCCTCCGCTGCCTGCCCTTCCTCTCTTATCCCTCCTTCCTCTGTCTGTAGGGCTGGGAGCTGAAGGCCACCAAGTTGCAAATATTGCAGATTTTGTACCTTCAAAGCCCTGTAATAATAAATGCAGAGCATGGTGTAACTCCTGTCCTGCTCCTTGTGCCAGCTGGCATTGGTTGTGCTTGCTCTGGCGCACTGGAAGCAGCTCCAGTGGTCTTAGATTGCAGTTTTCCCTCTCTCTCAAAGAGAAAAACCCTACATTTTCCTGCTGTAACATCTCAGAGATGAACTCACCCAATTTAAAGTATTTGAGCTTTCCAACAGGAAGTGGGGCAGAATGGGAGAGGGAGGGTTGGATGCAGTTTCTGCACTCTGTTCTTTGGATACTCTTCAGATGCTGTTCTGACAAAAGCTGAATTTTAGGATTCAAATTTCAGTTTTAATTTTAGGAGGCTTAATGATTTTCTTGTATTCATTAGAAATGTGATATTAAAAAAAACTATCTCAGTTATCCCAAGGAGCAGTCAGTGGGTGAATGTTTTTGTTGTGGGGTTGTTTTTTGATTTTCCCCAAATCAGTGAAAACCTCAGAGAAGCGAGACAGAGTAGAAATAAAAATACAATGCTTGGGTGTGATTTCTCTGTTTGTTGGAACTGAAATATTTGCTGGAGCTGAAGTAAACTACTTCAGTACTTTTTTTTTTTTTTAACTGTTACATAACTTACTCTGAAACTTTTCTCCCTCCCTGCACATGCAGCAGGGGTGGTTTGTCTCGGGGCATCATGGAATGATTTGGGACGGAGGGGACCTTAAAGCCTTGAAAACCTTTAAGTGCCTGCCTTGTGCAAGAAGCAGGAGAGAAGCGAGTGAAATGCCAGACTTGCCGAAAATAAAGAGCAAAGCTCTTTCTGGAAAACAATATTTTCTGTTCTAGCTCTGCATGTGTTAAATATTTGATATTTTGAGCGGGAGAAGCCGAATTTGCAAGTGGCGGTTGATGCATGTACATCTAAAGCATTTGTCTGTCTCCAGAACAAGCCCATGGAGAAAGAATGGGCTAAGGCAGCGTGAGAAGCGTCAGGAGAGATCCTCAAATTCCAGAGTCTCTCCTTTTAACCCATAAATATTTACACTCCACTTCTCTCGCAACATCTGTTCCGAACGCGCCAACGAGTAGCCCTGGAACCGTGCGTCTGCCACGAGCAGTGCAACTGATAAAGAGTCATAATTAATGGGAGATGTGCAAGAAATTAACTGGCTCATTTGCATGTTCAGGCTGTGCCATTTCAGAGCGTGCTGGAGCAGGGCTGTGGTCTGTGGGGCCTCCAGGTGACCCCAGAGGGCTCCTCCCAGCAGGTCCCACAGCATGGGGGCACTTCCAGACATTACCCAGGGTCCAAACCCTCCCAGCCTCCAAACCTGACATCTTGAAAAGCCATTTGGCAATAGAGTTGTGGTTTTATTTTTTTTTTTTTCCCCTCCTTTGAGATATGTAAAGCAATGGAATTTCTGGGTTGTAAATGAAGTTGTGTTGAGGGAAGATCTGCGGGGCCGGGTGCTGCTGCAGTGAGAGAGAGGCTGCACTGAAATGTCCCTATCCTCAGTGAATCCCAGCTGGAACCCCACATCACAGCCCAGTTACGGTGGCCCTGAGGTGATCCAAACTCACCGTTGCTTTTAAGATATTTTTTATTTGAGAATATTTGAATTTATGTCCACACTTGGAATGTTGGGACACTCTGGACAGGCTTCCCTTTAGTGCCCAGCATGAGGGGCAGTGGAAAGAGGGAGACGTGTGGAGAAGCCCAGATGGCCTCAGGAGTTTTAATGCAGCCTCATCTCATTGTCCCCAAGGTTCCAGTGCCCTTGGAAGTGACTGTCCCCCTGTGCTGGCACTGCTGGGCCACCTCCAGGGCTGGGGACAGCTCTGGGACAAGAGGGACCCTGAGGGACTGGAGCGTGGCCAGGGATGGGAATGGAGCTGGGAAGGGGCTGGAGAATTCCTGAGGGAGCTGGGAAGGGGCTGGAGAATCCCTGAGGGAGCTGGGAAGGGGCTCAGCCTGGAGGAAAGGAGGATCCAGAGGGATCTTTTCCCTCTCTGGAATTCCCTGCCAGGAGGGGACAGCCGGGGGGGATTTAGGATCTGCTCCCAGGGAACAGGGACAGGAGCAGAGGGAACGGCCTCAGGCTGGGCCAGGGGAGCTCAGCTCAGGGTGGGCAGCAGCAGGAATTTCCCCATGGAAAGGGAGCTCAGGGATTGGAAGTGCCCAGGCAGGTTTGCAGTGCCCATCCCTGGAGGTGTCCCAGGAATTCCTGGAGGTGGCACTCAGGGCTCTGGGGATCAGGCACAGCTGGGACTTGGTCATTCCAACATAAAGGATGATGGAGTTCTGGAATGCAGGTTTCAGGCTGCTGAGGCCCAGCTGTGGGCCTGGCTTGGGCAGCAGCTCTCTGGGGTTCCTCACAGGAGGTGTCTCGTGGGGCTCTCCGAAGGGTCTGGGGGGTGGCACTGTCCCGACAGGTGCTGGGGGAATGGGGCTGTTGCTTTGCTCGCTTAGAAGATTAAAAATACAACCAGAAGAAAAGGATGTTGAAGTGTTTGATGCTCTGCATGCTCCTCCTGTCTTCTCCATAATGCACATTTCTGCATGACTGGTGCTCTGGGCGGCAGATTTCCCAGCTGCAGGTGTGTGTGGTGTTCTCCAGGTAAAGGTACCTCTGGGCTGGAACAGGCACTTCCAGGCTTTATCCTATTTATTTTTAATATTTCCCATCGTGGCTCAGCTTTGCAGTTGTTTTAATGATAAATTGTGGCCACTGTAAACAGAAGTGCTCCAATCATGGTCTCACTGCACGTGTCTCTCATGGCTGTGCTGCCACAATAATGAGGGATGGGAGATAATGACTTAAGGAAAAAGCTCTGGATTAAGTGGGACAGTAAATTAGGCATTTATCTCTCTCCATTGGAAGCCTGTTTCCAGTTCCCTTTGAGGTCTCAGCTGAGCTCTATTTAAAAGTAAACCACGTCGTATTTCACCAAGCCAGCCCACTCCATAGAAATCAGCATATAAGCACTCACATTAAATTACCATATTACCCAGGAGGTCCTGGTTTTCAGGAAGGTCAGAGTTGAGGTGTATTAGCAAGAAAAAAATAAGGTTATACCATTCCATCATTTTACTGTGCATCCAGAGGATGGAAAATTCCCACTTCCTCTGTGGCTCTGGTTAGTTTTTTTCCCTCCTGCGTGTTTTAAATTCGGGTAGTTTTTAGGTCACGGGAAAAGTGGGGTGTACAGGAACCTCACACCTGCAGTTCCCCTCGAGGGGAAAGGGTTGGCCTGGTGTGGGATTCACTGAGGTGCCTTTGGCTCTGCTTTCCCTCAGCATGCACTGGGAAACTCTGGCCAGGAGGATTATTAGGGCTGCAAAGTCACGGGACCCCGGCTTTGTTTAATTTGGGAGCTGCTGGGAGAGGGTTTGGAGATTGCAGGACGGAGGAAAGTTTTCCCCAGCAGAGCAAATCCACCACCCTGGAGAGACAGGGAGGGTCCTAAACCACGAGGGACAGGGATGGGTTTTGTTACCCACCGTTCTGCTGAGCTGGAATAAAATGAGGCAACGTTTTTGGGGCTTCAGTCTATTTTCTCTCTATTTCTATTTCTATTTTCAGTCAGTTTTCTGATCTCAGCCTCATTTGGGGGTTGCACCAGGTGACCTCCAGAGGTCCCTTCCAACCTGAACTATTCTGGGATTCTCTGCTCCCTGCAGGCATTTGGGGGGAAACAGGAAGAAATTGGCTCCTTTGTGTGTGAATCCCGGAGGGGATGCTCTGCCCATCCCTGTTCCCTCTGTTCCCTGGGATTTCTCTGAGTTCTCCTGCTCAGTGCCTTGGATCTGCAGAGGGATGGCACATTTGGCAGCAGTGATTAAGGATTTATTTTTTCTGTGCTGGCAGAAGTATCAAAGGATGTCTTAAACCAAGGATTTCTTGGTTTTTCCTCCTCTGACCATCCTAACTTCCAGTTTGAAGGGATCTCAGGGAATGGTTCTTCTTCCCAGGCTCAGCCCTCTGGCCATGCTTTCAATAAAAGCTGAATATTGGCAAGCTCATTCCCAGAAGTTTGTGCTAGAAGTTGATCTCCTAGTTAGTTCCTCCACAGGTCAGAACACCATTAATAAATTGCATTAAGCGTTGAGGCAAAGGTTGGAGAAGGCAGAATCCCAATCAGTATTTTACTTGGCTACAATGTTCAATTAAAATATGTAAAAATATATATTTCTGCATATATATTTTCTCTCTGTGATGTTTTCTCGAACAAATTTTCTCTGACTTGCAAAAAGTAATGCAGAAACATATTCTCAGCATTACAGAATCCACAGCTGAACCCAAGCAGGGTCAGAGGGGCCAACTTTTGAGGTGTCAGCACCATGGAAGTTGATAATCAGGAACAGGAGGCTGATACCATGAAAATATCAATGATTCTAATTGCTGCCAATTCAAGTCCTGACCTTCATTTCTAACAAACTTTGCAGATTAATTCAGACCCGAGGAATTCACCCGGCGTGATCTGAACTGGTTTATAGCTGGCAATTTCTCGAGGCCGGGATGATGCCGTGAATGAAACTGGGGCTGAGCAGCTCCTGAGTGCTGCAGCCACAGCTGGAGCTGCCCAGGGAGGTGCCTTGGCTTCCCCACGCTGCTGTGGGGGAGCCCAGCCCAGAATCCCAGCATCCCTGAGGTTGGAAAAGCTCTCTGAGGCCAAATCCCCTGTGCCTGATCCCCACCTTGTCCCCAGAGCCCTGAGTGCCACCTCCAGGAATTCCTGGGACACCTCCAGGGATGGGCACTGCAAACCTGCCTGGGCACTTCCAATCCCTGAGCTCCCTTTCCATGGGGAAATTCCTGCTGCTGCCCACCCTGAGCTGAGCTCCCCTGGCCCAGCCTGGGGGGATCTGTGGCAGCTGGGCTCCTCCCAAGGTGCTCAGAATGCTGGGCTGAGTGTCCAGGGCTCAGCCCTGTGAATTGCAGTGGAATGCAGGTGCTGCCAGCAGCCAGCCTGTGCCGGCCTCTCTCCTCCAGGAGAGGACTCCTCTTCCCCTCTGCCTATCCTGTAATCCCAAGGCCTGAGCTGCCCGTGTGCCCTGGAACTCCTGAGCCGCCTCTTTGGCAAGATTTACACCCCTAACCTTTCTGCTGGCACCTGGGACTGAACTCTGCTGCTTGAGAGAGGTGATTAAAGCCACCGTGCCCGCTCCGCTTCCTCTCTGAGCCGGGGAAGGAGCGTCTGCGCCGGGCTTTGGCTCCCTGCTCAGCTCAGCAGATTTTTTAATGTCAACAATTAAGAGTTGCCATTAAAGAGTATCACAATCAAAGAGTATCTGCAATCCAGGCCGAGTTAATGAGGTACACTAAAACCTCCACTGCCTCCCCCTGCTCCTGGAGATGCTTTCCCCCTCCCTGAGCCCACCTGTAACCATTGCTGCTCTTCTAAGTGGCTTGAAATGGGATTGTTCAGCTTTCACTCTAAAGATGAGGAGCAGGCAGAGATGCAGCGTGCTGGCAGTGAGGGATGGGTCATGGATCCGGGGCACAACAACCAAACCTGCTGCTGTGGTGTCACCTGGGGGGCCTCCCTGTCACTTCTCTGCCTAAGAGGCCTCCAGCAACCAGAAAATTCAAATCAAAGGTTCAAGGTAAACAGTTCAGTGCGATGGTTTTACTGATTTACACAGAGCCAGGGTTGGGCCTCCCTGCTCTCCCCAGTTTCTGCAGATTGGGATCTCTCTGTTCTCATCCCCAGGACTGAATGTGTGGCACTTCTGCCTTAGGTGACCCTTCAGTAACTCAGGTGTAAACCTTAATTCCTATTTTTATTTAAGAAATTACCAAAGGAAACTCCAGAGGTTTTTATTTTTCCATTGGATGTGATATTCCAGCAGCTGTGCTCAGCACTGGTGATGAGCAGGACTCAGATCCCACTCCTTCTGGGAGGCTGCTAAAGCAACAGTTTCTGCCTTGAAATAGTTTTGTTTTGAGTCAAATTGTGTCCGAAAAAAATAAAACTCTCCCACCAGAACCCAAACAACAACATGAAGCCCCGGCTGCTTCGCCTGCGAGGTGTGAACTGCATTTCCAAACACATTTGAAGCCATTTGCTTTTTAAATTCCTGCCTGCACACTTTGCCACCCTCCCTGAGGAGCACAGAGCAGTTTTCCCTGTCCTCTCCATCTGTGCATTTCTCAGGTGTTTATCCTGGCAGCGGGTGTCACTCTCGGGAGTAAATGAGCTCTGGCAGGGAGTTTTGGTTCTCAGAAAAACTTTGTTCAGTGGGTTTGTGGGCAGTTTTGTGGTTTGTGCTGTTCTTGAGGAGTGAAGATTTTGGTGAGAGGAGGGGGTGATGCTGGTGGGGAGAGCCAGGGGAAGGTGGGCTCAGACTTGGGCTCATCTTGGGCATCTTCATTCCAAGGGAGCCCTGGGTTTCATTCCTGGGACACCTCCAGGGATGGGCACTGCAAACCTGCCTGGGCACTTCCAATCCCTGAGCTCCCTTTCCATGGGGAAATTCCTGCTGCTGCCCACCCTGAGCTGAGCTCCCCTGGCCCAGCCTGAGGCCGTTCCCTCTGCTCCTGTCCCTGTTCCCTGGGAGCAGATCCTAAATCCCCCCCGGCTGTCCCCTCCTGGCAGGGAATTCCAGAGAGGGAAAAGATCCCTCTGGATCCTCCTTTTCTCCAGCCTGAGCCCCTTCCCAGCTCCCTCAGGGATTCTCCAGCCCCTTCCCAGCTCCCTCAGGGATTCTCCAGCCCCTTCCCAGCTCCCTCAGGGATTCTCCAGCCCCTTCCCAGCTCCCTCAGGGATTCTCCAGCCCCTTCCCAGCTCCCTCAGGGATTCTCCAGCCCCTTCCCAGCTCCCTCAGGGATTCTCCAGCCCCTTCCCAGCTCCCTCAGGGATTCTCCAGCCCCTTCCCAGCTCCCTCAGGGATTCTCCAGCCCCTTCCCAGCTCCCTCAGGGATTCTCCAGCCCCTTCCCAGCTCCCTCAGGGATTCTCCAGCCCCTTCCCAGCTCCCTCAGGGATTCTCCAGCCCCTTCCCAGCTCCCTCAGGGATTCTCCAGCCCCTTCCCAGCTCCCTCAGGGATTCTCCAGCCCCTTCCCAGCTCCCTCAGGGATTCTCCAGCCCCTTCCCAGCTCCCTCAGGGATTCTCCAGCCCCTTCCCAGCTCCCTCAGGGATTCTCCAGCCCCTTCCCAGCTCCCTCAGGGATTCTCCAGCCCCTTCCCAGCTCCCTCAGGGATTCTCCAGCCCCTTCCCAGCTCCCTCAGGGATTCTCCAGCCCCTTCCCAGCTCCCTCAGGGATTCTCCAGCCCCTTCCCAGCTCCCTCAGGGATTCTCCAGCCCCTTCCCAGCTCCCTCAGGGATTCTCCAGCCCCTTCCCAGCTCCATTCCCTTTCCTGGCCACACTCCAGCCCCTCAGGGTCTCTCTTACCATGAGGGGAAAATCAAAAAGTGAATCAACCCCTGGCTCCATCCTCACAAAATTCCATGGAACAGCCTGGCTGGGGCATGACCCAAAAACCTCCATGAAATGGCACTGGCATTTGAGTAATCAAATTTGCATTTGGGTAACTGTAACCAAATGTTTGGATTTGAAGCAGTGAACAGAGTGTGTGAATGCGCATCTTGCTTTCCTGGCAGCCCTGAACTTAATGAAGTGGAACTGATAATTTTTTATTTTGATTTCTTTTTTTAAGTGAAACATTGGTGGCCACAGCCCATGAGGGAATTTGGACACAGAGTGGTAGGAGATGGTTGCAGTCTCATCCCAAACCTGGCAGACTGCAATGCTTTGTTGAAAGATAGGAAATACTTATTTTATTATCACAGGATTTTGGAAGAGGGGGAAAAAATTTTAAAAATTGTCTTTCAGCCTTAAAAACTGTGTTTTGTTTCATGTGTGGCCAAAGGGAACAGGCTGGGGTGGGGTTTTTTTTTTATTTATTATTATTATTTTTTACTCTCTAGAAAGCGCTGGCAGCTGGATTGCTCTGATCGATAAAATTATAGCAGGAGAGCAAGTCACAGTTTGTCTGCAGGTTGCAATGCAGCTGGAGGGAGGTAATCAATAACTTTGTTTATAATGACATCTAGCTGGCAGCGTGGGGCTGCTGCCGAGGAGGACGCCGGAGTGAGGACGCAGAAATCACGCCGCGAGGCTGGCACGGGACAGCCAGGCAGGGAGGGAGGGTGCCCGGCTGGGAGGGGTTTCTCCGAAAAGAAGAGCTTTTCTCTTCACTTTGTGATTTTCTAGCCCTTCCGAAGAATTGCAGCCCGTCCTGTACCTCCCCTGGCCCTGGCAGGGCAGCAGCAGCCTGGGACGGTCCCGTGTTGCTGCAGGGAGCTTTTCTGCTCTTGCCAGCTTTTGTCAGAGTGCTGAGAGGTGTCCGCAGGGGCTGCTCTGCTCAGCTGTTCCTCGGGAGCAGATTGAAATCCCCATCTCTGCTTGGGCTGGAAATCACGAGGGTGCTGGACAGGCGTTGCTGGAGTGTTCTGTGGAGAAAGCAGTGCTGTGATGCGGCTCTTTAAAAATAATTCTGCTTTGAACTCCTGGAGATCTTGTGGAAACTTCTAAAGAGCGTGATAACCCCAAAACCCGGGTGGTTTTTATGGACAGGGTGGTACAAACCCTCAGCCAAAGGCACGGCCTGCTGGCTGCTGGGGGCTGGTTTGTTCCTGCTGTCTCTGATCCCCGAGTGTTCCAGCAGGGCTCGGGCTCAGCGCGGCGCTGTGCCAGGAGGGGCTGGGCTGGGGCAGGACGGGCAGGAGCAGGAGGAGGAGGATGAGAATGGGGAGGAGGAGGAGGAGGAGGATGAGGAGGATGAAGAAGATGAGGATGATGAGGATGAGGATGAGAAGGATGAGGATGATGAGGAGGAGGACGAGGAGGATGAAGAAGATGAGGATGATGAGGATGAGAAGGATGATGATGATGAGGATGAAGAAGATGAGGATGATGAGAAGGATGAGGATGAGAAGGATGAGGATGGTGAGGATGAAGAAGATGAGGATGGGAAGGATGAGGATGATGAGGATGAAGAAGATGAGGATGATGAGGAGGAGGACGAGGAGGATGAAGAAGATGAGGATGATGAGGA
>VXBQ01015763.1:601442-647427 GCA_013400175.1 Phainopepla nitens | reverse complement strand
AGGCTGTACTGACCGCTGGACAAAGTGATAGCAAAGCCAGACTAACACCTAGACAGAGCCAGGGACTGTCCCTGTGCCCTGAGAGTGACTGCTTTTGGAAGGCAGTGGTTTTCCCAGGTTTCTTTTGTTCAGCCCACGGTAAAAACACAGTGGAGTTCAGGAGGTGCCCACACAGAGTCTGTGACCCCCACAGCAAAGGTCTTCATGCAGTTGTGCTCTGTGCCCAGCAGAGCTTCGCTGGCTGCAGGGAGGGTCTGTGCTGGCTGAGCTCACAGCAATGCTGAGATCAGGTGTGTTCAGAAGGTTTGGGTTGGAGGGACCTTAAATCCCATCCAGTGCCACCCCTGCCATGGGCAGGGACACCTTCCACTGTCCCCAGGGTGCTCCAAACCCCATCCAGCCTGGCCATGGATACTGCCAGGGATCCAGGGACAGCCACAGCTCCTCTGGGCACCCTGTGCCAGGGCCTCCCCAGGTCACTGAGGGGAAGAAAATGGAGCATTTGTGTAACATAATTTTGTGTCCATGCACCAGGCTGCTCCTGTGAGCAGCAGCCACTTCTTTGCTCACTCCAGCTTGCTCGTCTACCCTGATGATTTAGGACTGTGTCCATGTCCATAAATGTTCAGAGAAATGTGAAAACAGGCTTGGGGAGAGGGGAGATGGAAACTTTGTAATATCTCAGGCCTTTGAGAGCTGAGGGAAGACCTGAGGGAGGTTCTTATCCTGTACTGTGTCATGGTTTATCACTGAGAAGTTTTAAATACAGTGTTGCTACCACAGACAGCAAAGGAAGTGGCACAAGGCCTGGAAAAGCCCCAGAACTTGGGGGCATTGTTTTATTGTTTGTTTTCCCCTATACTCAGTACTGGTGAGGCTGCATCTCGAGTGCTGTGTCCAGTTCTGGGCCCCCCAATTTAGGATGGACATTGAGATGCTGGAGCATGTCCAGAGAAGGGCAGCAAGGCTGGTGAGGGGTCTGGAACACAATCCTGTGAGGAGGGGCTGAGGGAGCTGGAGTTGTTTGTCCTGGAGAGGAGGGGGCTCAGGGGAGACCTCATCACTCTGCACAACTCCCTGACAGGAGGGTGCAGCCAGGTGGGGTCAGGCTCTGCTCCCAGGGAACAGGGACAGGATGAGAGGACACAGCCTTAAGCTGCACCAGGGGAAGTTTAGGCTGGACATTGGGAAAAAAAATCTTCACAGAAGGAGTGATGGGGAATTGGAATGGGCTGCCTGGGGAGGTGGGTAGTCACTGTCCCTGGAGGTGTTCAGGAAAAGCCTGGATTGGCACTGAGTGCCATGGTCTGGGTGACAAGGTGATGCTGGGTCATAGGTTGGACTCGATGATCTGCAGGTTCTTTTCCAAGCCCATTAATGCAGTGACCCTGTGGTTCTGTGTTTCAGAACAAGACCTCCTGCGCCAGGAGCTGAACACGCGGTTCCTGGCCTCGCAGAGCGCCGACCGCGGGGCCTCGCTGGGCCCGCCGCCCTACCTGAGGACAGAGTTCCACCAGCACCAGCACCAGCACCAGCACACACACCAACACACCCACCAGCACACCTTCACACCCTTCCCCCACGCCATCCCTCCCACTGCCATCATGCCGACGCCAGCACCGCCCATGGTGCGTACCCCAGGCAGAAATGTGAGGATAAGTAGAGCACAACTCTATTCTTTATTACAAAAGTATTGTGGAGAATTTGCCAGGTTGTGGGGAAGGGCTCCTGTGCTGCCCAGGGGTGTCTGGGCAGGAGAGGCAGGGCTGTCCCTCTGTCGCAGCATGAGGTTCAGGTGGCAGCACAGGACTGAGGGACGAGGTTCTGGCCAGTCCTGCTTGGAGTGTTCACTCTGGGGCCTCCTCCTTTGTCCTGTCCCAAAAAGATCTTGATTTACTTTGAAGAAAAAAAAAATCCCAAACAGTTGCAGTGGAAACTAATTTTCTGCATATTTTTTTCCTTTTTCCTCTCTGTTGGTTGCTGAATAATAGAGAAGTTGTCTTCTATTTTGCCAACAGAAGTAAAGCAAGGAAATATAAGTAACTAGTTTGTGCTTTGATCCCTTTGCAGTTTGACAAATATCCTACAAAAGTTGACCCCTTCTACCGTCACAGTGTGAGTTTTATTGCTCTGTTTCCAATTGTGGAATTGCTTTTCTGTGGTGGGTTGGGATCACCACTCAATCAATGGCACAGTGTCAAATCTCTCCCTAATCATCACTCCAGGATTTACCATTATTGTCCTTGGTTGCTTTGGCTTTTGAAGGCTTGCATTCGTGGTGCTTGTTTCTGATAAAGATGCAGTATCAGCTTTTCCAATCAAAAGATCTCTTGCTCATACACCATTTGGAGCCAGGTTTGATGTGAAAAGATGAGACAGAAGAGCTGACTGTTCCATGAAGCAGGAGAGAGCAGTGATTCCATCACAGTGTTTCAGTTGTGCCACAAACCCTTGGGCTGATATTTTTGCTAAGGAACTTGAAATGAACTGACAAACTATCAAACAAATCCTTCAGGGATAGATAATCTAATAGTTTTCCCAATCTATCATATTTTGTTTGATAAAATCTGAAAACTTGTCGTATTATTCAGATTTCAAAGGCTCATCTGATCCACTGGGCTTGTTATGTTTTGAAAACTCTGTTTGATGACAGCAGCATGAATCCAGCTATGCACTAGCTGTGTTTACCCGAGCTACCAAAAACATTACTTATGGAGATGATTTTTAAAATTCCAGTTAAATGTAAAGCTTCTGCTCCTAAGGGTTTGAATCCACTGATTGATTTGCTGCTGAACTCTGGGTTGTATTTTCTTCATCCTATTGGCAGAGGCAGGTGTCTGACAAGAGCTTCTTAATCCAAGAGCAATATTTTGATGAGAGAAGGAGTACTGCATCAGCACTCAGAAATCTGCAGAGCATTTGACTTTATGTGTTGGTTTTGCTTAGAAGTGGAACTGGGCAAAAAAAACTGGTTAAGATAATGGTGTCTGGATTAAACAACCCCTGCTCACAGCCTGTCCTGCCCCTGAGCAGTGCTGTCCATGTCTGGCACCTCATTTGAGTAGCTGGGACTCTGTGTGCAGGCTCAGAGCTCCAGGAGTGCTGGGCAAACGTTTCCACTTCCACTCCAAAGGGCACTGCTGCTCACCTGCACCAGTGTTAAATTGCACTCTGATTTGCAGAGCTTCACATGGGTTCAGGAGGTAGATTGTCATCAGTGTGGCCTGTGGATCCCAGCAGGAACATGGAATTGAGAGATAGTACATGGATTTTAGACAAATCAAGCACAGAAGTTGGCGATGTAGGATAGGAAGCATTGCAGAAGTCCCCAGCTGTATCTGCTGTTCAAATTCAGTCAAATAATCTCAGAAATCTGGGAGTTACCTGGTTGCAGAAGGTTATGGCCTCACCCCCTTTAAGGTCAGGAAAGCTCCATGCTGTGCTCCTTTAGCCAGGGAGCTGTGCTGGGCCAAGGCAAGGATCTGGTCCCTCAGCCTTCCCTGGGGAAAGGTTTGTCCTTGGGAAGGGGCTGCCCCATGGTCACTGTGGGACAAGGAGCAGCTGCTCCCAGGGGGTGCCCTGGTGTCTGCACTGGGGTAACAGACTGCCTGTGACCCCAGCCAGGCCAGCTGGGTGTCCCCTGGTCCCACCCTGGCCAGGCCAGGCCAGCTGGGTGTCCCCTGGTCCCACCCCTGGGACTGGTCAGGGCACAGGGAATGGGAACTGCCCCTTGCCTGGGCTGAGGGCACAGCCACAGGACAGGACATACAGAAATACAAATACTGTCAGAGTATGGCACTTCCACAGAGCTGTTCCTAGGGACAGCAGCTTCCACTGTAGATCCACACCTGGAGCTCACATACCTTAAAGCTGGCACTGAGTGTGGGTGAACTTTGGAGGAGAACAGGGTCTGTTTGAGACTTAAAATCCATCTACTTTGGAACAGGGAGTGCAGCTCACATAGAAGCTAATGATGAGTTTTAAATCAGTGATATTTCTTCTCTTTTAGCACAGTGAGGCTTTTCTTTTACCTGCAGCTGCTGCCAGGTCTAGTTTAGAATCACATTCACCTGGCCAAGGGAAGCTGTGGTCACTGCATGTTTCCCCATGGAAAGCTAGAAGGGAAAACTGCTGCTCAAAAGAGAAGGAATACTTGGGAAGAAGGAAGCACTTGACTATGAAAGGTGGATTCTGAAAGCTAGAGGAATTTAACTGATACAAATTAATCATGGAGATAAACAATTTATATTTTATTAATAATTCTGACCTTGAGGAAAGGTCACATTTAATTAACTTACCAGTTGTTATAAAACTGAGGAAAAAAATTCCTTATTATTAGTCATAGCCAGTAGAATGCGAAGTATTACATCTTTTCCCATCACTTAGAATTAGTCCATTACACAGAGAATTAAAGACAGAAGACACTGGAGAATTTAAAGCCCATTTTACTCATTAAAAGTTATTGTAAATGAGGACAAATGTCTCTTAATGGTTTCTCAAACGCCTACAGTTCAGTATCAACTAATCTCAAAATGTTTTCTGCACCATTGGATGGAGCAGGTCCAAGTTAAATAGAATTAAAAACAACAGCAGCAACATGAATGGAGGCTCAATACCAGGCTTTTAAACTGAGAAAATCTTCTGATACCTCTGAAATGTTTTCTCAGCTTTCAGTAAATGCAATATGGATAAATGACCTTGCAAGATGAGCTAGGGGAAGGAAAAATGATGAAGAAAAGCACACATGTATGCCCAGAATATCCAAATCCATCACAGCTTTGTGGTACTGATTTACTCTGGGGTGGGATTTGCTCAGTGTTTTCCCACCCCTCATGTCCAGTCTTTGACTTTGCCCAGTCCTGCTTCTGTTCAATTGGCCATTAACTCATTTATTTTGACCTTAAAAGTAGCACACAGTAGTTTGGCTTTGCTCAGCCATGGTCAGAGGGGAATTGGTCTCAGCTAGAGAACCCTGTTAGGTTTTTGGGTGGCAATTCCAGTGGAGCTGGCAGCCATCCTCTCTTAGATCCATCCATTTCTAGATCCATTTCTTCCTAGATCCATCCCCTCTTTGATCCATCCCCTCCTTCATCCATCCCTTCCTAGATCCATCCCCTCCTTGATCCATCCCCTCTGAGATCCAGAGGTTTCATGCCAGGAGTGGGTTTGGAGTGTGCTGCTTTGAGTCCCTGCCTCCTGTCAGGAAGCAGTTTGGTGTGTGATAGCAGCATTTTTATGGAACTGGGGGAGTTTTCTGTCACAGCAGGAGCCAAAGGCTCCCTGGCAGAGCACAGAGGCAAGGGCAGATTGGGATGTGATGGTTTATCATGGAATCACAGAGTGGGTTGGGCTGGAAGAGATGTTAAAAACCATCCCATCCCATTCCACCCCTGCCATGGCAGGGACATCTTCCTCTATCCCAGATTGCTCCAAGCCCTGTCCAGCCTGGCCTTGGGCACTGCCAGGGATCCAGGGGCAGCCCCAGCTGCTCTGGGAACCCTGTGCCAGGGCCTGCCCACCCTCCCAGGGAACAATTTATTTGTTTAATTCACCTGCTTGTTTCCCTTGTGTTTGTCTCCATTAGCACAGAGCAGCCTCTTGGTTTTTTTCCCAAATTCTCTTACGACAGAGCACGGGGGTCAGGGAGGTCAGTGGAGATGGGCACGTTTTTGTGCTGAGCACTCTCTCTCTTTATAAAAAAACTCCCATACGTTTCTGGGAGGTTCTGCCTTAACATTTTGTTTAAATACTAATCTTTAACAAATCAGATTGTCTGTCTGCTAATATTAGATGTGGCAGGATATCCTCTCAGACAGGCTAATGAAGTAAGAATTGTGCATATTTTCCTCATTTCCTAAAGATACCATTAAAATCTCAACCTACTAATGGAGTTTTAATGATACAATATCCTAGAACTTGTAAGGTTTTTTTCCACTTAAACAGGAGATTTCTAAGTCTCATTCAGCTCAGGATTCTGCCTTTTCTCTTGAAACAAGTCACAGACTGAAAACATTAAAAACCTCTCTCCAATTTAAAAATTAATAATTGAGGAGCAAACATCTCCTTTATGCTGTGCTGGCCCGAGGCAGGTACAGGTTGCTGGCTGTTTGATTTTGGAACTGCTTTTAAGCTCTAAACCTCATGGCATCTGTGAACATCCCATCGACTACTTTAACTAACATTGTTGCAATGAGATCACCTCAATGCTTCTCAGTTTTCTCCATGTAACATTTTCCTACTATTCTGCAGGAATGCTCTCCTCAGCTGCCTGTGCTGCTGGTGAGCCAGTGTTGATGTTCTTCTCTTTCTGTTGCAGCTGTTTCACTCCTATCCTCCAGCTGTATCAGGTATTCCTCCCATGATCCCTCCCACCGGCCCCTTTGGCTCGCTGCAAGGAGCTTTCCAACCCAAGGTAAGGCAGGAATTACCTGGCACTGCTCAGATAAACCCTGGGAGCCAGGGCAGGGTGGGGTTAGCATGGGGTTCACATCCTGGAGCAGCTGAGCTCTGACTTACAACTTCGTTCCACAGGGGACAACTGCCTTTTTCCAAATTTACCACAAAGAAAAGTGATTTTTCATTAGGTTCAGATACATCTACAAACTTTTTTTTTTTAATTATTTATGTAACGGCATAGTTAACTTTAGAAGCAATATAATTAGTTCTGAGATAGTGTGCGTTAATGAAAGGTCATGTAATAATCAGGATTTTAAGAAATGGTGCTCATTATTGTTTACTCATTTCCATAATTACCTCCCAGCTCCAGCACAGAGCAGAAACTGATTTGGCTCTTCTCATGGGTGATGGCTGGCGGAGGGAAATGTGTCAAGTTTAGGGCTTTTCTCTTTTGTTTTCATGGAGTCACTCTTTATTTGTCACTGGGAGGAAGTCAGTCTGTAGTCTTTGCAGCTAAAGACTGAAATCAGGAGTGGAATTTCTGCAGAGGAGACACCTTCTTCCTTAAATTGGCCCATTCACTCTAATGACTGAATATGTAAATTGCAGTTCATTAGTGGGATTCTTCGTCTGTATGGTAATCAGACTGTTAACAACTCTCTTATTTAATTGTTAGTTATGCTGGAGCTGATTTCTATTTTCTTCATTTTGACATAGGAACAAGCTCTATCTAAATGTAGGGGGGTTGGGTTGTTGTTTTTTTTTTTTTGTTTGGGTTTTTTCCCCCCACGAAACTACATTTTATTAACTGACTATTTACATTCAAATAATGGGAAGGGCTTTAATTCTTTCCAACTGGATGTTTTCCTGATATCCATATTGTGGCAGCCCCTGTGGATGGAGTTGAGGTCCTTGTGCAGTGATGCTCTGTGGGCTGAGTGCATCACTGATAATCAGCAGAGCAGGGGCTGGGTCCTCCAAATCTGCTTTTGATGCTGTGTCATAAATGTGTTCCTAATCAGGTTTTTCACATTGAAAGATTTTCCAGTTTAAACAGTCACTGTTCTCTCAGTGGTTTTGATTAAAGTAATGGGAAGTTGGTGGACAATCAAAGTGTGGATGTGGAGATGATAATACTCATATTACTGAGTGGATTATAATGGTTCTCCTTTCCTTTATAAAAAGTTTATCTCCATTGCTTGACAATATAATGATAAAGAACTATTGTTGTGCACATTCTGTTGCTTGTAGGCATTGTTACTGTTGTGCAGCTCATTAATGTTGTCTCTCCTTGTGGAATTTCCAGACTTCCAATCCTATTGATGTTGCAGCCAGACCTGGAACGGTCCCACATACCCTTCTACAGAAGGATCCACGGGTCGGTAAAAACTGTTTTCTTTTTCTCAAGTAAATCTGTTCCTCCTGAAAACCTTGAATGCTAGAGCTGCCATCTTCAGTATGTCCAAATTAAAATCCTAAAACCAAAGCTGCCTGAGCTGTTTCATCAGGGAGGGCTGCAGAAGTTCAGTGGGAACATTTAAAACAGCCCCTGTGCAATGGCAGAGCTCTGTCCTTGCTGGCAGCTCTCTCCCCCCAGGCCCAGGGGTAAAGGCATAAAAGTCCAATTCAACGTAGAAAATGTACAAACCTCCCCAAGATTTGTGTTTGTACTCTGTAATTGTTTTTAATGTGGGTAATGACAGCTATTCCCTGGGTTACTGTAGCATTGATTGCCCCAGTGAAATACGGATGCACTTTATTGATCACTTGGTGCCTCTGGATTTCTGAGTTCCAGCGGATGTGAGCAGCATTTATTGCCTCAGCACTTTGTCTCTCTGCCCAAGGATTGTTGGTGTGTTTGACTTTGTTGCCATTATTTCCATGAGGAACTCCACACTCAAATATTTTTAGCAGAACTCTCAGACAAAAGCACTGAGGAGCTCTCCCTAAAATTCCGAGTTGTGGCATGGCTGAACTTCCAGAGCTGTTGTCTTTGCGTTGGGCCAAGTCCCAGTACTTTGGGTTGCTCAGCAGTGGAGCTGAGGTTGAGCTTTACACCAAAAGGAACCACATTTCTGTTTGTTTATCTAAGTGCAGAGATAACCAGAGCCTCCCATCAGGAAGTCATTTAGCTTTATGTTCCCTTTCAACTGGGAGTGAGTTTCGATTATTTCAAGATGATGCATTGTGCCATCACTGCGTCTGCTAAGTACCTTCTGCACCTATAAATCTCCTTTAGTATTGCATTTCAAAACAGAAAATCCAAAACAAATGAGCAGTACCCAATAAATTGAATTTTTTCCCAGTATTTATTGATGAAATATGAGCAAAAAAAGGAGAATAAGAAAATAATCTAGTCCAAAAAAAACCCCAACAGGCCACATCAAAAATAAAAATGAGAAAATTGGGTTTTTATATGGGCCCGTTTACCAACATCTGTTTCAGTGTGAAAATAATTAAGGCAAAGCCCATTTATGCCAGAGAAGGGCTCGGGCAGCAGTGAGGCACAAGGCCACAGCCTTGGCTGGTGGGTGGGCACACTGCTGGTGTGCAGGGCAGGTCTCATACCCCATTCCAGCCATCCCAGCCTCCAGGAATCATGTCCATTATCCATTATTGCTGTGAGCTGAGGAGCTCTGAAAGATGAGAGCAGGAGTTTGCCCAAAGGACAGATCTGTGCCTCCATCAGTGCAGTTAACCAGCCATTTCTGCAGCATTAAATCAACAAATTGCTGCTGCTGCCAGGGGCCAGAGCTCTGTGGGAGCCTGGTGGAGCCGCTCGTCACCACTCAGGTGCCACAGCCAGGGGGAGGGGACAGCACAGAGATGGAGGCTCAGGACTAATTATTATCCAAAAGGGCTTCATTTGAAAGTGAAATTCTAACATTTTAATTTCGTCTCTTAATGAAGCAATACAGATTTGTTAATTAGAGCAATTGTTTGAGTGACAGGCGTGTAACCAAGCTGTCATTTCTTCTTCACAGTTGACAGATCCGTTCAGGCCCATGTTGAGGGTAAGAAATCTTCCTGTGCTCCCGTTTGTCAAGCTCGGCTCGGTCCCACCAGGTTGCAGCACAGAATAATTCCAAATTAGAGCTGCCAAGTGTCACCTGGGCAGTTCTGCCCTGCTTTTGGGGAGAGCACAGGCCTCCTGCAGCTCCTGATCACTCAAGGACAAGGCAGAGTTTCACAGTTGGAAGTTTTGCTCTTCTCATGCAACTCCTCGTGTGAATACTTGATGTTAAATATTGATGATTCTTCCATCATGGTTTCCTGAGGCAAATCCTAGAGATCCTGGCTGTGATTCCCTGTTATTTCACTGCACTCTGAAGGAGTTTGCCTTATTATTTTACTGTGTGTTTTCAGTGTTATTCAGTGTGGTACATCCCATTCAGGTATCTCACTGTCCACTGTAGACAATCCACTTCAAACACAAAATATTTTAGAAATAAGGATCTAAAGATCTAGTCCATCACTCATCCAAAAGGGATTTCTCAGCATATTCAAGAAAAAGGTGTAGATTTTGATTTAGTGAACTTAGTAAATCACTAGCACAGCCAGTTTTTGCAAATTAGCAAAAGGCTTGAATTTAGTGTAGTATGTCTGTGAGATGGAGTTTCTTGTTTTATTATTTAATTATTGGTTGATGCACAGCTAGAAATAGAAGGCAGACCATGTGCCATAGTTTGTGAAACATTTAATTCACAAGTAGCTTAAGGACACTCTTGAATTCCTGTGATAATTTTTGAATCTGCAGGAATCATTCTGCAAGTAACTACAGACCCCTGAGTAACAAAATTGGAGAAAGTATCTCTCAAATGAGTGTTTTTCAGACAGTTTCCAGCTGTGCTGGAAATGGAGTGCAAACTCAACAGGAGGCCTAAGAAGCACTCTGGTTCTTGCCTCCCTCTCTCCTCCCTGTGTCTTGGGGGGACAGGGAGGATGCAAAGCCCCCCAGACAGAGAGAATTGAGTGACCTCCAGTGTTTGCAGTACATTTATGAGCTGAAGTCTCAGAGGGACTGACCAGCAATTACATGAGGGAGTCAGAGGAATTTGGAAAATCAGAATGACCTTTTAAACCACTTCCATGTTCATCTTTTGGTGGAAATGCCAATTGTAGCATTTGTGGAAATGACCTGAGTGTGCAGCTCTGAACAGTCCAGCTGTGCAGGGCAGCTGCTGACTGGGACACAGCTTCACAGCTTTCAGCAGCACAAGCTGCACTCTCAGCCAGTGGCATCAGAGGATTACAGGAGTGTGTCCAACTGGAGCATTCATGGACAGCCAGATAAATTCCCTAGCAAGGCATAAGCCTTTCCATTTCTGTTTTTCCAGGAGGATGGAGAGGGAACCCTTTGCTTTCAGTTGTCACGGCATGGGGAACCCCCCAGACCAAACCAGAGGGGCTCAGGGTCTGTTTTCTTCTAGAAATAGAATAAAGCATCACATATTTTTGAAAGTTACTGATTCATGTCTTGTTTTTTTTCCAGAAACCTGGCAAGTGGTGTGCTATGCACGTCCACATCGCCTGGCAGATCTACCATCACCAACAGAAAGTCAAGGTCAGTGCCTGGGCAGCCTGGACTGGGGATGAAGGGCACAGAGCAGAGCTCAGAGAGGAAGGGTTGGCTCTCACCTGGGCACTCCTGTGCCATGGCCAGTGCCTTGGTAAAGTAACACACAGCATTGAGCCTCGTTTCTGAGAGTTGGTATGAGGATGCAAAGCTAAAGGCAGAGTCCCAGCAGAGTGTCTGGGATGTGCTGGAGCCAGGACAGCAGATCCTGGGCAGTAGCTGCAGCTTTGTAGCTAGGAGGGGTGAAATGGAGGTGAGCTACAAGGTAGCTTTTATTTATTTGTTCGGGCTGAGGACACAAATGTATCAAGTGGAATTTTTTTTTTTGAGACACTAGGCACGTGTATCCACTTCCTCTTATTTATGTTCAGGGGCAGGAGAGGGCACAGGATGATTTCTCCTGTCCCTAGGATGCTTTACCCAGTGTGGCTGCACCGGCTGCCCTCAGCCTTCCTTCACAGCCCCTCATGGCTGGAGGGTGGCACCTGGAAGTGTCTGGGCTGCCCAGGCAGGCACAGCCTCTCAGGGGATGTTGTGTTATCAGACACTGCCTCATTGCACTGAAGGTTAGGGGGTGGAAGTGTTGTCTTAATTATTTTTCAAGCTCTGAGGCTTCAAGGGTGAAGGCCATGGGCAGTTTTCCATTCTTAGTGTAACTGAAAACTTAGTGTAACTTTCCATTGCACATGGACTCTGGGAAAGTTTCTTCCCCTTCATGGTATTTTCACTGTACTCATCACTTAAAAATCTTGTGTTGCTCCTAAAGTTTTTCAGTAAGGCAGGAATGGTTGCTGTTCTTCACTGCTCATACTTCAGGAATCAATAGCTCGTGTTTGAAACTAAAATTACCAGGGAATCCTTAGCACTTTGCAGTCTGTGTACGAACTTGAGTTGTGTAGGGTAGTGCTATAAGAATATGAAGATGTTGAACAGCTATGAAAACCTGCAGCTAATAGAGTTTAAAAATAACCCTTTTAAACAAGGTTGACAGGTTAATTTGCTGCAGTAGACATATCTCTCTTCTCTGCTTCCTTATGTTTCCCCTGCTAGTGATCTTCATTCATCTTCCCATTATCAAAAAAGACAAGATTATAGACCTAGAGAGTTATATGTCCTTTTTTTTATTTTATTGAAAAGGTATTTTCTTGAAATGAAATTATTATTCCCATGCTATCTATGTCCTTTGAATCTTCCTTGATTTGATATTCAGAGAGAGGTCAAACCAGTATATTTATAACTCACAGTAAATGCCATTTTCATGCAGCCATTTCTTTTACCTCATACTTTTCTACCTTGCATGTTTAAAAAAAAGAAAGCAAGAATAAAGCCCAGAAGCACATGAAAGGATGTTGCTCAAGTTTTTGAGGCTGTGCAGTGATGATGTTTTCAAGAATAATTGAGAAGTGTGTCTGGCCAGTCAGGAGAGTTGGGGCATCCCCAGGTTCACAGGAGCCATGTCCCCTGTCCTCAGGTGACCACAAAGGGTGAATCTCTGCCTGAAGGCTCACACAGGACAATTTCTCCTTCTCCTTACACTCATTCCCATGGTTGTGAAGGTGCCTTTTCTGCACAAGCTGAAGGTGCTGCCTGACCACAGAGCAGGGAATCTAATGGGTTGATTTCCAGCTTGCATGCCGTGCTCCAGGACTGCTGCCAGTAATGATCTGGCCTAGTAATTGCTTGCAGAGGGCAGCAGCAGGCACTGAAGGAGCAGGCACAATGGGAAACTTTAAAACACAACCTTCCTGACCTCAGGAAAAATTGCATGCAGCTGTGGATGCTGTTTGGCTGCCTGTGCCTCTGCAGCAGGACCTGGGTAACCTCCGTACGCCCTGGGGATTCAACAGGGCTGCACAGCAGCTCAGGGCACAGAGCACATTTACACCCTCCTTACACTGCCCACTGCTCAGGAGAGGATTTATGCTCCATAATTGGGCCTCTCTCCTTTAGGAGAGGCCTTACAGCCTGATCTAAGAGCAGTGCAGACATTGACATTGATTTTCATCGGCACCACGCTCAGGTGTTACACATTTTCTGGAAATACATTGGAAGGATTGGCATCAGGGGGCTGCTCTCCTGAAAAGCAGCTGGGGAGAAAAGAAATCTGACCATTTCCCTGGTACTATTTTAAGGTAAACCAACACATTCAGAAATCTTTTAACACATCCATGGTATTCCTGTTCCTCTTCAGACAGGGAATGTGTTCATTATTTAGAGCAGCACCATTCATATGGCTGCAATTAAAGCTTCAGCCAGCTTTTGCTGTTCTGAGTAATGCCTGTCAGGGGTTTATAACTTAGTTGTTAAAAAAGAATAAAAAGAGTTCACAGCATAAAAATCTGGCACGCAGGCTTCAACTGAGGCATTTGTATTTTCTGAACTCCTTTTAACTATTAAAGCACTTCAGTGTTACTTCCTTAAAAGAGGTAACCTTCACTTGGCCACCTTTGCAATTTCAGTGTTCTTGCAGGCCATTATCTCCAGACATAGATAATGCCTTTGTCTCCTTTTTTAATTTTTTGTTTTCCTTTTTTTTCTTTTTTTTGTTCTCATGACTACAAAGACATTTTCTAGCACTTGATAAACAGCTACAAGGCATGCACATTAATTTGATCATAACTTTTTAATATGCATATTTATATCATTGTAATAGTCTGTACTTGGGGCTGGCACAGTATTAAATACTGATTTATAAAGCGTAGCCTGCTCCAGAACTACTGTTAAGATCTCCTGGTTCCACGTTACCCATTTATAAATCCTTTCAGCTGCCCTGCACAATTAATCAGCAATCTGCATTTAGGGAGTTCTGGCAGCACAGGTAATTGGGAATTTGGTTTTCTTCCTTCATTCTATAAAACTACTGAAGTAGGCACCACTAGAACGAGGATGTGGCCCAAAGAAGAGCCCATCCTTCATCCACTTAGCACTCACAATACAGCTGCCTCAGCAAATTCCCCTCACAAAAGGGAGGCTGCTGACTCTCAACACATGTAAATAAAAACATGCAGCACTTTGAGTGTGGAGTGGGAGCTGTCAGAGTGGGACCCAACCACTCCTGCTCTGCACTCTGGTTCCTTTGAGCCCCAGTGTCAGCCTGAGGGGCACTGGAGGATGCTCTGCATCCAGCATTGCTTGGTGGCAGCTCTCCCTTGGAAATGAGTGGTTCTGGTGTCTGTGTCTGGTGTTTCACACCCCTGCCCACCTGGGAGCAGGGCCAGGCTGACATTCCCGTTTATTATTGTGGGACAGACCTGTCCTTACAGCTCAGCAAGTGCCTGAGGCCTCTTCAGAGAGTTGGATGTTTGTTGTTGAAGGCAACTCTGTGCTGAACACCCTGGAGGGGTGGGTGTGAGCATATGTGAAAACACTGGTGAAATTAGCAGGAAATATGCAGGAGCCTGAGCTTTTCCCACTTTGCCTTAGATTTCCCTTCCAGGAAAACAGCTGTGCAGCTGTGTTCAGGGTGCCAAAAACCCATATTCTTGTTAAAACATCAGTATGAATGAACTATTCTACCCACATCATTCTGGAAGTGCCTTCTGCTGTTACCTTTTCAGACAGTCTCTTCCAAGTCCTGTTTTCCATTTCAGAAACAGATGCAGTCTGATCCCCACAAGCTGGACTTTGGCCTGAAACCAGAATTTCTGAGCAGGCCACCAGGCCCCAGCCTTTTTGGAGCCATCCACCACCCCCATGACCTGGCTCGGCCCTCGACTCTCTTCTCCACAGCCAGTGAGTACTGAAAGTGAAATCCCCTTCTTGCTCCTTGCTCATTAAAATGCTAATCCTTGCCATGAATTTCCCATACGCTTTGGCTTATGAACTCTCTGCAAGACTTGCCAGGGGCTATTAGTCTATTTGATAAATATTTAAAAATGATTCTGTATGCTTTTATAAAAAGCCCAACCTGCTGAAACACTGCACAGGTAGTAAATGAAGGAACATTTCCTCACAGGGTGGTGTCTGATGCATCGTGGAGATGAGATGTTGGAAATAAACTATTTCACATGCATTTTCCTTTTGTTTCTGACCTGACACATTCATTCCCTGCATCCCTTATCCTCTAACTGGGTATTTCTGTTTGGAAAAGCAGCTGCTCTTTGCACAGGATGCTGCGAGCCCCACGCAGGGCACAGCAGTGTCAGCTCACGTCAGCTGTTAAAGAGGGGACAGCCCAGAGCACAGGCAGTCCCTCTCTGTGCCTTTGTTGGAACTGACCCCTTGTGCTTTGTTTTGGCAGGTGGGGGGCATCCAGCTGGGACCCCTTTTGGCCCACCACCCCACCACAGCAACTTCCTCAACCCAGCTGCTCACTTAGGTACGTCCTCTCTCAGCTCCTGGGGAATCAGCTGGGACATTGACCACTGAGAAATTACAGGCTTCCTGTGTGGAGACACTCTGAGTATCTGCTTATTAACCTTTACAAATGGCACATTTTAGCTGTTTAATTTTAGTCTTTACCGAGGTAGAAACACATTCATTACAGGAAAGTGTCACTGACTGTGTTTTGAAATACTGATGGGCTTTAGAGGAGCAGAGTGACAGGGCTGACTGGGTTTCACTGGAGTTATGTGTAAAACCAATCAAAAAAATGCCTTAAGGGCAAGGCTTTGGATCACAGAGATGTTTCTTTTCCTAACTCCCACTTAGATATCTGTTTTTCCATTAAAGTGAATAGAAAACATAGCTTTAAAATCTTGTGATCTGGCTTCATGTGTCATTTAGTGAAAATTAGTGAATACACATTTAAAACCAGAACTGCCCAAGTTACCAGATGTTGTTATTTCCTTTCTAACTTACTGCTTTTGATCTGCTCCTTATGGGAGCATCCAAGATCAAGACTTTAAATTGGCATTTTTTTTTTTTTGCATGGGGAAGGATTTGGGAGGGTCACCAAACTGGTACAGCAAACAGACAATGCAGGTTTATCATTCTGCACTTGGCTGCCTATGGAAAATGCTGGCTTTAGGCTTCTTTTTCTTTGTGCTGGTATTTATCAGAAGTGACTTCATCACAATTGTTAGACTGCTCCAAAATAAAGTGAGAATTTGCTTTATATGATTTTCCTGTTGCCTGTATGCATTAACTAAACATTGTTTCAGCATTTTTCAGTCCGTACTAGTTTTTTGTGTAGTATTAGCAATAAACACTAAGGGAATCACGGAGTGCTCAGGCCAGCATGGCATATAAGTGGAACAGGACATTTTATTTATACCCTGGCTCTGGTTTACGAGACATGGCCTGAAGGTGTTTGGAGCACAGTTGCCAGAGTTAATGATAGGCTGACTAGCAAGGGATATTTCCCGAGGAAGGAAATAAAAAGGAAGTAAAGCTGAAGATGTTTGCAGGTTTCAAATGAAGTATCACGTCCATTTTAACATCCTGATTTTCTTCAAGAGGGAGTTTTTTAGTAGATGATGCCATGGGTATGGCCAGGAACAAAGCCAGTGGTTTGTGTCCCAGCCTCTCAGAACCCTGCTGTGTGTGGGGGGCACTGCTGGGCACAGCTGGGGTGCAGGAGGGTGCCACAGAGGTGCTGGGTGGGAAGTGGCAGCCTGGGGCTTTCAGCTGTTTGTGTTGGTTTGCAGAGCCCTTCAACCGGCCGGCGTCGTTCAGCGGCCTCACCGCCGTGGGCAGCAACGCCTTCGGGGGGCTCGGGAACCCCACAGTCAGTGAGTACCTGGGCACGGCCCTCCCTGCTCTGCAGCTCAGCACTCAGGGGACTGTTTGCTCTCTTTTGTACTGCTTGGTTACATCACCTGCCACTAAGAGATGGGAATTTGGAAAGCAACCTTTTCCAGTTGTCAGTAAATTGGTTTGTGTTAATTATTTAATAGTTTGGGTTCAACCTAGTGCTAAATGTTACCATTACATTGTTCATTAAAAAAAAAAAAATAGAGCCTTTGAATGTTTGTGAAATTTTCCACGGTTTTGTTGCATGTTCAGAAGTAAATAATGTGTACAGCTAGGGAGCTGTGGATGGAGACATTTTATTTTTCCTTTCTCACCAGTAATCCAGGCCATGTGCCTGGAAAAGATCACTAACCTGCATTTACTAGTCCAGGATCATCAACATTTCTCTAAATTTAGCCAGTCACAGAAATTCATCCTTTTAAAAGTCACTCTCTTTCTTCATACTTCAAATCTAGCATGATTTTGGTCATTATTTTATTTTGGTTCAGGATCAAATGCAACAAGTTCCATTATTTATAGTCTCTATAACGGTCATTTCCTGATGTCTCCAAAACATTTGGAATAAAGATCATTGTCACTTTTATCTTACTCCTTCATCCCTCGTCAATTTTATTCACAGCATTTCCCTTTCCAATTAAAAGAGCTGTCAGATGCCTGCCCATTTTTAGGAATGAGACCCTCTAATGAATCTCTGTTAATTTCCTTTCCTTTTCCAGCTCCCAATAATATGTATTCATTTTAACTCTGAGTGCTGTAAAAGTTGTTTTGGTAAGTACCTTCACTAGAGCATACCTTTTTCTTAAACCTTTTTGTTTTCCACTTCACCATTTCAGCACCCAACTCAATGTTCGGCCACAAGGATGGCCCCAGTATGCAGAGCTTTAGCAACCCTCACGAGCCCTGGAACCGACTGCACCGAACTCCTCCTTCGTTCCCGACCCCTCCGCCCTGGCTGAAGCCAGGAGAGCTGGAGCGCAGTTCATCTGCTGCAGCTCATGACAGAGATAGAGATGTAGATAAACGAGACTCATCTGTTAGTAAAGATGACAAAGAAAGGTACGAAAGAACACTTCCAAGAATTGTCTAGTTCAAAGCTTGGGGCTCCGTTCCGCTTTTAACCCTCCCCAGCCTGGCACGTTGTGAACCCAGAGCTTCACCAGAGGCACGCCTGGAGCTGTCCCCAGGGTGGCACCACGGAAGAGGCAGGTTTCCAGCTCAGGTGTTCCCCTCTGCAAGGTTTCTCTTCCCACTTGCATTGCACACTTCACCTGAAGGAGCTTTGCTGGAGCACAGTTCAGGCAGTGTCAAGTGGGAATAGAATCAAACCCATCCTCTGCTACCTTGTGGGTCACGTTGTTGTAGGTCTCCTGAAGGGTTAACATGGAGATAGTGCCTGACAGGATGGAAAAAAGGATTCTGAAGTCCATCAAATGCTTATCTGCACCTTCAAATACTTAAATAACTTTGTAAATCAGACCTTGTCTGCAAAACAAGTAACACTTCCTCCCTCCTCAAAAAACAGCCTGACCAGAGGGACCAGTGCTAAAGGTGTGAGATGAGAACACTAAAATGCACCAGGAATGTCATGTGCCAAAACCACAGCAAGCTTCAGAGCGTGCAGTTCATGAAAAGCACATTCTTTCCCCTCAAAGAAGCCCCTCCACTTGCACTGCTGTTAACACACATTCCAACACAGTTTCTGTTCAGTGTTTTACATGGACTTACATGCTCACATGTCCAGGCTGGGAAGGGTTAATGGAAAGTAAAACCTGGTCATATTTATTTTCTTGTCAGGACTGTTCCCATTATTCAGTTAACACAGTAACAATTCCTCTTAACATTGAAGTACCAAATTTATAAGAATTTGCCATTCAGCAAGTGTCATGCCTTCCCTGAAAAATGTCGAGAGGCTGATTTCAGCTTTTTCAGTTGTGGCTTGATGGCTTTCCTGTTAAGTTTGCACATTACTTTACTACATAATGGCTATTTGTTTCTAATATTTTGACCTAAAAGAATATTTAGGAGATGTGCTTTTCTGACTTCTCTGTCACTAACCCAAAGATATGCATTAGTAGCCTTTTCTAAAAGAAGTTATGCTAACACATTAGATATTCTAAAACTACATGTAAGAGCTTTTCTACGTTGTTCTAAAAGAAAGGCGAACTACAGATCTTTTCACCTACATTTTCCATTTGGAATATTTTCTGTTTGGTAGCATAGCTTCATTATTTTCATGTCTGATGTTAATGCTTCAAAAGAAATTGCTGTTACAAATTGGGTTTTCTGTCCTGCAGAAGGCTTAAGCATGTGAGTAACTTTACTGGCTTGAATGGCAAAGCATTTTAGTTACTGTGATCTGGGTAGTCTATAGAATTATGTGATTATTTTGGCTGCTGTTTTGTTGTTTTCTCATGAAGTGTTCTGCTGAAGAAAATCCCTTACTGAAAACATTCCTTGCAAGCTGCTTTGGCATTGCCTGAACTCCATATCATGGCTCAGAACATATTTCTTTTCAATAACTGGAGAGCTTAGCAGTAAGCATGGGCCATGCCTCTTGCTTGTGCACAGTTCCAGCTCACAGTGAGCGCAGTCCTGGTTCCACCCCTGCAGAGCTGCTGGGTGCCCAGCTCTGGGGGTGGGACATGGCACTCTGCAGCACGTTCATGCTGTGGCCTGTTTGAGGAGAGGCTGAGAATCCCTTCCCAGAGCTGTGCTCCCTCTGGAGAGAAAGTCTGAGGAGTTGAGAACCTTTCCTACCTCTTCCTTAACATTCAGTGGCACCCAGTGGGGTGAGCACAGAGCTTTCTAGCTGAGATCCCAAGCTTTGCTATCTATTTGAAATTAATTTTCCCAAGCAGGAAGAGCTGGGAATCACACTCAGAGGTTTGATTTCATCTCAAAAATCATCTGATCATCAAGGGTCTAACCTTATCAACCCAGAAATGGCCTGGGTAGCCAAAAGCATTGACCCCAACTCCTCCCTGCAGTGGAAAGGTCCCTCTGAGCTTGGCACTCCCCACCTGAGGTCAATGTTGGATGGGATGGAGATCCCTGGTGTCTCCTCTTGGATCAGCTGCATGGCCTGTGCAGCACAGTCCCTCCCAGCCAGACTGGGAGAAGTGAATCCCTGGAGACAGCCCAGAGAGTACAGAACTGCAGCAGTGACCCTTTCCTGGCTGGGAGTGACACTGCCAGGTTGCTCCTGGAACATTGCACGTCCCCTCAGGGGATTCTGGGATTGGTTGCAGTTGTGGAGGGGTTTTTTTAAAAGACTCTTTTATTCCAGCCCAACATAAGGAAAAAAAAAATCAGTAAAAATAGCAGTTGTGAAAAGCAGGATTTGTTCCTTCTCAGCGGTATTTTGTTTAAAAGATGTCACTGAACACTTCCAGTATAATCACAATGGCATTTAAGGGTCTGCAATCCTAGAGCATTAAACCAAACCAATCAAGAATCTGTTGATCTTTCAATCAACATAAATAAGGCACACACCTCAGCATAAGAAATTCAGTATTTTTCAGTGTAGCACACAGCCTCAGAACTTCTCTTATTTGTTAATAAGTTCATTGGATAATATGATTTTAAGTTTCTTCTTTGTAGAGGCAGTGGCTCAGAGCTGTTCTCATTTTATCAACCCAAGGAGCTCTTGGCAAATTTGAGGATTAAAGAGTTATTCCTTCTCCGTCCACTGGACTACGTGCAGTTCACTGAAATGAGCTGGATAATCAGGAGCCTCTTGAGATGTTACCAACACTGTCATTGAATACAATGTCACTGACAAAGGAATTTGTCATTTTGGTTGCACATATATTTCTCCTAAATTACAGATAACAGCTGTTATTTTCTCTAAATTTGATATGTCATTTGAAGTACATCAATTATATGGAAAATTGATTAAATATCAACAAAAGGACTGAATGAGCTTTCCTAGAGAAATAAAATAATTAAGGGTATCCTCTGAACTAGTCCCATGAGCAAAATAAATAAAAGATTAGGTATTGAAGAGACCACAAGCCAGTGTTTTCCCAGTAAAGTAAAAGAATTGAACCTTCATGTTAAGAATCCCTCACTGGAGGACCTTGACTTGGTCTCCCTGTGTCCAGATCTGAAAGCTGGTAAATCAAATGCCTCAACTCTTGGTGGAAAGCAAGTAGAGGGAAATTAGAGCCAGGATGCAATTTCCAGACAGTTCAGGTCGCATTGAATGAAGGCAGCACCTTATCCCAAGCAGTGAAGTGCTGGACAGTGAAGATGAGGCAGGGCTGGTATCAGATGCTCTGTCTTCCAAGTGTTTTCCAAGAGTCACATTCTGGACTTTGGAGGTCTCTCAGACATGGCCCATGAAACGACAGTTCCAATAGTTCAGTCTAGACACAGCAAAAGATGCACCTGGTGACATTAGAATGAGAGTTTCCTTCTCCCAGGCATTTTTTCTGCATTTGCTGCAGTTTCACTGTCCAAAAGTATCTAGAAGTACAAGTCTTACACAAAGTTCAGCAAAAAAAGTAGGTGGCAGAAATTGTACAGGGGAAGGAGCAAGTGTTCACCTTGGAGTCAGCCTCCAAGCTGCCCTTCAGCAGCCAGCACTGCTCATCTTGCCCCGAGTGTCACCTGCTGGCGTGTCCCAGCCTTCAGGTGACACCAGCACCCGGACACCATGTCAGCTGGAGCTGAGGGGAGGCCTCACTGCTTACCCTTTCCACAGAATCCCAGAATAGCAGGGGTTGGAAGGGACCTCTGGAGGTCATCCACTCCAACGCCCTGCCGAGGCAGGGCCACCCAGAGCAGGTGACACAGGAATGTGCCAGGTGGGCTTTGTCTTCAGAGAGACCTCCCTGGGCATCCTGCTCCAGTCCTCTGTCACCCTCAATGGAAAGAAGTTCTTTTTTATGTTGAGGTGGAACTTCTTGTGTTTTAGTTTCTGGCCATAAATAACTTTTGTCTTTAGCAGCACATTGTCTCTCATCCCACATGGAACAGAATTTCCATGCTCAGCAAATAGCACATGTCCAGCACTGATTATGTGGAGCTGTCTTTATGGAGAGACTCCAACTCAGAGGTCATTTGAAATTACTAAGAGGTTAAAATCATTGGAACTGAGGGATTAGATTCACCTTGTGAATTTGATTAGTTTTAAATGGCAAAAGTTTTTCACTTAGCATTGCCCATAACAACTCCTGGTCAACACTACTTCCTGAAAATAATTGGTATGGAACCCATTTCCATATTTAGATTTTTGTTCACTGCCAGATAACAATTCCCCAATCTTTTGAGCACCGTAACTAGGTTTGAAAGATGGAATGAATTCACTATATTTTCTGACTTCATAGCATTGGCCCTGTCCCACTCAGCTTGTTTTAACCTAGAAATGGAAAGGGTTGGTCATCTGAGGAGCAGCTGACTCCAGGCATGATGTTTTCAGAGCCAGTCTGAAGGATGGACGGACAGAGCAGACTTATCTCTGCTGAGGAGGTTGGCACAAAATCTTTGTGATGGGCAGCTCTGTTAAACATTTGTTCTGAGGGTCACTGCACACTCAGGGAAGTGCCTTCCTGTCAGAGAGCAGGGTTGGCACCAATCAGTTCTGGTGGTACTTGAAAGGATTTTGTCTCAGTTTGAAGTAAATTGAATTGTGAGAAGTAAATTAAAAAGCTAGACATTTGAAGAGGATAGAGGAGAGAAATTAGTAGTGTACATAGGTCTGGAAATGTTTTTAAAAGTCATTTGAAAAAATAGGAATCTATTTTCCCAAATGTACTCTTAATATAAGAAGTAGGTAGAATACTATTAACCATGTGAGAACTTTTTAATTGCCTCACTTTTTAGATGAATGGAGTATGTTTTTACTTTTCTCTCCTTTGCAAACATTAAAGGCTGCTGTCTTTGAAATACATGTCCTACAGCTAGATTCCCATGGGAGCCTTCTGTGGACTTGAGTGTTTGAGATCTCAATCAGATTCTTCAGAGAGCAGCTTTGGAGATCTTCTGCTGCTGCGAGGAGATAACAGAATAGGCCAGGTTTAGAGATGGGATGTTCTTCTGGAGTTTTGGGTGTGCCAAAGGCACAGTGCATTTACTGGTGCATGGCACCAGCTCTCTGCAAAGCCACGAGTAGAAAGCCAGGCACTCTGATGCTTTGTTTTCTTTGCAGAGCTTCTCATGCCTTCATTTCACACTTCTCTTTCTTGTAGGGAGAGCATTGAGAAAAGACACTCCAGCCATCCTTCGCCAGCACCTATCCATCCAGTGAACTCCCTCGGACATAACCGCAGCTCAAGTGAGCAGATCAGGAGCCATCTGAATCCCGAGGTTCGAGAAAAAGAGAAACCGAAAGAACGAGAGAGGGATCACTCCGAATCTCGGAAGGAAATTAATGTTGAAGAGCACAAGGTGAAGGACAACTATGTTTCGGAGAAGGAAGGCCTGAGCCATGAAAGCCGAGTGGTGGAAGAGTCTAAGCAAATGCCCAGGGTTCCTTCCCCCTATGCCAGGCCCCCCGTTGTGGAGAGCACCAGGCCTAACAGCACTTCCAACCGCGAGGCCGACAGGAAGAGCGAGCCGGCGTACGAGAACCCGAAGAAAAGCAACGAAGTCAAGGTGAAGGAAGAGCGAAAGGAAGACCATGATGTTCAGCCTGAGGGACCTCAGACTCATAGGTCATCTGATCAGCCACCACCTATATCCACATCCAACGTCCATCCAAGTCCTTTAGTGTCTATGCCCATGACTGTAGGCGTGACTGGTATACATCACATGAACAGCATCAGTGGCCTGGACAGGACTCGCATGATGACCCCTTTTATGGGAATCAGCCCAATTCCCGGTGGAGAACGTTTCCCCTATCCTTCTTTCCACTGGGATCCAATGAGAGATCCCTTGAGAGATCCCTACAGAGAGCTGGATATTCATCGGAGAGACCCCCTGGGCAGAGACTTTTTGCTAAGAAATGACCCCCTCCATCGCCTCTCTACGCCAAGGCTGTACGAAGCAGACAGGTCATTCAGGGATCGGGAACCTCACGACTACAACCACCACCACCACCACCACCACCCTCTGTCCGTGGACCCGCGCCGGGAGCACGAGAGGGGCGCGCACCTGGACGAGCGGGAGCGGCTGCACATGCTGCGCGAGGACTACGAGCACGCGCGCCTGCACTCGGTGCACCCCGCCGCCCTGGACGGGCACCTGCCCCACCCCGGCCTCCTCACGCCGGGACTGCCCAGCATGCACTACCCCCGCGTCAGCCCCCCCACGGGACACCAGAACGGCCTCCTCAATAAAACTCCCCCCACAGCAGCTCTCAGTGCCCCTCCGCCTCTTATCTCCACGCTGGGCCCTCGGCCCGGCTCTCCCAGAAGGACTACTCCTCTGTCCACAGAGATGAGGGAGAGGCCTCCCTCTCACACCCTCAAGGACATCGAAGCTCGATAAGCAGAGTGAGACTCAATGAAAACCAGAGCGAGAGGGACAAAAACCTTGTAAATGAACATAATATAAAGACCTTCTTACTAGTCATTGATACAGACTGGGGATGTGACCCACTGTACAATATGTATAGACCTGAGTGCAAAGATTTTGAAATGATTTTTTTGTATATTATATGTTGAAATTTTCCAGATCTTTTAGCCAAGTCCATATGTTCCTCGTGTCTCCTACTCTATTTTATTTCTAGTTTAAAAATTTCAAAATTTGAACTGAAGAACAAGACGTCAGTCTGAGTGATTTGACTAGAAACAAGCCACCACCAATGTCAACCCTACAAAGCTCTTTCAAACCAGAAGTGAAGTCAATTGTAGATATTTATGTAAAAAGATTGCTTCATGGATTAATGGTTCATATATGCAAAAAGGGTAAGATGAAAGCTTTACTTTGTACAAATGTAAATAGATAAAATTAAGTAACATAATACATTAATACTTCCTAAACTGTGCTATTTGCAAACTTAATATTGATCGACACAGCCTGCTTATGCTGTGTTATATTGTTATAGACAGCTAAACCCCTTCAACTATGCAATGAATTTTAAGGCTTTTCACAAAAGTCTTTATAACTCAAAGGAGCCTTTTCAACACACAACATAATTAAAGTCATATTTTCCCTGAACAAGCTCGTTTATAATGGAAGCCTATTTCTCTTGTTTTGATGAAGAAACAGCCCTTCAGAGGTGTAGTTTTCTGTGTGAACCCTTGCATCAGGCTGCTGAGGTCACTGGAGCTCGTGTGTCCCTTGGATGGTGTCAGGGTTAGTGCTCTGTGGTCACTGATACGGAGTCATGGCAGATTGGGTTTCAGTCATATTAATCTGAGTTAAATGGTAATAATCAAATGCTGGAGATTTTCCAGAACTTTTGTCACTTAACATGTCAAATTTATTTTGGGAAGAACATCTGCTTATAGCCATTCATGTCTGGTTTTATTGCCAGTGTGTCATTTTCATCTGTACACACACTTTTTGTGTTAAGTGATTTTTAGCTACATTGAAACAAATCCTACAAGAAAGCAAATACTTTTCTAAATGATGGATGTGTTTTCACTGTGGATCGGTAGTCTAATGAACGAACTCCGCTGCAGATTTCATAATGGAATTTATTGTATTTCAGTTGGTAATAAAATCTGTGAATAGCTAACAGGTCAGCCTTGTTGTTCCCTAATCACAGAAGACATGAAATAACCTGAAGAACATGGTCCTTTTCAAAAATATGCATCAATCTTCTGAAATCTGTCTTTTCATAACACACTTTTTTATAATGCGTTAAGTTTCTTGTCTAAATATTTGGAGAGAATATGACTTTATCAGAGAGAATTCAATATCTTGTCTACTGGACTGTAAAATATATGTATGAAATAAAATTAGTTCCATTGGTCTTCTAGTGTATTAAAGTGCTATCTGAAGTTGTTACCCTGTTTTGGCAAAAAAAAAAGAAAAAAAAAAGAAAAAAGTTAACTACAAAACAGTTGTTTCTAATGATCAGAGATCTATTTTAGTAGTCAACTGAAGGTTTAGTTGTGAGCTTCAGATTTTTGTGAACTCCAGATGTTGTGCAGTGTTTCTTTTTTTTTTCTTTTCCTTTTTTTTTCTTTTTCTTTCTTTTTTTTTTTTTTTACAAACAGAAGGAAAAATACAAAGAAGTCCCAACCCTGAGGAATATGTACACTGGAACCGTAGTGGTAGCTTTCAGTATTGTAAAGAGATTGTTATATACAAACCTTTTTGCTGTTTATCCTGTATGTAATAAAGTCCTTTCTAGATCCTATGTGAACAGAAAAGTGAAGCGGCTCTCAATCTTCAGCATGTTTCCTCCTCAGCGAAGACTTGTGTAATGTAAATTGTGCCATGTTATTAAAAAATGTGAACTAAACTGCTAGGTGCTTCTTTGTGTGCAGTGCCCCATCGTTGCTATGGGGAGGAAGTCCTTTTTCCCAACAGTGGGGTTTTGTTCAGAAGGAGTAGCTGTTAAAAATGTAAAGGAAATGGCAAGCTTTCGTAAGCCATCTATACTGAAATCGTTAGAGCATCAGGGAAAAAGAAACAAAAAGGAGACCAGATCCTTGGCTTGTCCAGATTCTTTAAAATATAGTAACAACCTACTTGGATTAGATTTTAATTAGACCATAATCTTGGTCTGCTAGATGCACATCATTAAAAACCCGAGTTACTGAAGGAAGGCAGGTCTGGATGGCCACAGAAGGATGTAACTACTGGAGCAAGTGAGAGAGGCCCCACGAGGCAGGGTCTGATTGAGAGCATCATCTTCCAGGCTCATCTCATCCTTGTTAGAGGAGCCTGACAGCTCTGGCAGCGTCTTCAGGGGGAAGAAACGTTGTCTTGATTGTCCAGACTATGATTCTTGTCCTCCCAGGTGCTGAGCAAACTCTTGTTGATGGTCCTTAATTCCCAATTAAGCCAATGAGGCCTCATTCCCAGAGTCCCAGAAAGCATTGAGGCATTTCAGTCCCTTTGAATTCAATCCAATTTAAGTGCTCCATGCCTTTGAAGATCCACGTGTCAAGACTTCATGTACTGGTGATGCTCAGAGGAATATGCTTGAAAGGTGTAGTAAGAGATGAAACAAGATTTTTAATGCTTTTAAACTTCTTCAGGTGCATTCACTGCTTTTCAGAAGTTTGATACAGGGACGTTAGCTTGCAGGTATAGACAATTTGATCTTTTTTGAAGGGTATTTCATTCAGGACATTTGTCTTAAACCTTCTATTTTTGAATTCACTTGTGTTTAAGAAATGAATTTCATTTAAAGACCATGCCAGATACCATCTGTGGGAATGAAATGAGTCATAAGGGTATTAATTCTGTAGGTTGTGTGCGATTTTGATCATAGAAAACCCTCAGTGTGCTTATAGCAACCAGGACTTTGCTATAGGTTTTAAAGTCCCACCTTCCCAAACTCCAACTAATTTTCCACTTTGCAGCTTCCTATCACCAGCTGAGATGCCAAATACAGTGTATAGGAAAGGAGTCTTTGAAAACAGTCCTAACATTTGTTTCCCAGTATGTTGTTCATTTTATGCCATGCTCGGTCCCTTCTTTTTTAACATCCTATGTTTTGATCTTTGGTTTTCCTTACGAAGACATAGCTCCAGCCTGGTTTTCTGCTTTTGATACCTTACTGCTGCCCTCTTTGCCAGACCTGTCCTCTTTCATGGCCTAGGACAGCTAAATCTTATCAGAGGCAGCAATAAACACTTCAGATTTTTTTCCAAAAGTCACAGATATTGTACACTGTTGTTCCTTTTTACCTTTGACTGTAGGAGCTCATGAAAGCTGTAGTCCTTGCTGGACTGGAAGATAGGCAGATGGAGGTTTTGGAGGATTTTACTGCAAGTATTTTCATTTGCTGTGCCTCACTGAGGAAATGTTTAGCACAGTTCTTGGTGATTTGATCTCTAATTATGGCTTTACACGTGCAGGTGACCCTGCTGCAAGGCACTGGGGCACAAGGTCACAGAGCAGTGGTGTTGCACTTAGAGGGGAGTTCCTTGGCTCGCTGCTTGGTTTCTGGCAAGGAAGAAGAGTGAGCAGTGGTTTAAACAGAGACCAAAGACTCCAATTACACAGGGTTTTGTTATTGCCACAGTGGCTTGCTTAAGTCCCACCTGGATTAAACCAGCTTCTTTCTTTGGACTCCACCTGCCAGCTTTGGGGTGTACCCGTGAATGTCTTCAGAAGGTGATTTGGAGCAGGATCCCAGCTTCAACAGTCAGAACTGCCTGTGGAGTGTGACTCTGCCTGAACTCTGGATGGAGGGTGGCCTCTAACTCAGCTGGTTGAGAAGTGCATGCAAACAAGTGGTGGGACTGCCTCCTGCCCTGCTGGTGTCCCAGTCCCATCAGATCCTTCCGGCACATGTAAAAACCTCATCCTGGCCATTCCTTACATGAAGCTCTTTGGGACGCAGTCTGTCTCTTTGACTGCACCATGACTGGTGCCCTGACATTGTCCAGTGCAACTATAATGCAAAAATTCTTTTAGTCATAATAAAACTGAAGGCTTAAGTGAATTAGCCGTGGAAACCTGTATAAAAAACTCCACATTTTTGCTAGCCAAGGAGAACCAGAGCTGCAGGTGAGGACTGACTTCTCCCTGTGCCCTGTCTCCAGCTTGAGGGGCTTGGACTGTTTGTGCCTGTGGGCAAGGTGGAGGTTCCCAGCTGGCATCAGTTGGGGTCACACCCCTTTCTTTTTCCACTGGTATCTTGCAACTGAAATCGTGTTAGCACAAAGATATTTCCGGCTCATAAAATTGATCTCCCTCCTCATTAGTGCACTGTGAGGCTGCATACAGCAACAGGTATTTATGGACATCAAACTGCACATGTACTGTCAGGTACAATACCAGGGAAGAAGCTCAATCCAGCAAGGAGCAGAGTATAAAATCCTGGTACCACCCTACAATCTCACACATCTATTTTGCTGCCATCTGATGTTTCCTCTGCTGGTCTAGTAATACAGACTTTAGTACAACATCATCCCCATTTTATAAAGAGGAAAAATGCTGCTGGGAACCCCAAACACGGAGTCAGTGGTGTAATACCAGGCACCTACTGCCTGAGTGATCTCAGGAGTCTCCCAGGGCAATTGGGTTACTGCCTGAGTCACTGCAGGACAGAAAAAAGCCTGAATTGGGCAAATTGCAGAGTCAAGGGTGGCAGGAGATGAGCAATTTCTGGGTTGCTCTTTTGGTTTTAGAAAGTACTTTTAAACCTCAATATTAACAACTTGTGGCATCTCAGACTGCTGAACTTCCCTGTGAAGGGTTTTACCTATTTATTGGTAAGTAGCTCAAGTATTGACCCAAGCTGATAAGGGATATGGTCATTCTGGTTACTAAGGGCAAATTTGCTATATTTTACCACCTAATGTGGCTTGTTTCCTCATCATATTGCTCAGTACTGAAACTCATTCTGAACGCAGCATTTTTCTTGGTTGAATTTAAATGTTTCTCTACTGAAAAACTTGAATTTAGCCCTAGGAACTGAGACATCCACCCCCAGTACAATCATCTTTGTTTCAAGACAAGATAATTAAGCGAGAATTGAATCAGCTCATTGCAGAAAGATGTTGCCTATCAAATACAGAATATGTTTATTAAATGTATCTTTTGCTTTGCATCTTCAAAGCCCTTTAATAGTTGCCATTGAACCAGTGTCATTGTGGGGGGTTGTTTTATGCACTAGAAATACCATTAGCATCAAAAGCATGGTGGTTTTTTTTTGTTGGTTTTTTTTTTCATTTACAGACAGCTAAAAATGCAAATATAAACTTCTAAGGATTTTCAGTAGTCCCTGTTTTGGGGCCTCAGTGCATTTGGGGTTGCCATGATGTGTTTGGAGCTCATTTGATTAAAAAAAAAAAAAAGAGGTAGGAGGTATCAAACAATGTCCAGTTATTGCCAGCTAAAAGGAAAGTTTTGTCTCCATTAATCCTAGAACAGTGAAGCAGAACTGGACTTGTTTTAGCCTGTTAGAAATAGATGTTGTTCTGCAGCGGTACCACAAGAGGGTGGTTAAAGAGAGCCTGAAACACGTGTAGGCTGTGCTGGAAGACAGGATGGCTCTGCTGTTCTGGGCAAGGTGACTGTAGCTGTAAATTATTTTTATGAGACTCTGCTCCGTGAGGATCTCTCCTGCTCCCCTGCATAAGTGACAGAAATCCCAGTGGTGCAGTGGCAGACGCTGCTAAGGCTGACTAAGGAGTGACCTTACTTTGTCCCATTTAATACAAGGGACCAGAAGTGGTCCGTACCCAGAGCATTCAGCTCAAAAGAGGCAATTGTATTTTGGAGAGTTAGGTTTAAATTGCATGGTACTACAGTCCAGCAACAAAGCATATTGTGCTTGTGTTAAGGGAATAAAAGATGCTTCTCTAGAGCAAATAGCAGATACAGAACGAGTTAGTGTATGTCAGCTCAAGGAGTTGGACTCAGTGATCCTTGTGGGTCCCTTCCAACTCTTCCAACTCCCTTCCAAGGAGATTTTATGATTCTATTCTATGACCTCCTCAAAGTCTCAGCACATCTGTCTGTTTTTCCCATTGCCTAGCTTTTGAAAGGAGTAGCCAAGGACTAAGCAAGAGAATTGCTTCATTTGGAGATGGGGAAAAAAATGAATGCCAGGTGTTCTAAGGACATAGATTAAAATGGTTTATTGAAAATCACCAGAGCTGTCGGCATCATATCAGCAGAAAGCTTGGCTCTGGTTTTTCCTTTTTTACCCTCACTGCCCTTGCCACGTGAGCAGAGAGCCAACCCTTCCCTGGTGCTGCTCTCCTGACTCTCCCGAGGGGACGCATGGCCCGAGGAGCAGCAGAGCATTGGCCCACATCGCTCTGGCTGCTGTCTGGACAGAGAGGGGCTGGTGGAGCTTTCCTCTCCCTCCTGACACCGCCCGTCCCCACACTGCCCACAGCAAGTGCTGGACAGTGCTATGTCCGCAGGGTCCCAGCTGGGTGTCCTAGAGGAGCCAGTCCCCAGCTGGTCCCACGGCATTGTGGTGTGAGCTCGGAGCTGCTCGGGGAAAACTGAGCTCTGCCTCCTCAGAGCCAGAACCTGGGGACCAGCGCTGCTCACCTGGGAGGCACAGCAGTGGGGAAGAGGCACACAGCGTTTTCCATGATCCGAGCTGCAGTGAGTTGGGGAACTGTGCCGAGGAGATGGGGGCTTGCACCCACACACCCCAGAGAGGGCAGGGGCACCTCAGCACCCTGATACTGGGGGATCCCAGTAGCAGCACCTCTGCCCCCAAGGCAGAGCCTCACAGAACGAGTGGCTGGGCGTTGGAATGGCCTGACCAGAGAGGTAGTGGGGTCACCATCCCTGGAAACGTTTAAGAAAAGACTCAATGGGGTACTTAGTGCCATGGTCTGGCACAAGGTCTGGTAACAAGGTGGGGTCAGGTCATAGGTTGGACTCAATGATCTCCAAGATCTTTTCCAAGTCAATTCTGTGATTCTGTGATTCCATGATTCTGTGATTCTGTGACTGGCAGCCCTGGCAAACGTCTCATCCACCTCACAGCATTATCCCTGGCGCTTGTTGTCAGCGGAGTCATGCTATGATAGTCATTATGGTTTTAAATGACTCATTTTCCACTTAACTGTATTATTGTGGCTTACAGAGCATCTGGAGCTTTGCAGCAGTAAATACATCACTGACTACTACAGAAATGTACTAATCTGTGGCTTTGAAGAATCTCTTTAACAAAATATAGCAGGTGTTGGTGCCTGTGTGGGCCAGCCCTGCTCTCTGGGGCACCTGTCCCATACAGGACCAAAACACGGCTGATGCTGATGTGCTTGCAAGAACTGGTGGAGCATCTTTAGCGCAATTTGATACCGCCCGAATCTGGCATTTTTGTAGAAGAAAATGAGAGATTCTTGTCAGATGCACACGAGAAACCCTGCGCTGGTGCTGAGGCAGCCAGGCCTGCGAGGTGTTGGTGCATCACAGAACAACGTGTGTCTGCCCTGAGCAGTCCGTCCTGAATGGTCGGAATAGTCTCCTGCTAAGGTAAGTAAGGACTCTTTATATCATATTACATTATTTTACGGTTTTTCTTCTCGGCTCCCGCAGGCACGGCCCGCGATGGAGCTGCAGAGGGCAGTGTGGGAGAAGGAAAGCCCGCCCAAGATGGCGCCGCGGCCGCGTGCTGCGGCACTAGAGGGGGATCGCGGGCTGGAAAAAATCGGCTTTTTGGGGCCGTTTGAGCGGTTTTAACCCTCGGATGGCTCCTGCCTGCCAGGAGCATTTCTGCTGGGCTGCAGAGAGGCGGCAGCCGGTGCCCCTTGGGCAGCCGTGCCTCGAGCTCTCCACAGGTCTTCCAGTGCCAGAGCTGCGCGGTGCTCGGGTGGGAGTCAGGCTGGGATTCATTTTGATAAAGGCATCTTGAGAAATGCAGCAAGTTGAAGCACAGGCTAGAAAAAACCACACCGTCTGTAAGTTCATGTGTCGCCTGAGGTGATGGGAAAATGAAGTGGGAAAAGGAGCAGGTGCGACAGGCTGGGGTTTACATGTGTTCATTTACTTGCCATAAAATGAGTCATGGAACGCGGTTCTTTCTCTGCCAGCACCTCTGTCCCCGGTGCCCTCAGCCCTCGGAAGGACAAACTGGAGACAGCAGCGGAAGAACAGGGGAAGGTCACTCCTGTGGGCTGCAGCTCCACATAAATCTGGTTAAAAGTAAGAATTAAAGAAAGGAAGAAAGCTTGTTTAAGGAGGGGGAGGAAACCCCAAATCCTCTCTCTCTTTTGAATTTTTTGTCACCCACATTCACTCTGTTGCCTCTTCCCCGAAAACCTATGTAATTTCACACTTTAAAAGAAAGCAAGATGCTGGGGTATAAGGGAAAGCCTTTGGTGGTTTATTTCTTCATGTAAGTTGTGTTTTGTTAGACAGGTTTGAGTTGAAAAAGTTTTTTTTCCTGAACACCATCCTGACACATTTGGGCAATCCTCCTGGGTGACTCTTGGGCATGGTGCTGTGCAGGGCCGGAGCTGGACTCTGATCCTTGTGAGTCCCTTCCAACTCAGCAGATTCTGAGTCCATATTAAAGCCTAATGGTTTGTAACCAAAATAATTTTATTTGAAGCCTGGGGGTATCTGGTTTTTGACTCTTTACTGCAGGAGCTGGATGATCCTGATGGGCCCCTTCCCATCCTGTAATTCTGTGACATGGACTCAGCAGCTGAGGCAGCCTGTGGGGCTGGGTGACAGCAGGGCTGTGGGGACAGGCAGTGGTCACTCATTTCTGACCCAGGGTGTGCTGCATTCTCCACCTGAGGTGGAAGAACCAGAACCTCCAGCATTTTTGAACAGGAAATTGTGTGTGCCCCATCATTGTGTACATTTACTGTAATGGTGAGCTCTAGTATCACGAGGATACAATCAGACTCTGTGGAATTAGACATAAAATTTCTTCTCACACCTGTTGTGAGCAGTTAAATTGTGTATTGTTCTGTAGTGTGTTTATTCAGATGATTGCATGTTTTAAATTTTTATTTCAAAGCAAAGGACCAGAGGCTCCAAGTTTGATATTGGTTTCTGTTTTAAGAGGAATATTGAGAATCTGTGACTGTTTTTTTCTTCTGATAAGACTCTCCTCACTTTGCCTCTTGTAAGTAACTTTTCCATCTGTTATTAGGAATTCTATATGAGAGGTTTCATAATGGTCTTTTTGGTTGTTTCTTTTTTCTCACAGTTAAAATTTCTAATGCTCATTTGCAATGTAGTAAGCCTATTCTGGAGATTATTTAGTTTCATCTTGAATTTGGAGGGATTACAATCAAAGTGGGCATTGGATTTTAAGAATTATGCTGTAACGAATGCAAGAGCTCTATATCACTGCTAAATTCTAAACTCTGTCAACTTGTTCCCTGCCTCTGCAGCTTTGGCTTAGCAACTTTGCTCTGAATAGTCCCATGACTACTTGATGAAGCAGAGAACAGTCTATTTCTAAATCTCACATAGAGTAGGTGGATCTCTGTCTAATTGATCATTTACATGAGCTTCTACAAAATTCTGACATCTGGGCTACTGTGGGATCAAACTGGGCTTTGTTTTTATGCATGTCCCTTTGACAGCCTTCTCCCCAAATGTGCAGGACTGAATTTCCCTGTCACTGAAGGGCTAAACCAGGAATGCCCTTAACTTTTCCTTCCAACGTACCTTGCACACAAATGCCTGCAATGTTCTGGGTGTGAGCTCAGCACTTTGCCAAACCTGGGAATCCAACTGAAAAATAAGAAGACAGCTCTGCAACACTACACTTGGTGATTCATGCTTTTGATTTTCATTTTAAATGTATCCCATCGGGGCAACTTCACACTTAACTCATCACGAAAGCAGAATGCCCTCACAGATATGTATTGGTGGGGACAAAAGACAAAATGTGATGATTAAGTTTAAAACTGTAGGGTTTTCTTTTATCTAGAATACTAGATTCGAGTTTTGGCTCTGTAGAGGAAGACTGATTTGCTGTTATCTCGTCTGTTTGGCATCTGGCTGTCTTCAGGAAGTTCAGGTGGATTCTTTGGATGGCTTTTATGTTGACAAATAAAGAGCTAGTACCTGTGTTAATAGCTGATGTGTAAAAAGCAATGCCACAACTTTAGGCCAGGGAAGGATTTTGTGTGGGGATGTTTATGCTTTGGAGGAAAGGACACAGGATGGTCTAAGTGGGAGATGAACAGAAGATCTAAAAGGAAATTAATAGGAACTCAGTTGTAAAATAAAAAGTTTTTATTGTGAATTTTTGAACCGGCAAGTGTTGCAAAGACAGAGGCTGATGATGTGTGTGAATCTTTTCTTCCTGTAGGTAGCTGAAAATCTGTTGAAGGTAATCGTAAACTTTCTCACTGCTGAACATCAGAGAAATCTCAGGAGTTCCTGAATTTTTCACAGGTATGGAAAAGTTTATTAGATATCTTTTGGGAAAAGTTAGGGCAGAATCATCTATTTTGATTGATTCAGTAAAGCTAAATAGGCTGTCTGCCAAGGGCACCATTTTGGGGTTGTGATGCTCTAATTTGCCTTTGCAAGTCAGTAAGAGACTCTCACATTTACACAGTGTTTCCAGTACCTAATTATCCAGATTTCTTCATGTGTATTATTCATTGTTTCTCCATCCTGTAAATCTGTGAAAACAGTAAACAGGAAAAGTCACTATTCTGAGTGGAGAATTATATTCTCATGATGACTTTTAAAGACTAAAGAGGAAATGTAATTTTGAAATGTTTACCCAGAGTGAAGTAATAGTTTCTAATGCCCCAGCACAGCCATAGTCTGAGGTTGTTTGCCAACAGGGCAAAGAGAGAACTGGAACCATACCAGCTTCAGGAAGCAGAGTTCAAGCTCTCTGTGGATCCCAGTTTTCCTGAGTGTATTCCAGAGCAAGCCAAGCCTCTCCAGACTGCTAAGTCAAGAACTGGGTCTTTGCAGTAATCAGCCTTTCAGGTTCCCAAAATGCTGACATGTATCAGTCCAGAAGATCCCAAAGAAGTTTCTACTGAGAGTATTTTCCTTTGGATTGTGACCAAAGGCTCCCTTCTCATATTTTCCCTGAAGGGTGCACAGACCTTGAATTTGAAAGTTCTGCCAGCTTCAGTAGACAACTTTCCTGAGGTTGGTGCTGCAAAGTTAAACCAAAAGCCTTTCAGGTGATTTATGTGTCTGCTCTGCCTGTGATGTTGTGAAATCCTTGCAGCCTCAGAGTCTATGGGGAGCTGGCCCCTGTTGTTGGGAGAGAGTATATTCCAGGCAGCATTTTCATTTTGATTCATTGCCTTTTTCCAGTGTTTTCCTGGAAAATTTTCATCAGCTCTAATTCTGCCTTGTGTGCTTTGGTGGCAAACACCTCAGGGCCCAGCCTGGCACACGGAATGTGTGTGTGCCACTCAGCCCTGCTTTGGGCAAAGCCTAAAGGCCACCACAGAGCTCCAGCTCCTCACAGAGCCCTGTGTGCCTGGCTGAGGGCTGTCCTCCACCACAGGCAGCACATCATGTCTGGCTCAAAGGATGTGGTGCTGTGCTTAGGAGCTCACAGAGATGGGAGGTGAAGGGGAATTGCTGCCTATTCCAGCAGGAGGGTGCTTCCCCCCAGAGCAGCAGCTGCATGTTGTGCCATGGTGACCTCAGCTGTCCCTGTGGAGCTGTTGGATTGTTCAGATTTGCTTAGTTTTGGGTCTGGGTCAGCTGTGCCAGGTTCTGTAATGCAGGAAAAGGTGGCCCAGGTATGGAACAGCAAAGACTTTGGTCTGGGCTTTGGTGCCAGAGTTTTTTCAGTGGTTTAAAAGCTGCAGTTTTTTCAGGCACTAAAGAAGCACTTTGAGGTGGGATTTGGTGGATGCTTAAACCAATAGCATTCAGGTGAGCTTCTCCCACAGGTGGAAGATGATGGCAGGGGAGGAAATGTGCAGGGGAGGAAATGTGCAGGTGTTTGCTCTTAGGCTGCTGAACTCCAAGTGTGAACTGGCTCGGAGGGAGGCAGGCTGGGAGGTTTGCTCCCTTCCTTCTCTTCCTCCAGCCATCCTAAACCTGGCCAGGGTACAGTTGAATATGTCACAGTATTTCACTGACTCAAGAGAGAAGTTGAGGACTTGCAGGTACACACTCAGGACAAAGCTGTGTCCATCTCATGGAGAGTGTTTTTATTCCCCAGAGTCTGGTAAGTCACAGGCTTTGCTGATACCTTGTATGTGTTGAGCTGATTGTTTAATGGTCAAAGTGGCCTGTTTGTTTAGTATCTCTGTATCTCACAGACTAAAGTATTCTTTGGTTGTTTGGTTTGTTTTGGGATTTTGCCATATCTCTAAGAGCAGTTTATAAATGGGGAACCTGATCACAGAAACATGAAGTTCCAGGCTGCATGGAGCTGGTAGATGAGGAGGGAATGAGCCCTCACCTGTGGTTCCCCAAGTCCATCCTTGTCACCTGGCTGGCACCACTGCAGTGCTGGTATTTTAAGTACCCAGCTGACTCAGGAGTTAAGAAGGAGAGAAGGGATGCAGAGTGACATGTCCAGCCCTAGAGCTGGTCACTTCAAACCATGAATGACTTTAGGGTTTGAGGAATTTATTCTAACACTGCTTAGGCTACTCTTTATAGGAACAAAGACTTATTCCTTCTGGGTTGCAGTGTAGCATTTTTGCCTGCCCTAAATTCACTTAATTTTAACCTAATCACTCTATTTTTTTAGTGTTTCTGTGCAAGTAGAACATTGCTGTCTCAGCAGTAGTAGTGAGGAGTTGAAAGGAGTTAATCATGCTGTGTAGCTTAATGCCTTCTGGTTTATTATTAAGAATAAAGACAAGCGCTCCACTATTTTATCTCTAATGTGCAGTTAACTTAATTCCTAATCCTCTGAAGAAATGGTGTTCTTCCCAACATTTTGGTTTCTGCTTTGCTTTCAAGCTGCACGTGAAACTAAAAAGCTGAAATGCTCAGTGTGGAGAGAATTTTAATACATGCATAAATCAGTCTTCATGAGCTTCCCTTTAACCATTCAGGGAGAGTTTTGCTTTTCCTCTGTGCTTACCTGGAATTATTGCTTGGCAGGCTGCTTTGCTGCTCCTTTTGTGTGCAGTGGCCACCGAGTTGTGGTGCTGTGCAAACGTGGGCTGATGGGATGTGAGCTCAGCTCTTCCCTTTCAGAGCTGGGAACTGTCTAAAATTCCTGCTCCTCCTCAGCTGCGAGTTCTTCTCTTAGGGTGGCTGCCGCCTCCTCCCGTGATTTCCACAGCTCCTGCTCAGTCTGACTGCTGGGATATTCACTGGGAGCAAGGGGCCTGTGCTAAGAGTTAATGAGCTTTTGCAAGTAGCTACAGCGTTACAAGGATGGTTTTATTCCTTGTCAGTGTATTACAAAGCAAAGGCATTTAGCAAACAGTTTAACAAGCAGAATTTTGGCATTGTGGTGTTTTCATTTGTGGAGAAACTTGTCCCTGTTCATTGTCTGGGATAAATGCTCCAAAAATTCCAAGATGACATCTGTGCTCAGCTTCAGTTTTCAAACTTACATAGTCACCAAAGCCCATTGTTTTATAGGATTGTTTTCATTGCTCCTCTCTTTTGGGTACCTTTAATTTTAGCCTCTTGCAATCTTTCTGTTCCACCAGCACATTGATCTTGCTCCACTCAGCTAATTGGATTAACTCGTTTGCTATATTTATTGTACAGTATTGATTTGATGATACCAATCTTCCATGTCAATGTAATCTCATATTTTCTCTGGCCTCAAAGCAGCCCTGCTAAATGCCCCTCCTGCCCCACCTTTGCACTTGGACTTCATATAAAATCACAACAGTGATTAAAAGCCCTGAGGCTAATCAGACTCTTCCCTGCAGGCCTGGTGTGCCTTGCTGCCTCCATAAGCACTGAAGGCTGAGATAAAGGTGCTGGATGATGTTCCCACATCTCTTAATAGCTGCTCCATGCTGATGCAAATGACCTCCCAAAACCTTATGTTTCTGCAAGTGCTCAGTCTCTTGGGTGGTTAGCTTTGGTACCTCTGGGGAGGCTAAGTACCTCAAATATTTGCTTGCCTGTGCTCACTCCTCAAATGCTCAAACTTCTGGCAAGAGCTCAACATCCAAGTTCCCTGGTGACCTGTGAAAATCTCCAGGTGTCTAAAGTATATAAATCTTCAGCTTTCATAAAGTCAGGAAATGCTTGCAGTGAGGCAAAGTTTGAATCACTGAAATTAGCAGCAGCTTTTCAGGAATTGTGGCAAGACAGAATCTGTGTAGATCCTGTCTATAAAGAAAGGGGTTTGCTGTTTGATAGGTGAACAAGTTCAAGTACTTATGGATTCTGCAAAGTTTGGAGCTTCGTGTGCATCTTTATTTGGATTCCTGAAGAAGCACGTATGTTATGTAGACTGCATTCTCTAAAAGCCTAGAATTGTGCTCTGGGCTGGTGAGTAGATTTGCAGGTGAGCTGAGACTTTCTTCAGCCTAACCTGCCTTAGCTTGTCTTTGGGTGGCCTCATCTCCTGGGGGGCTCCAGCCACCTGCCCCAGGTGAGGCAGGGACTGAGTGACCAAGGCTGATTCTTTGCAAGGAGCTACCTGGGATCCTGGCAGTTCCCCTGTCTGCTCCAAAGCAGGGCTCCAGTAATGACTTACTTTGGCCCAGGGGCAATGGGAAGCACAGTGCTCTGCCTGTCCCTTTTTGCTGTTGATGAGCAGGGCTTGTTCCCACTCAGACTGGCTGGGCAGTCCAGAGCACAGGTTGATGTGCTCACACATGGGGACTGCAGGTGTAGGCAGCTTCATTTTCTGTCTCACTTTGCAATTGTCACAGGGTTTTAAAGAACATTTTCATTATTCTGTGGCAGTTGTGAGACACTTCCATGGTTTGACAGCTTCTGTGCCAAATCACTGCTCATCACACAGATGAATTTCACTTTCAGTGTCAACATTTCACTTTCCTGAGATCCAAAGCTGCAGCTTAAGTGAGGAGAGGACAACCATCAGAAAGTAACAGGCTGTATACATGAGGGGTGTGTGGATGCTGTCACAGGGCTGCCAACAGAAGATGTGATTGTGAGGGATTGAGGGGGTTTTTTGGTGCTATTTGACACTACATTGACTGAAAATTTGGTTATTCCCCTTAGAGCTTGGGCAGAAACAAGTAGACTGCTCAGAGGGGTGGGGGGAAGTACAGCAGAAAAACTGCTAGTTGTAGTTGCTCAACCTTAGCCATTCCTTGAGAAAAATAAACCTTTTTCACTTCCTTCCCTTGTGACAGTTTATCTCTTACTGAGGTTTTTCTTCTATTTACTAATAAAGAAATAACCTTACACATCAGAGTAGTAAGTATTAATCCTAACTTGCTAATTCCTCTCACTTCTGTGAAGGAACAGTGCAATAGCTGACAGCAGGTTTTGGGAGGCCCAGCCCTGGGCTGTGGCTGGCTCAGGACTGCAAACAAATGTGTGCTCAGTCTGGGGCTGTCTCCAAACATCAGTGCAAGGCTCTTGAAATGGGAATAGAAGTTATTTAGGGCAAGACTTAAAAGGAGCAGCTGAGGTCACTTGTCTTGGCCAGTCTGGATAGGAGAGGGCTGAGGGGGCTCTCCTGGCAGGCTGTGCTCTCCTTGGGGTTCAGTGGAGGGGAGGTGCTGCTCTGGGGACCCCAACAGGACATGAGGAAGTGGAGAGTGGACATTGAGAAAAAGCTCTTTGCTGAGGGGTGCTTGGTCCCTGGAACAGGTTTCCCAGGAAGTGCCCATGGCACCAAGCCTACCAGAGCTCAGGAGGCCATGGAGGACATGTCTAGGAGGTTCAGGTTTTGGCAGTGCTGCAAGGAGCAGGGAGTTGAGTCATCCTTGTGGGTCCCTTCCAACATGGGGGATTCTGTGAAACAGGAACATCCCATTCTTTTGTTTTGTGGAGTGAACACTTTGCCAGACAAGCAAGCACCTCAGTCCAGCTCAGCTGCCTGTGCCCAGTGGAGGTACACTGGGGTGGAAGTGTCAGTCAGGTGTTCCTGAGTTGGGTAAAAACAGGCTCATTCTGGCCTGGCAATGTTCACTTCATGAGAGGAAAAGCCTCTGCTGAAAGGCTGCTGTGCAGTCAGTGACTTTGTTTTGAAAAACTAACCTTGTGAATAGGGTTTGTTTCTCATAGCAGCTTCTCTAGAATTAAGTCCTGCTTGGCAACTACCTGAGGGGCATGGATGTCATCTGGTACAATTTACCACTGTCCAGCACAGCATGACAGGAGTCTATTACTTCATCTCACACCAGCTAACAAGCAGAGAGTGTTTGGCAGTGTCTGACCAGGGGATTGGTGTTAAAAGCCAGATTATTATAAAAATAGGGAAAGTTTTATAGACATGGAAGTGTCTGGTTGAAAAAAAAAAATAACAGCTACCCGGTGGCTTGTACTAACCAGCTAAATAGGGCTAAATTATGGTTTTGATGCAGAGGTTGTGGAGGATATCCAGCAATTTAATAAGCTCCAGGAGCATAAGGAATTCCTAAGAGCCCAGTCTTGCAATGCACTCTGCAAATGGACTTAATTGAGTTATAATGAGGCCAGTTATGGGCAACTGTTCCACCTGCATGCAGCTTGTTGTGGGACTAGGTTCAAACTCACGAGTGCAACATATGTTAGAGCAGTATTTAAAAAATTTCAGGTTGACAGAAAGCACCTTATTTCTGCTTTAATTCACATTGCTTTGAGATGCACCTCCCTGCAAAGGGGCAGCTGAGAGGAGCTGGCTGAACCCAGCCTGCACCAGGAATGTTTGGGATGAATCTTCTAAGTTGTTCATGTAATGATCTGGCACAAAGTGTACCTGAGAAGGAATTGCCATAGGAAAAGGTTTGTGGGGGTCTTCTGGTCTTCAAAAGCCATGGAGCCAATAGACTGTTGAAAGTGTGGCACACTTGTGTGTTCCTGCTATCAACAGTTGGTTTTGTTAATAAAAAGTAATATGTTCTTACATCCTTAGATATTAATAACCAGCTGAGTACAGGAGCAAGCATTCTGATCAAGGTTTAATTTTTTTTAATTCCTGAGAGTGTTTAGACACTGACAGTAGAAAAGAAAATTCCTTCCAACTTTTATTTAGAAATAAAATTGGCTATGGGGCTGACTAATACTGCTGAGGATTGGGTTCCAATTATGTGACATATCAGAGGGGCTGACAAGCACACTTCCCTGAATGGGACCTTGGAGGGAGGAGGTGGTGCTGCAGTGGTAGCTTGTGCCTTACAGTTTTCATCCTAAGATGCTTCCCCTGGAGGTGAGAGAACCATATTTGAGTAAAATGCATGACTTGATTTCATCACATTTGGGGTGGAAGGCAGGCAAAGTTTGAGGTTTCTTTATTAAAAGCAAATTGAAGTTATTTAAACTGCATCCCACACATCAAGTGCTTCTCTTCACACTGCTCTTGTCCCATTTTATTGAATTTGCCTGAGGCTTACGTCTAAGTCTCTGCTGAAATATAATAATTGCTGTCTAACCATATCTTAAATAGGTAAAAATGATCTATCGATACATAATAAACAGAGATAACGAAATATTTTATTCATGTTTTCTGAAAGTCTCAATTATTTATATGTGGGTATCAATTAGAGTTTGCATTTAAACAGAATTCAGAGTAGTAGCATTCCATTCACTTACTCTAAATTAGATGGCAGTATGTTTCACTTAATATAAATTGTGTGTGATTACTTACAATCAGTTTAAATCAATAAGTTTGTGATGGATTTTTACCCGGTGCTGTGGTTTCTCAGTAATAAATCCCTTGTTTAGTCCAGAAGGCATCGCTTCTTTTGGCAGCTTTCCATGCATTTCAGTAATGAGTATTGGATAGGCACAGTTTCAGCAAATCAGCATTTAAGAAGAAAAAAAAAAGCCCCTATAGAGGATAAACACATTAAAAAAATCAATTTACCTCAACTAGTCCCAATTCAAATTAATAGAACACTCTGCACTGAGAATCTTGGAGTCTGTTCCTTGTTGCAGAACTTTGTGTATATCCTGGCTTAGTAATGTGAAGGCAGGGAATGGGAATGTGGTGTGTGATTCAAGAGCTGGAAGCTCTGTTACAAAACCCTCAGAGGACAGGTGTAGAATATTATTTTGCTTGGTTGAATGGAGTCACAAGCTGGCTTAATTTGTTCCTGAGGTTGTGCCTCCCACCTGCACAAACCATTCTTTCTGTCCCAGAAGAGAAGGCTCTGGGACAGAGAAGGCTCTGGACTGGAGGAGGATGCCCTGGAGAATGGTGGTCACAGTGTGCACTGAAAGATATCCCAGCTGCAAAGCTGTTTGTGGTTGGGTTTTACCAGGACTGAGGGAAGACCCCCAAGAGGCAGTAGGCACTTAGGGATGGTGACATCCTGGATTCTGTTGATTACCCTGAAATGTGGCTTGCTGCTGGGATGGGTGTGGAAGTTGTTGGTGAGTTCCTTGAAGATGAAGGAAGAGGTCAGAGAAGAGATGAGTGAGGGGGGACCTCAGCAGGGAAGGGCCCAGGCTCTGCTCCAGGCCCAGCAGTGGCACCAGAGGAAGGGGCAGGGACTGAGCCCAGCAATTCCCCCTGCACAGGAGGCACAACTTCTGCCCTGGCCAGTGCCCAGCCCTGAACAGGCTGCCCAGGGAGGGGCTGCAGTGTCCCTCAGCAGGGATATTCCAGAGCCCTCTGGACACAATCCTGTGTCCTGTGCTCTGACCTGACCCACTGGGGGTTTCTGTAATGTGGGCTCTAGGGATGATGGAGCCCAGTGACAGCCTGCCTGGCTGTGGCACCTCATGGCTACAAGGAACAGTCTTCACCCCACTTACTGGTGGACTTCTGACAGAAAATCTCTTCGTCTAAAGCATGTCCCCATCTCAGTCACATAGGGATGGTGGCAGTAATTAATTGAGCCAGGAGAAATTGGTTGTCATCTTCCTGAATGGGAAGCTGCTCCTAGGCCAGGAAGCTGTTCCCCATCTCTCCTGTGAGCTCTGTTCCCCACCTCATTCCTGCTCAGGTGGGAGCACCTGGATTGTTGGGCTCTCTCCCATTTTCTGCCTGCTCCTGGTTAGAAAAGACACACACTGGCACAGTGCTGCTTCCCGAGCCTGAGCAGGCTTCACAAAGGAATTCCGAGAAAAAATAAAGCGTGGAAACGAATTAGTGAAATCCTGAGCTTCAAAGAGTGCCAGAAAGTCAGGGAATGCCAAGTACTGCATGGGATGGCAGCAAGGGAGCAGTGTAGGGAAGGGTCTGTGGGAAGAGAGCAGTACAGTGTAAAACAAGCCTTTGTTTCCATGCAAACACAGTTCAGAGACAACTTGCACAAAATCACTGAACTTTGATGCAAGCCTTGGAGTTAATGATATGTGCTGTCATTTGCTGGGTGCTCTGTTTTTCTGTATGAATTGTCTGTCTTTTCATTCTTTTCTGGAGCATGAGGTTGTTTGGGAATCAGGTTGGCAGTCCTGGGACTCCTGCATCCGGAAGGGTGGTAAAGGGCTGTTTAACAGCCTTTTGTTCTTTGAGGTTCTGCAGATCTGCTGGCCATTTTGGTAAGAAATAGCAGTTGGTGGTGGTTATTTCTGTTAAGCAGAACCAAGTGTACTGGGGTAGATGTTGAGGTCCTTCACCTGTTTTCTCTGTGATAGCCCAGAGGTACTTCATTCATGTTTGTTAACACTGACCTGTGACCTCGATGTATGTGGAGCTGTGTGTGCTGGCTGGACTTGTGCCCAGGGCCTTTCCCTGCTGCTTTTTCAGAAATACATTATTAGTTCGTGAAGGTAAAGGATTATTTTGTGTCTGGGCTGCCTGAATGCTCTAATTTGCAAAGTCATCACCCCTGAATGCAGGCCTTGCATCAAGGCTGGCACCAGAAGAGCTATTCAAGGTGTGCACACAGGTGTGTAATTTTATGGTTTAAATTAATTTGCTTTAGAAGATCTTAGAGTGGTTTGAGTTGGAAGAGACCTTCAGGATTATCATGTTCCACGTCCCCAGAGCATGACCCAGCTGTCCCCTTCCAGTGCCTTTCTTCAGACTTGCAGTGTGAGAATCATTCACTTCCACTGGAATGGAAACTACTTTGAGAAATCCTTGTCTGTGAGCCTAGCTGAAAGTGTAATTATAGCACAGGGGAGACAGGGTGCTGTAATTGAACTGTTGCTGATAGACAGTGAAAAATGACTGTCCTTTGAAGACTGTGCCCATCCTTTTCTCTCTGTCCTGGTATCTGTTTTGAGATCAGTAATCACAATAGTTGGCATTTCTCATCTCTGGAGCCTTTCAGGTCTCATCCCTTCGACATAATAACCACTTGGACTTCTTGACCTGTGCTTTAAGCCCCTCTTGAGGTGCTCCAAGGAGATACTTTAGGGAAGAAATATGTTCACTACAGTCACTAGCTCCCTTCTTCTCTGCGTGTGGATACCACAGCAATTGCACAACAGCAGGAGCTGCAGATAAGGTGCCCTGTCATGGCAAGTCAAGGCTCTTCTGTTCCAGTGCTGGGGCACACAAGTTGCAATGGTGCCTCAGGGGCTGTGGTTACCTTCAGCAGGTTTACCACATTCAAAGTAAGGCAGGTGGAAATTGCTTTCTGTGAGGAGTATTCCTCTGGCAGAGAGCCATGCACCCACCTCTGATGTGTGTTATTGGTAAAGACCATTTGCCAGTGCATCACAGCCCAGCATGCTTTTTTTCTTTCCCTGCCTTTTAGACAAATATTTGGGTGACTGCAAAGATTTTGCATAACTGCTTGCAAAATCCTTCCCCATAACCACCTACACTCCTACTGAATCCTCTGGCTGAGCAATCCTGCTGTCTTTAGTAGGAAAGTGTGCTGCAGGCACTGGCTGAATCCTGGGGTTTGTGGAGTGGTTTGGGGTGGGGTAGGGAAAGACATTCTCAGCGAAAGCAGTTCCTAAACTTCTCCCTTGGGAATGGGAGCTGGTGGTGCAGGGTGCTCTGATGCAGCATGGGTCTCCTCTCCTATCTCAGTGCAGACTGGTGCAGAGCAGTGTGATTAGCACGTGTCTAATCACTTGAGTCACACACAGCTGGCCCTTTGCACTCTAGGGGACCAGATTTGCTTTCCCCTCAGCCCTTGCATGGGAAGTGTGGGTGGTTGTGGTGTAGGTGTGTTTGAACACCTCGAGGTTTGCCATTTGCAAATGTGGTTTCTCCCTGCCTGTTAGGGCAGCAGTGCTTTCCTGCAGTCATCTGTGTGCTGCTGTGTCACCTCCCAGGTGCTTTTCATCTTTGGGTGGCTGTGCCCTCTGCTTCAGGCTTGCTCAACATCTTTGCCACTGTTACAGCTGTTTTGTATTCCTATGGATGATCATGATGCAGTTTAATGTTGTGAAATTTTGGAGGGGACTTTGACTTGCCTTGGCCTTACCTTTTGTTCATGAGTAATTTCTGAGAAGATACTGACTGAGTGATGCTGAACCCTGACAGGCAACGAGGCTGCAATCAGAGGAGGCAAAAAATGTTCTCTGCAAAACTCCTTCCCTTTGTGCTCATTTCTCTGAGGAAAAATGTGTAAGTTGATATATCTGAACAGCAGAAAGTTTTACTTCCTCTCCTCTCCTTGAGAGAACGGGAGTGTCAGGCCAAACTCCCCTGACTTGCTGGGGAGTGGTGTGCAGCAGCCAGGTGTCACAGGCAGGGGAATCCACCCAAATCCTGCCCATGCCATCATCTGACATGGAGTGTTCCTGTGGCTGAATTTGTGTGAGGGCAAATGGCCTGCAGAAAGGGCTGAGAGCAGATGGAAGTGTTGCTCCAGCAGGACCCAGGAGGTCCCCACTCACTGCTTTTATTGCTTTTATTTC
>VXBQ01015763.1:579870-601434 GCA_013400175.1 Phainopepla nitens | reverse complement strand
GGAATGGACAGGGAAGGTGAGAGAGAGGGACACATGCCACTCATAAATAAAATCCTGCTGTAGTTTGGAAATGCAGACAATTACAGATGGATTCATTTACTGCTGGGCTACAGAAAAGTCAGAGTCAGTTGCAAGTGCAATTTCCTTCTCTCCAGTGCTAAATGGTTTCTTCTCTCTCTATGAAGACCTGGAGACAGTAACTTCTCAAAATACCTGCTGGTGAACTGAGCCATCTGCTAAAGAAAACGAGTTTCTTTTACAAATCTCTTTTCCATCTTCATGTACTGTTGTGTCAGACTGTTTTCTGCAAATAACTTGTGGTTCTTTTGGCAAGAAAGGACCCGACAAGTGTGCAGTCGAGTTCAACAAAACAACTTTTTAGAAGCTGAAGACTTTCCATGCATAGAAGGGACAGATTCCACCCACCCCTCCTGCATCCCCATTGCATTCTTAGGTTAAGGAATGAATCATGGACTTGGAGCTGTCTATGTTAAAAAGGATTGTGAACATGTTTCTTTTCCTCTCTCCCTCCCTTGGACTTCCTGTCGAGGTGATGGTAGTACATTTTTATAGCCAGTAAAGATGAGGTCAAGGGCTTTATCAGCATGTAAGGACCAATGAACTGGTGTTGAATGCAGGAGCTTTGGAAGCTCAGGTGGGAGTTCGTAGGTTATGTACAGACAAAACTCCTTTTCATAGCGGCAGTGTGCTCAAATAAGATGCTGGGGGTTTGCCACAGCTCTGCTGCCTGACATTTAGCAGCTTGTATCCCATGCCTGCCCCCTGACTTCCAGAAAGGATTGTCTGCGTGGTTGCTGCCGCAGCCTGGCTTCATTTCAATTGCAAACGGGGGCTATTAGTATTCCACAAATACCCGGTTAGGCACTTGGGTTTCTCAGCAGAAGGGGAACTTAAAACAAGAAGAAACAAGAATAGACGTGAGGCTCGGGATAGATGTCTCCAGGAGAGCTCGAGGCTTTGCCCAGAGGCTCAGATTTTGTCACTGACCTGGGCTTACTTCAGAATCTCCCCCACAGTATTCTTCCCACGCGTTCTTTCCCTTTGTACCAAAGGCAGGCTTTGAACTGGTGTTTTATTCTATGCCTCTTTTCTCTGCAGGGCACGGGGAGGATTCCTCTGCTGCACTCCCAAAAAGCAGAACAGAATGGAGAGCTGTGTCCCGAAGGAGCTGGGCAGTGCCTGTGGGGACTCTGGGAATGAGCAGGTCCGGGGCTGAACTGGGGGTACTGGGAACGATCCCACTGCCCTCGGGGAGCCTCGGACTTTGTCCTCCTGCTTTCCCTCCAGGTCAGCTTTGTCCTCCTGCTTTCCCTCCAGTTCGGCCATGTCAGATGAGCACGGATAAAGCTGCAGTGCCGAGTCCCTGGGGGCGGAGCAGGGTCGGGATGGAGCAGCGAACTCTGCTGAGGAGAGGGGCAGTTGGCTCTTGCCATGGCTGAAGAGAATAAGTGATTTGGGATGCACAGCCTGTGGTGGCTTCATCTTGTCTGGGGATAACTCTACAGTGTCCTTTCTGGGTGCTTTCAAAATTTTCAAGGTTAAAGGGCTCTCCTCTCTCCTCCATTGCCCTCCCGTTCCAGTGAGAGAGGAAATTTTGGATCTCTGGACTCTTAGCATGATAGTGCTTTTTATGCAGAAGGGTGGTTTGGTTTGGTTTTTCCCTTTCCTTTCTATTTTTTCTGATAGTTGATATGAGCTGGTTCCAACCTAACTTTATACCAAAGCTTTTCTCTCTGTCCTGAAGGGCTGAAGGCATAATCACTACTTTCTCATTTAAATTCTAAAATTACCTTTCAAATCTTACTTTTTCATTTCTTTTGTGAAAGCCTTCTCTGGCCTTTTAAGGGATGATCAAACACAGTTTCAGTAGTGCAGGGTTGGTAAAAGACCAGAAATCACTCCCTGCCCTCTTGACACAGAATTTGCATAATCTCAGATTGTGGCATTGCAGGTAACTTTTGACCTCTTAACTACACAGAGCTGTAGGGCTGGTTCTGTGTCCAGGGAGTGTTGGTGGCTCAGGCTGAGGGATGTGGTTTGCTTCTTCACTCTTTGTGATTTGTTTTATTTCTGGAAGCTGTGCTTGAGCAAAAGAGAGCAAGATATCCCTAGGATGATCTGTGCCATGGGGCTGATTCCTGCCTGGAGAGCTGCACTACTCAGCTGGGAGAGACTGATGTGCAGGGCAGCAGCAGTGAAGGGAACGGGGAGCAGCCTCACAGCCCAGCCCCAGAGTGGGGAGCACTGATCCCTGGAGAGGCTGAGAGGGGGATGAAGAGAGATGAGGATGATCTCTGCCTCCTGCATGTTCACCTGGCAATGGCAGTACTTGTCTCAGGCCCTTTGCTTTGGATCTGGCACACCTGCTGCATTTATGTTTTTGCTGTTGAAGCATTTAATCTGCTTTGGTTTGTCTTCTCCCGAGCCAGCTCTGGAGGTTCAGTGTGCTCCTGGTATTTCTGCTGTGTTCACTTGAAAGGGAAGGTGTAGGCAGCTCCATCTCCCAGCTCCCACTGACGCAGGATCTGTCACATAAATCCAAGCATCAAAACGTGTTTGCTGTGGAGGCAGGGCTGTTTTTTGATTATCTACCTTATTACCAAATCCATTGCTCTCAGGCAAGTGTGGGGAACCTTTTCCTTGCTAAAGGCTGTACAGACCTTTCAAATAACTTTGACAAACTACGCATTAAACCACACAGTTGTGGTTATTCCCCCTTCTGCTACTGTTGGATAATTTTGCTGTGGGCTTTATGAAATGAGTAGGTAGCTGTAGTCAGCCAGAGGGCTGCAGATTCACCACAAGGCCTTCACAGGCTAATGAGCTTTCTCTTAATGGTGTCATAAAGCTGATGCTGCTGGAGGTGTAATGTCACTTCTCAGCTTGAAGTCAGATTCTTCCAGACGTGCCTGTCGTGTTTCCCAGCTGAGTTAGCTCCTGCCAAGCAGCTGGACCTTGTGGGAACTGTTGGTAACTGAGGGTGTCCTTTCTAGGAGGATGACCAGAAAACAGCCCTGGATACTAGCCCACCCTGTGTCCCATGGGGAAGAGACAGCTCCCAATTGCACACATGCATCAGGACTTGGAAACTGGGAAAATCAGACATTCCTTCATGAAAAGAAATTGAGTTTTGGCAGGTGTCTTGTGTGCCATGCAAAATCTCTTGAAAGAATTAGATTTTAGGTTTTTTTAAGAGAGTCTTGAGCAACATCAAAGGACTTAAAATATGACAAAGCTTTTTCTGTTAATGGCCAAGTTAATGAGGCCTTGAAGTGATCTGTCTTTGGAGGAAGCAGCATCTTTATCACTAGTGGCTTCTAAGGTCACATTGGGTAAACACCTTTTGGGAATGGTGGGGATTCAAGCTGACTCTTTCTGAGGCCGGGGGACAGATGAGAAGGACTTATGCTCTTGCTGTCCCCTTGCTCAGTGCTCCAGGAGTTCAGACTTTGAAAATTAACCATGCACCTTTACCGTGGTACCTGCTGGCCTCAGCCTCAGCTGTTTCCCCTTCCCAAACTGGATTTTGAGCAGTGGCAGTCAACGCTTGCTGGTGCTGCATTGTGAGGACATCCCAGGTCATGTGAAGGTTAGCAGTGCTGTTCACTTTTGGAGAGCAGAACTGGGAAAATAGGGTAGGGTTTAAGACTCTGAAGGGACTCCTCTAGCTCTTTGAGGTTTTGTGACTTTTTGGTTTATGGGTGAGGTCTGTGTGAACCTTATCTCCCTCAAAGTTTTAAGAAAACCTCCATGAGCAGTCTGGTTTAGTGCAAGGTGTTCCTGCCCCTGGCAGAGGGGTTGGAATGAGATGAGTTTTAAGGTCCCTTCCAGCCCAAACCATTCCGGGATTCTGTGATCTCCCTCCCTCAAATTAGGGACAAGTTATATAAAGGAAGAGGTGTTTAGGAAAAACCCTAATGAAAGCATACAATAGTTTTTGCAAGCAATTAAGTAGGAGATAGCTTTTTGGCTCTGGAAAGAGTAAACAAGTAGAAAATTATGGTCATTTGACAGCAGGAAATCTATTTTTTGTCATTACTGTATATTGGAGACATCAGTGAATGAGACTGGTTAAACCCTGATCAGCCACCAACCCACACAGGATCACTTTCTTCTTTCCTCTTTCTTTTCATTTAATTTCACTGCTGAGATTGACAGACTCAAGTATGAAAGGCTTTAAATAGGTGATCATTCTCATCTCAAGGCTTTGCCTGGCTTTTTAGTTTTCAAATCTCATTTTGGAACACATTGCATTAAATTACATTAAATTACCAAGCACTTTAATTACTTTTTTTAAAAGCCCAAGCTATTCTTATCTGCTGCTATTGCTTACAAGCTGCAGCACAGAAAAGTGATTTGCTGATGCAATACCACGTCCTCTAATTGTATTGTGCTCCAGGAGATGAGGAGGAGCTCCCCAGCCACGGATGGGAGAACTTTGGAAAGCACAGCACCCGAATTCCAGCTCACTGAAGGACTCTGACAGTGCCCCACATGTGAAGGGACTGAGGAGCCAGCTGTGTCTCTTGAGCTGCTTTTGCAAAGAGAAGAAGCCCATCATTGATTTGGAGATGGAGATGAATGGGTTGTTTTATCCTTTTAGGTGTTGCTCCTAATGCCGTCGATGTTGCCTTGCTGCTGTAAAGTTTTGGTACCTGGAGAGGAGAAGTAAAGAAAAGCAGAGCAAAATAGAGTGAGGGATGAATTTACAAAGTTGCTAATTAAAAAAATAGCCATGAGGAAAGCATTGTTGTTTGTAATTGGAACGGACTGTGGGATCTTCCCATACAAATTACCATTTCTAATTGACTTGTAGGAGAGTGCTCTCCCTGGTTTTCCTGCAGTGGTGTTGCTAGGAAGTGTTGCTAGGCAACCCCTCAATGCCTGAACCGACCTTTAAGATAAATATATGTATTTCCTCCCCATTTTCATGCTGGAAAGCAAACCTCTATTTTGTCTCTGTGCTGGCCTTTCTCTGGGCAGGAGGAGCTCCTTGGGCATGGGGGTTGCTGAATAATAGTCTGCTTAAGATTTGGCAAAGCTGTTTTGTAGGCAGCCTTTTTGTCTGTAACATTCTCAGGAGCTCAATTCTTTCCTTGCAATGTCAGCAGCAAAAACTGACAAATAATATCTTGAATGATTTATCTGATTAATGTAGTGATCTTTATTGAATAAATCATTGAAGAAACACTTCTCACTGTTCCCTCAGGTGAGCAGGAGCAGGCAGGGCAGAAGCAGAGCATGAAATGGCTGTTGGTGCAGTGTGACAGAGAAGATTTAAACCCTCCTGTGTTGCTCAGGCCTTCTCCTAAGAATCCCGGTGGCACAGTGTAAAGCAGCCACTGATACCTTTTGGGAGTGGTTTGCTTGTTCAAATTAATTGTGCTCACAATTTTTTTCAATGCTTTTGCCTCATGAAAAATGTCAGCTGTTTAATTTCTTTTCTTTCTTGTTTTTGTCTTGTTTTAATTTTTTTTTCAGGGGAACAACTGGAATAATCTGTAAGGCTCTAATTTAAAAGTACCTCTGGTTAAAGACAACTTGCAGAAAGGTGTAGAGTTATTCTGTGTTTTTCCTTGGCTAAGGCTGACATATCAAAATGCCAAGGCTTGCTGAGGGAGTGTTGTGTGCCAGCCATGTAGGAGTTCTGAACTTTGGTCCTACCAGAGAACTGATACGGAACTTTTGCTCCCTAGAATGCCCAGGCAGAGGTTGACATCCCTTAGGAGAGGGTGTGTGGTCCCTCTCCAGCTCAAAGCAGGGAGGAGGGTCCTGGGCAGACCAAGCTGTTATGGTGCTGTTTCCAAAAACCCTTGGCTGGAAGAAGAGAAGTCGAGGTGAGGGGAAGCATGAACCACCTGCAGGCTCTGAGAAGGAGGGAGAACAGAGCAGCCAGGGGCTGCAGAGAGGCTGGATTGGCTTGGCCAGTGCTCAGCAGCCACAATCTGCCACATCCTGGGTCCTTCTGTCCCCTGCTTTCTTCCCCAGCCAGGCCTGGGAACAAGAACATCTCTAAACTTCCCAGTAACTTCCCAACTGTCCCTGGGCCCAAGTGTAACCAGGCTTGGAGGATGCTGGGCTTTACTTTTTGAACTATTTTTGCCAACCTGCTGCAGCCCTGTTGAGCTTCAGATCTCTTCTTCCCCATCCATTGCCCCCCATCTCTGCTCTCTGCAGAGGAGACCCCTGTGTTCTTGCAGTGTTACAGGCACCCAGCTGATGCAGTGCTTGTTCTGGAATAACCCAGTCCAAATTAAAATGAGCCCTGGATTTTGCTTTTCCAGAATTTAGGTATTCAGCCACTTTGTGTATGAAGGACAGACCATTCCTGATGGTGAGTTATCCATCCTTTGTACAATATCTCATATGGGGGAATTTTCCTTCTGCTCTGTCTGCAGCCAGGTTGGAGGAGCTGTGTCTGAGACAGCAGTGGAGGTGAAAATGAGCCTACCAGGGAGGAGCAGCAGAGCCTTACAGTGAATAATGCTGCAAGAATTTCTGAAAGAAGGTGCCTTTGGCAGCTCCCTGTGAACTGTAGGACCTGTTCCTACTACATGTAGCAAGGACTCGGGGTGATTAGCCTGAAGTTGAATTCTGTGTTAATCAGTTCAGGCAGGAGTAGAGCACAGAAGTGACGAGCCTGTAATTTCTTTCCTTCCAATCCCTTAAATAGCAGAGCTTCAATCCTAGCTCAAAGAGGAGCAGCCACTCCTGGGTGGTCATGGGAGACTCAAGGCTCTGAGTGACCTTTGCAAGGGAACAGGATTCTGATTCACTGGAGCAGCCCAGGGATCTCCTGGTGATAAAGTGGAGACTGGTTCATTAGCATTTGGTTTTGTCCTTGCTCTTAGCTCAATGTCTAGGAACAGCAGTTGTTTTAAATTAGGCTGGAATTGAAGCGTTAGAGGACTGGGACAGGGTATTGTGTGGATATGAATGTATTGTATTGCCAAATTTAAAAATCCAATAGGATACCTGATTACAAACAAACAACAAAAAATGCAATCTTGAATCTGAATGTACAAATGGCTGTCTCTTACTCCTTGTTTAGAGAAAGTATCAAGGGTGCACACAGGACATCACAGAGGCATTAAAGTGATTAAGTTGTTTGTGGAAGGTCCAGATTCTGCAAATACTTAACTTTGGCACGTGTGTAGTCACAATGAAATTGGGGGAAATCATAGAAGGAAATCACCTAGGGTGGGAGGGACCTTTAAGATGATCAAGTCCAACCATTCCCTTAACACTGCAAGGCCATCACTGACCCGTGTCCCCAAGTGCCACATCCACAGGGCTGTTAAACCCCTCCAGGCATCGGGACTTCACCTCTGCCAATGCTTGACCAACCTTTAGGTGAAGATGTTTTTCCCAATATCCAAATCTAAACCTCCCCTGGCCCAGCCTGAGGCCGTTCCCTCTCCTCCTGTCCCTGTTCCCTGGGAGCAGAGCCCGACCCCCCCGGCTGTCCCCTCCTGGCAGGGAGTTGTGCAGAGCCACAAGGTCCCCCCTGAGCCTCCTTTTCTCCAGCTGAGCCCCTTCCCAGCTCCCTCAGCTGCTCCTGGGGATCCAGCCCCTTCCCAGCTCTGTTCCCTTCCCTGGACATGCTCCAGCCCTCAGGGTCTGCATTGTCCTGAGGGGCCCAGGACTGATGCCAGGACTGGAGGAGCCCCAGCAGTGCCAGCACAGGGGACAATCCCTGCCCTGGTCCTGCTGGACACACTGGGACTTGTCCAAGCAAACTCATTCTTCTGAAATTCAATTTCTGGTGGAGAGAAACTTTCATTATTTTTTAAGTGTTTAATGCCAGCCAGTTGCTAAACATTTCAGCAAGCATTTCCAATTGTTTTCAAATTATGGAAACATAGTTGATGTTTTGGTTTGGAGACCCCCTATAAACTTGGACATTACCAGCAAATAAAACATGAATTTATATTTGGCTTTACAGTGTTAAGTAGAGTAACTACAGTATACCTCAATCCTTCCTGCAGGCCACTGTCCTCTAAAATAGGAGGTATTATTGTGGTGGTATTCAGAAATCACTGAACATTTACTGTGTGTTGTTCAGAAATTACTTTTAATTCAAATAGAACAAAACTGGCAAAGTTACATAGCTGGAGAAAGTATTCAAAATTCCACAGCTTGCCACAGACTACCACAGCTTTCAGAATATATTGATTTTGCCACATTAAACACGATATGTGATGTCAGGGCCTAGACTGAGAATGTGTAGCATGAATAATTTACCACCTAGATGAGTGAGCCTGTCTCCAGGAGTATGGAGAGAAACAGCCCTGTGAGCTGAGGCTCTGCTCTCAAAGCAGAGAGCTTTCTTGGAAGAGGGAGCATGTGACGTTGAAAGGCCTCTGGAGGGTGAGAAGTTGTACACAGCAAGCAAGAAATGTGTCTGGCTCATCTCGTGGCTTCCCTTCCCTGCATGAAAACGTGGGAAGTTCTAGAGATGGATGTCTGACCTGGGCAGAGTTCCAGGTGCTCCTGCTTGGAAAAGGCAGACTGCTCTGCAGGGCAGGGCTCAGCCAGGAGAGAGGGACTGGCCCAGCCCAGGAAAACCTGCTGAACAAAGGCTGCCTGCTGTTCAGCTGTCAGGCTCTGAGGGCAGGCTGCTGCTGCAGGCAGGGAGGAGGCTGTCAGACAGCCCGTCGTGGCCTGGTGTTTAGGTTCAAGGATGGATCTGTCTGGAATAGAGGGTTTGCTCACACAACCACTCTGACCTGGGGCTTGTTCTGCAACATGAATTGTGAGAACTGCAGGTGCTTCCAGTTCTGTGGAAACATAAAAACTTGGTGCCTCACAGGACTTCACCAACAGAGATGGTTTTAGACAGAGCTGCTCACATCCTCTGTTTTCTGACTCGCCCATTTAATTTGCGTTGTTATTTACAAGCTAACAATTCCTCTGTCCCTTTCCCTCACCCAAACCACCCAATACTCTGCCTCCTTGCATCATTCCTTCCTGTTTCTTAATGGATGGACAGAGAGAATGGAATCAAAACAAGTGAAAATGCATAACTAATATATATTTTGAATGAACCACCAAGTTGTCACTTAGTGTGACAAGTGGAGGGGGAAATTGGAAGTTGATAAACAGGAATTGTTAATGTTTTTCAATAAGGAAACTATGAGAAGATAAATGGTGGGGAAATGTCATTCCTTCTTTCTCATCTTCCCTGTCTCCTTAGCCTCCCTTTACATGGATTTACATGAAAAGTTGTGGTTCAGAAAGTGTTCCATGTTCCTGATCAGAGCCCCAGACCATGGAATCTGCAGACCTGGGCTCACCCCCTGCTTTGCTGTTGTTTCTGAGCACATGGTTTCACTGCCCTAGGCCTCTGATTTCCTACCCTCTGTAAAAGGGTACCTGATACATCTGTTCAGATGCAGACTGCAGAAGTTCATGGAAAGAAATTTCTGCTTATACATTGTATTTGAATTCCTGAGTGGGAATCTGACGAAATTTTTGAGGTTTTTCTAACCACATTTTTACAAAAATGTTGCTGTCTTCTGAAACCCAGAGACAGTGTGGGAAATTAAAGGACCATGAAACCCTGGGAGAGGTAGAAAAGCTAATACATAGTGTTTGTACTGAATGGTTCAGCTTTTGGATTTCCAGAATCAGCTATGCCAGCCTTTACACCAACTTGGGCTTAGTTCTGAGGTACGAGTTCTTTGTGATAATGTCAAAGCCCAGATTATTCTGATTACTCTTATGAGTGTAAAACCTGTGTTCACCTTTTAACTTTGCTTGAAGGAAGCCTCAGATGAGTTGCAGTTCTGGTCTAGAGTCATGGTCATGCCTGGATACAAAGAGCCTCTGCTTGTATCTGTTCAGAAAAAAGAGAGTCCTGACTGTGGTGAGTGATGCAAAGATGGTGTTCAGGGCATTAATCTGACAGAATACTTTAATCAAATATTATCTTGTCAGGGATGTCAGATTTTGTCATTTTCTCTGCTGTACTAGTTTGAAAACAAACCAGCAGGAGATTCCAAGTCAGAATAACAATTTAATAGGAAAATTAAAATAAAGGCAGGAAAAACACTGTCTTAAACTGACAGAGTGAGGATACAAACTGTTGGCCAGGGTGGTAGTAGCAGTCTGATAAGTGGTGGCTGCAGTCCTGTTGGAATGATGGATGTGGTTCTGTTGAAGCAGTGATCCTGCAGAAGGGCCTGATCTTCCTGTGAACCCCCAGTGGTGGTGATGGAGCTCTTGTCCCCTGGGAATCCAGTAAGGCTGCTGTTCCAGACCTCAGATTATATCCAGGTAGGAAGGCTTGGTTCCTCCCCCTGGGCAGAGCATCTCACAGTGGGATGATGTTTCATAGTCACTCAGTGAGACTTGCTGGCCCATTAGCAGAGAGAGCCCCTGGAGTTATCAGGGATGAGTCATGGAGGAGATAAGGAACATTCCCCACCTGTTCGAACAGCTTGTGAAGATGGGAGAGAATACATCTGGTTACATCTTACACTGTAACCTAAGCATCTTCACATCAGAAATCCTTGGGTTTGGGTTTTCTTTTCTTCCAATCCAACTGAGAGGACAAGAGACAAAGCTGTGGCAGGGGAGGCTCAGGATGGACACAAGGAGGAATTTTCCCATGGAAAGGGTGGTCAGGCACTGGAAGGAGCTGCCCAGGGAGGTTTGCAGTCCCTGTCCCTGGAGGTGCCCAGGGAAGGCCTGGATGTGGCACTCAGGGCTCTGGGCTGGGGACAAGGTGGGCATCAGGCACAGGGTGGACTCAATGACCTTGGCTTTTCCAACTTTTGATTCCATTTACCAGGAATGATTATATTTTCCATGTTTCCACTTTGGTGCTCAGTACAGGATCTCTCCCAGAGCCTTTCAGAGGCACCAGGGAGAGGAAGCTGTTGTGGGCCAGACCTGTGTGGAGCCACCCACAGAGTCCCTGCTGTGTTACTGGTGGTGGCTCTGCTGCCTGGGAACAACAGATGGGGCTGCCCCAAAGGGCTCTGTGGCTCATTTTTGTTCGGGTTTTGAACACCCAAACCCATAACCCCCAGTGGAACTGCTGAGGGCTTGCATGACAGCACAACCTTTGCCTTTTCATGTAGCCTCAGACCTGATGCCATCTCCATTCTCCAAGGAGGTGTGTTCTGAAATTAAAACAAGCTGGTAATAAGTTTAATAGGGTGATAAGTTTAATGGGATTCATGAGTTTAATCTCTCCTGACAAACTGAATTCACCATGATAGTGAAAGAGAGGCGTTACCAGGCAATTAAATTGTTTCAGGTTCCAGACAAGGTCTTTAATGGATGCCAGATACTGTGTTTTAATACTAGATGATACAATTATTTCTTGTCAAAAACTTTTTAATGTGGGAAACAAGAAAATATCTTCAAGGATAAAAATGTTATTTATATGTTCATTAAAACTTATTGGAAAAATGCTAGAGAGTATTTTGCTAACTCCACTTTTGTTTTTAAATGAGAAGTCTTGTTTGTTGGAAGACCAAGTCTTCATTTTTCTGTTAAAAATCAAAGAGGGTTTTCCACACTGGATTAAAGAGGCTTCTGATTTTAGAAGTCCTTGCTGAAGCATATAAAATATATTGGTTAAAACTAAGGAGCTGGCTGTGAGCCTCCAGCTCCAACATCTGTTGAAGAATGAATAGAATAAAAAAAAGCGTGATCGCCATGAACAAAGAGGGAGATAGGATTCTTGAATTGCTGAATGGGACTTTCTGATAGCACAGTCACCACAGTAACGTTTGAACAGTCCCCAGCAGTAAATTGAGTAGTGGGGCTAACATCTGTATTCTCTTATCTGCCCTCAGATTGCAGGGAGCTCCCGTGTGCTGGGTACAGCCTCGCTGCCACACGGCCAGGGCTATGTTTGCTTCTGATAGCCTTGTTCCCAGCCCTGCAGGGAGAGGGGCAGGACAAACACCTGCAGAGGGGAGTTCAGAAAGCCCACAGGGCTGGGGCTGCTGGGATGTGGGGCCGCACCAGCCTCTGGCTCTCACCTGAGCAGCTCCTCCGAAAAGGATCCTCTCAGTAACGTCAGAGGTTGCTGTGAGCTTCCTGTTAGAGCTGCTCACAGACAAAGATCCTCGTGCTCAGGAACACAGAGAGAAAAGCACAAACGTGGCTAAAAAGCACCACATTCTGTGATGAGAGAGCTGCAGTTATGTGAGGCTGTAAGGGGGAGGGCAAGGGTGATGACCCTCAATGTCTTTGGTAACCTCCTGAAATGTCAGTGGTGTACAGAGCCACAGCAGAGCCAATTTACAGCCTGCAGCTTCCTCCTGAGGGATAGCTCCCATCTCTGCACCAGGGACAGGGACAGGGCCCAGGGAGCAGCTGGAGCTGGGCCAGGGCAGGCTCAGGCTGGAGATCAGGGCAAGGTTCTTCCCCAGAGGGTGCTGGCACTGCCCAGGCTCCCCAGGGAATGGTCCCGGCCCCGAGGCTGCCAGAGCTGCAGGAGCTGCCAGGGATGCCCAGGCTGGGTTTGTTGGGGGTCTGTGCAGGGCCAGGGGCTGGACTGGGTGATCCCTGCAGGTTCCTTCCTACTCAGGACCTTCCATGATTCTACTGCTGTTTATGTGCTCTCGAAGAGTAAGAACTTTACATTATTTTATTTTGCTTCATCTTTAATTCCCAGGAAGACACACCAATGCCCTGTATCCACAGTGTATATAATAATTTACTATAACACATCAGTTTCATCTTCTGGAGTCTGTATGGAGAAATATTTTAGGAGACTAAGAAAGTTGCAAATGCTTTTCCTTCTCCACAAGGGTTTCTTTGGCCTCTGGAGAGGATGCTTCCTTGGTTAAAAAAGAGACAATCTTTGGATGTATTTGGATAATATTCATTGCATAGACTCAGTGACTTGCTTGTGAAGGGGCATGAAAATTATTGTCCTTTTTAAGAGGATATATAGACAAGGGGAAGCTTGAGAGATTCTTACATCCTGTTTGAGGACATATCAAGTGAATAGAGCATAATGTTATTCCTAATGCTACATTTCTATCTGACATTAGCATATTATACCTGTATAGAGACTTAAAAACCTATTGCTTCATTAGTGAAGGGCATGTTTGCTGTAATGCTTCAAACTGTCACTTTGGGCTGTGCTTAAAAGGACAAATTAGGCAGTTTTGGGTTTGACTGAAGGCAGCTGAATATATTGCTCATAAAATCTGGTGTATTAATTTGTCTCTCTGAGAATCATCCAGGGATGCAGCTCCTGTTTTGAGGCCTCAGGCACACATCTGAGCTGTGGATGGAAAAAGCAGGATGTGTCTCTGTTTGCTCAGTGGGGCTCCTTGCCTCCATGAATCAACAGAGGCTTTCTCTTAAGTAAACCGAGGATGTGAACCTTTGGATAAATGGCCAGATTTATGCCTCTGTCTGTGAAAAAAATAACAGGGGCAGCCATAACCTTTGTCTTGTGCTCCTTTGTTTGTCATTCTGGTGGTACTGTCAAACAACACTGACAAAACCCACCAAATTAGGAATTGCTCAAAATGTGTTTGGTAAATGTTGAGGCTGTCTTAGGTATTCTGCCCTCTTTTCCAATACTGAACTGAAATAATAATTAGCATCTCCAATTCTGTCTTCCTCTCATTATTAAGGGTTTGCATAGCTGGGAATCCACAATTGTTGGGAAAGCAGCCTTTGGAATCCCTCAGGATTTCTTTTCCATTTTAAAATCATAAACAATGTCGGTGTTGACCTACATAGCCTCTGTTTTTTTCTTTTTTTAACCTAAATTGCTGCAAAGGCTACTAATTACAGCGTACTCAAAAGTAAATTAGCAAGCCATCAGTAAAAATTACATTAAAAGCAACATTATTTCCCATCACATTAATAAGCCCTTTTCGGGTGTGATTTATTTTTGCAACAATTACTGTACAGTCTCCTGGAAGATGTATTTCTGTGTAGTTAATATAATATACATGTATGCAATTTTCCATTTTAGTGCCTATGGATTGCTTCATTTTTCATCTGTATTAGGCTATTCTTATAATTTCCTCTGGGCTTTCAGGAATGGCAGACATCAAGGGAAAATTGGAGTGCTAAGTCCTGTGGGAAATGCAAAAAAGCAAATAGATCAGAGTCGAATGGAAAGGACTGAGTTCAAGTGCACTTGCATCATGAGAATTTAAACTGCCTTCCAACCTTTTAGAGATCTGAAAGTATTTTATTGAAGGAACTTTGCTTTTATGTATTTTACTGGGAAGTGAATTCTAATTGTGAGCCAAGTCCTTGTGCATGTAAGAGAAGTGTGTCCATTCTGCTCTGTTTGACAGCCTCCAAGCTGACAAGGTGAAGATGAATGTGTTTTGCTCTCAGCTGTATCATTTGAAAATCATTTGAAAACTTAGGTACAAGTTACAGTAGTTCAAGAAGTTTTATAATACAAGCCTGGTTCCCAAAATTCAGATTTGCTACTTCAAATGTCCAGGATTGCAAGGCACACTGGTACCAAAATATAAGAAAAGGTAAATTCGCTTTTATCCAGCACATGTGAACTGAAAAGCAACTGGTTTAGCTCAAATCAAAAATGTGTACAATTAGAGTGAGTCCAGAGGAGGCCATGAAGGTGATCAGAGGGCTGGAGCCCCTCGCTGTGGGGGCAGGCTGAGGATCCTGGAAGAGAGGGTGGCTCTGGAGTCACCTCTTTGTGGCAGTTTAGTACCTAAAGGGGCTCTAAGAGAGCTGGAGAGAGGCTCTAAAAAGGGCATGGAGGGAAAGGGCAAGGAGAGTGGCATCAGGCTGAAGGGAGAGCAGGTTTAGATGGGATATTGGGAAGGAATTGTTCCTGTGAGGGTGGGCAGGCCCTGGCACAGGGTGCCCAGAGAGGCTGTGGCTGCCCCTGGATCCCTGGCAGTGCCCAAGGCCAGGCTGGACAGGGCTTGGAGCAGCCTGGGACAGTGGGAGGTGTCCCTGCCATGGCAGGGGTGGAATGGGGTGATCTCAGGTCTCTTCCCACCCACACCATTCCATGATTCCATGGACTGCAGCCATGGTCCTTGTGGTGAATTGTTCCCCTTTGCTGTCCCCTCAGGCCTGCCTGTGGGGCTGTGCTCCCAGGGACAGGCTCTGTCTTCAGTCAGTGCTGATTACAGACGTGAATTTATCTTCACAACTCTCAGTGAGATAATTAAATATCATCTTATTAAATAGCCTGAGTGCTTGTACCTGTTTTTAATCTAGTCTGGGATAATGGAGTTAATTTATGTTCCACTGGCAGGGGTAGCTATAACTTTTTGCTTGTTTAATGGTTACTTGTGCTTTTACAAGCACTCAACAAAGAGAATCAGGCACAGGATTTGGCTGCAATTGCAGAGTGCAGGAACAAAATAGGAGCAAAGGAGCTGACACACAATCTTCTAAGACCACATTATTCTGCTGAAATCAAAGATGTTGAGCAGGGACATGGATGAGACAACTCCCAACCAGATTCATTCAGAGCTCAAGTTAAATTTCCATCCTAAGCCAAGTCTCTTAATCCAGTCTGTATCTAGTGGGGAGAGAAATATTGCACTGGATGGTTCACCCAAAGAATTTTAGAAAGTGCTGGGGTGAGTGAGAGTCAGAGAGAGAAATCCAGTCTATGTCCAGCTGGGCACCTCTGTGAACTTCTGGGGTTTTGTTACAGAAAATGGTTGATTTTGAATGAGTAGACTGGTCCACTTGTAAGGAATATTAGATTTTCAGAGGTGCCCATGAAGGGAGTCACGAGTCACTCAGCCTTCTTGGAGGGATTTCCATACCTGGCTTCTTTAGCCTACAATGCTGGGAGCTGTGGCTATTCCACACTGAAGACCTGTGCAAGTTACCTGGACAAAGTCATGTGCCTTTGTCATTTTGTGCATTGCTTTTCTTAGTGCACAGAGCAAAACACTGTAGAAAGGCCTTTCCTTGAGAACATTTATTTGGAGGTTGTATTTATACCCTTCCAGAAAGGTCAGGTTAAAAACTCCCATGCAGGATTAAAGATGGGGTCAAAATCAGATATTGAACAAATACAAAATTTAGAAGTTCAGCTCTTTTCTTTGAATGAATTGAAAACTCTTGATTGAATTCTGTTCTCTGCTCATGATTTGGCACTCAGTGCTTTATACCTTAGCTAAATCTCTTCCACTGGCACTTCAAATCCATGTGGGTCTTCCAGGGCCATCAGCTCCCAGTGTCTTGAGGGGGAAGAAAAGACTTCTAGCACTGACACCTTCCAGCTGAAAAGGAAAAAACACAACCTTTTTTATTGAGGGCTCTTCTTGTGTGAAAGATCCTTTTCTCCCTTCATCATCCCTGGCTCCTGCAGATTCTCTAGCAAGCTACTACCTCAGCCTTTTGTCATAAAGGGTTTATTATTAGATGTTACAGCTTTTGCAAGCTGCTCCTGCAAAGTGTTTTGACCTGGTTTATAGTGGCTCTACAGTCAGCCTACTGGACTAGTACAGGTGCTCTTTATTTGAGGTACAGCTTCACCTCTTGAAGCCTCAGTGTGGTGTCTTTACATAACCTTTCTGCCATCTGCAAGGAGCTTGCTCTTTGCACTTCTGAGGGTTTTTTCTGAGTTGTTCTTGATTGCAGCACATGTCTCTCCCTTTTTTGTTAATCCAGAGTGGACCATAAACACCAAGGGATCTGCAGGAAGAATTGAGACCTCAGTGCTACACAGGGCCATGTCAAGAGTTTCTTTTCCTGTGGTTCCCTAATTAACTACTTAGTGGAATAGTCATTAATGATATGGAAAAATCAACCTTGGCATTATGCTATTAAATATGACATTTTCTTGATGCATATGGGGACGCTGGATTCACTCTTTACAGCTGCAGTTTTTGGTCCTGTGTTTCTGCGGTCTCTCTGAGGCAGTTGGTGACATAAATCTGGTTTGTATTTCTCTTTTTGAGGCCTTGAAGATGCTACTGCTGCTGTATGTGCAAGAGTGAGTTTGTGCTGAGAGCTGCAGCTGGGACCAGGGGCTGCCCAGCTCCTGGGACAGTATCTGTGCACAAACGATTTCTGAGTGACTGCACCTGAAACAGGTTCTTCTTCCAGGTCCATGCGTGTTAAAAGCAAGTTCATACACAAAGTTAAAATGTCCTCAAGGAGAGAGATCTTTCCAGGTGATACTGGGGTGGGGGGATGAAGCTCTGTAGAGCACATTTTGTATGTAGCAGCTTTGAAATCCTGATCAAAACTCAGAATTCCTCTCTCCTGGATCTCACTGTGCCATGCGTGTAACGGAGATGGCAGCTGACCCTTTTGGCTTCACTGATGTGCAGATGTTCCCCACTCCTGCTGCAGAAGGTGCTGGTGCTCACTGCTAAAACCTGGCTCCTGTTCCCAGGTGTGTCACCCTGTCCCTGCCTTGGGTGGGCATGAGGAGCTTCCTGATTTCATTTCCTTTCTGATTTTCAAGCAAGTCTCCCAGAGAATGGCACACATGTGCTGTTTGCTGGGATTTTTGGGTGTGATACAAGTAAGGAAGGGGTTTCTGCTGGAGAGGAGATAAGCTCAGAAGACCTGAGGATGAGGAAATCTAATTACCATTCTGCTATTGCTTAGCATGACCTGTTTAACTTTCAGTCCCTTTCTCAAAGGTGACTGCGAGTGAGACCCATGAGTTTGGTTACTTTACTGAAGCAGCTGGGGCTATCAAAGCCTGTCTGGCATCTTTATAGGCTGCTCTTCTGTCTTATAGAGGGAATATACAATTTTTCTAAAAATTTAATATATAGGACAAAATAGCTTAAGTAAAATTGTTGAGATAAGGCTGGAGTGTTTTGGTGATGAGTTTGGAAGGAGAACTAAAGAGGAGGGTAAGACACAGAAATTTGAGCAGGCAAACTGAGACTTGTCTAGGCTGATGGTGCCCTCAGGGGTGCCAAGGCTTTCTTTTAGCATATAAGAAGTTTTATAAGGACACAGACTGAGGCAAAAAGGAGAACAATTCAAAGATCATCCATCTCTTCTAGTGCTAATAATTTCTTAGCTTTTATCTCTCTGTGAATCTAAAAGCACTTACATAGGAATTGGTATAAATTTTCCCCATTAGCCTGTCGTCACCTAATAGCTGAACCAGAAATTGAACCAGAGTGCTGGCTTGTCAGTCTGGTGAAACAGGGGGGTCAGGGTCTGTGCCAGGCTCTGACTGACAGAGCTGTGGGGGTGCTGTTGCTGTCACCTCTGCCTGTTCCTGACATCTCAGGCTGTTCCAGACTGGTGTCTGCAGCACTGATCCTGATGGTCTCATGGTTCACCACAGTGCCAGGGAACACAAGGAGGACAGCAGGTCTGGAGCTTTTCAGGCAGTTTGCTCATTGGTTTTGGTCTGGGCAAAAGACTGAGGAAGGCAGGTTTAGTGCCTTGGGAAAGCAAGGCAACCTGGGAGGTGATTGTCTCAGCACTGTTATTGTCTTCTAGTAGTGTCGAGTGGAAAAATCTAGGTTTTGAGGGTGTATTATTATTGTTGTTGTTGTTATTTTTAGTCTCCTGAATCCATTGCTGTAAGATAAATTCCTGTTAGAGGTCCTAAATGTATTCAGGAAGTCTGTAAGGGAACCCTTGTAGCTACTTTGTGTGTCCGGGGCGTAGGCTGGCTGTTTTTGAAGCAATGGAACATGACAGTCAGAAGCCAGTTAAAAACAAGTGATTTCAGTACAGGAGCAAACCTTCCAGTGGCTCCAGGCTGATTAGCTGCCTGCTCTCCTGGGTCAAATTACTTACCTGCAAGTAAATCATTTCTGAGCCCCCCAAACAGGTTCTGATGTTACGAGAGGATTTAGGACACGTGAAGTCCTCCCAGTGATCATGAAGAAGGAGGTGTTCTGTCTTCACCCAAGCAGCAGATAAAACCTTCCCTCGGTTCGTGCAGCAACACAAATGTGTGTCATATCTGCTTTCCTTTTATATCTTCTTATTCCAGTTGACAATAAGACTCAGATGTGCCAGATATGCTTAATCTGGAAAAGAGTGTCAGCAGGATCAGTGTTTTCTCTGCTTTCATATTTCCTGCCCTTTTAATACTCAGAGCTACTGATCTGATTTCTCCTGGCCATACTTCTCTGTGTGGTTTTTTTTCCTATTTCTGTTTCTCTGACTTTGGGCATTTAACTGCGTGTAACTGTGTATAAACTTGGTTCTTCCAGGAGGTACAATAATAAATGAAGTCTGGTAGGTGGCATGAAGGTGGAAATAACATTGCAGGGAACATCCTGTTTGTGACTGTAGGGCACTTTGTGAAGGTCTCTGTTTATTTTAGAAGTGCCTTGGTTACTGCTAGCTCGCTTTTGCTTTTTCCACACTTAAAAAAATAACACATAAAGAATTTTCATGCAGAAAACAGAAAGGTGGCACTTTAATGCTTTAAGTAGAGATTGGAAGAGAAACCATTTTTCCGCAATGAAAATATTGCATAGTGACAATAATGGTGATAATAATTTTTCGTCAGAAATAACACTTGAGATCACAATACTTTAATACATTTGAGAGGAAAATCTTGTCATTTTAAATGCTGCATTGAAATTTTCCTTCTACATTTAATGCAAGAGCCTCGGTTTCCTGGTTGCTGGGTGGTAGAAGGCAGGGTAACACCATCTCTGCTCCTGGAACTTATTCTCTTTGTGCTGTTTTGGGTAAATCTCACGTGTGAGTGAGTCCACTCCTCAAACAGGTGTCAACCACACAGCTGCCTCAGCTGTGACTTCGCAGCAGCTTTGGGAAAGGGTGCAGGGACCTTTGCCAGGGCTGGGAAATGGGAATTGCAGTAGGGAGATGTTGGTTGCTGGCCTGACCAGAGTTTCAGCCTCAGTGGTCTGTCTCCATGGTGATATCCTGAGATGTGGCTCGGCAGGGATTTGCTCTGAGTTGTTTTCTGGAAGGTCAAACTGGAGCTGATAGCCAGGCCATGAGCCTGGGGAAGCAGGGTGGGAGGCTGGGGTTGCTTGCAGTGGAAATGGGGCTGCCAGCCTGGGACTGTGCTTGGCAACGTTGTCAGGCAGCTACAGGGAGGCCAAGGCCCAGCTCCTGCTGCAGGAGGGCGCTGGCCAGGAGTGGAAAGCAAATCCTGGTACAGCTCAGAGTGAGGAATTGCCACTTCCTGATGTCTCTGGAAAGGAGTCTCTCGTGCAGATGGGCTGACAGTTGTGTACAGACACAAGACACAGCCAGAGATGCCCTAAAAGAGCAGCCCCACAGAGGGTGTCCAGGACCCCCAGATGAGCTGTTTGGCTTGGGCAGGTTGAGCCAGAGCTCCCAGAGCAGTCAGGGAGGGTGAGGAGAGCTCCTCAGGCTTTCCCAAGACACCCTGGCCCAGACTGCAGTGCCACAGAACCCTCAGCAGTTCAACCTGCCCTCACCCCTTCCACCAGTGCTTGCTTGTTCTCCTGGGCTTGGGAATGAACCAGCAGGAAAAGGGAGAGTTTCATTTTTACCTCTTTGAACCTCTCCCCTTTTCTGCCATACTTAAACTGGTATGAAGGAATTAAAATCATAATGAATTGAGACCCCCCACTTCTACTGAGGGCTTAGCTATTTGTTTCTGAATGGAGGAGAGAGGATGGATTTTTGGGGACAACTTTCTGTTGTACTGATTTATAATGAGGCAGAACTCCATATTTACATAAAGAAAAGGAACTTAAATGTTTTAACAGTGGTATTTTGCTTGAAAACTAATTTTTCATGCTAATTACACATCTGCAGAGCAACTCTTGTATATGGCACTTGGTGTTACAGATGGCACAGGCTGGCCCCTGAGAGCCCTGGTTTGAATCATTGCCCCTCTGTAATAGACTGTGAGCCAACCATGTGTGATAATCTTGACAAGGATAAACCCAGCTGGCTCATAGTAGCAGAAACCAACATTTATTTCAGTCAGCTATTGAGTGATAGTCCTTTCAGTGTTGCTCTTGTTGCCAAGTTTGCTTTCCAAAACCCCTAAGGACACTGCTGAATATCGTTGGGAGTAGTAATTTTCTCACACTCCTGCTTTTTGCCACCATCTCACACTTACCTTTACTTTCCAAGTGTAAAACTGTTTTCTTCATCGCTTAGGAAGAGCATTTTGAGAGAATTCATATGGCAAAATAAATCTGGAAAGCTCTTCCTGACTGTTCTGAGGAAAGCTGCATTCCAGAGGTCATGGCATGGGTCGTGGAAAGGGGAGAGTACTTTGCTGCATATGATATGTTGGATTTGTTGTTTTTTTTAAACAGCCAAAAGAAAGTACATGAACAAGAATGTAGAATTTCAGCTCATGAGAACTGGAAATTGAAATGGCTCCAGGATCTGGGTCAAGAGGAAAACTTGGTGAACTTCTGCATAGAACAGATATTTCCCTAGTGCTACACGGTTCTTTGCACAGAGAACACAGAGTGAGGTGGAGGGTTGGGGAGTCAGCTCATGTTCAAAGTGAAATGCCAGAGCATTGGCAGTGACAGTGAGGGGACAGCAGCACGGCCTGGGCTGGGCCAGGAGGGCACTTCAGCCCCTGGAGAGCTTGGGCACAGACTCTCCTCTCCCTCTCCCTCTCCCTCTCCCTCTCCTCTCCTC
>VXBQ01015763.1:550887-565579 GCA_013400175.1 Phainopepla nitens | reverse complement strand
GCAAACCTGTTCCAGGTGGGCTCCTCTCTCCATGGATCCACAGGTCCTGCCAGGACCCTGTTCCAGCAGGGGATTCCAGGAGATCACAGCTCTCCCAGGCATCTCCTGCTCTGCCCTGGGCTCCTCCAGGGGCTGCAGGGGAAACTCTGCTCCCTGTGCCCTCAGATGCCTCTCCAGGGGCTGCACTCTGGCATCTTTGGGGAACCTCAGCTCCAGCCCCTTCTTCAGCCCTGCCCTTGATCTCTGCAGATTTCATTCTCTCAGACATTCTCACTCCTCCCTTCTCCAGCTGCAGTGGGGCAGTTTTGTTTGTTTGTTTTTTCCCCCATTCTTACCTCAGTTACCCCAGAGGTGCTACCACCGTCCCTGCTGGGGATCCAGCACTGGGTGTGTCCTGGAGCCAGCTGGAATTGGCTCCATCAGACACTTGCAGCAGCCTCTCACAGAACCCATCCCTGCAGCCCCTCCATCCCCCAGTCAAACCCAGAACACAACTGAGGGTTAAACTTCAGCCTGGGGAATAAGCAGCAGTAGCAGAGATCCCTTAGAAGGCTCTTGCTTCTCTGCAAGTGCCCTTGATGATGCAGATTGAAGGTAGATCAGTATGGAAAACATGACCTAGATGTTCTTTCTAAGCAGAATACTTATATATACACACACATAAATATATATGTAATATAATCACCTTGCAAGCACTGGCAGCTCTTTAAAGGAGCAGGAAAAGCTCTTTTTCTTCAGAAACACCACATCAACAGCCTCGGCACAGTCCCCAGTGATTAAAGCTACACCTACAAGAAAAGCTGGAAGCTCTGCCAGTAAACCTCCCTCCTGCTAATGCTGCTGAAAGACCCTTCATTATCCCACCCAAGGCAGAGCTGAAAAACAGATCCTTTCCAGCATCCCTGCATCAAAAAGAGAGATTCAGGCAGTGGCAGCAGAATCAAATACACAGAAATATTTTACTCTTCCTGCAGTGATTTGCAGATGCCCCTGAGACCTCTCTTCCATGTACAGAGACTCTGTGCTTCCCATGAGTGGTCATTTGATTACTCACTCAGAATTTTTCCAGAAAACTGTTTTGCATTAGGAATATGTTTTAATATGAAATCTAGTAGCTGGATAATTGATAAATTATGGCCATGAATAGCTTAATATAATTAGTTATTATGAGGTAGAGAATTGTCATTTTTGTAAGGAGGACTATCAAGTTATTATTGTAGGATTTGAATAACCATTTATTAAACATTAACATAATTAAAATTAACCCTTTTTGGGTCATTGCATGTATCTGTCAAAATTTATTTTTTTCCCTGGTAGACTTGTAGTCCAAATTAATGTCGAGATCTTGTAGTTGCTGATGAAAAGTGATTTCCTAAGCCAAGATGGAACTGAATAAACAGCAAGGCAGCTAAAAGGTTTGTAAGGTCACTGATGTGATGTAGCTCTGGGAGCTATTGTAGTGAAATTAAAAATATGAGGCTTAAATGGGTTTGAGTCAGAAGTAGGTATTGCCCTGGCCATTTGCACAAGGAGGGGTAACAGGCTCTAATGTGCCTTCAGGTTCCCAGTGCACTACAGAGATTCTCTACACTAAAGAAATAAAATGTAAGACATGAATGTGAGAATTACATCCAGTAAATGATGTTTTATTCACTGAGTTGCTCCATCTGAGTAACTTGCCCCAACCCTGGTCCATAGCTTTATTCCAAAAACCAGTTCTTGAGATCCCAGTTCTCCCAGCATTTCCTGGTGGAGCACATTTTGTCTAAAGGAGCAGCATCATTGACTTCCCCAGGGCTGTCCTGGGCTCCCAGGGAATGGTCCCGGCCCCGAGGCTGCCAGAGCTGCAGGAGCTGCCAGGGATGCCCAGGGTGGGATTGCTGGGGGGTCTGTGCAGGGCAGGAGTGAGACTGGATGATCCTTGGGGGTCCCTTTTCTCTCAGAATATTGTGATTTCAACTGGGAGCTGTAACTGGGAAGCTTCAGGCCTGAAGTCCTTAATTTCAGTTATCTCAAGAGGTGCTCCAGTCAGACTGCAGAATAATTTCTGTGGCCCCTGAGTGGCTGCTCATCCTGAGCAGTGAGAGCTCTGGATTAGCTGGGTGCAGTCCTGAGCCTGTTGAGGGGCTCCTTGTGATCCCAGCCCTGATTCTCCTCCACCCACACTGAACCACCACAGGCAGCTTAGTGGCTAAACTGAGCTCAGGGCTTTTCTCTTTGGTTTGGTTTTTTTCAAATGTATACGCATATATGTCATTTCAAAGTGACATACTCAGTTTTTACTTCATGCAGTTTAGGTACAGGAGGAAAATAATCCACTTGTGGAATTTTCCTGTGCAAGCTGACAAATGCTCAGTTGGAGCTTCTTCCCCCAGTCAGGTGAGTGTGAGTGCTCAGACCTGTGCCATGTTCACCTCGCTCTTCAGTGGCCTTTTCCTGCCTTCATCCACCTTTTCCCTCTCCAACTGCTGCAGCAGAGGATGCACAGTGTCAGAGGTGGAGATGGCCAAAATTATGCCAAAGAATCCTCGGTGCTGTCCTGTGCCTGAACACCAGAACACTGAATACTGAGCAGGTAAAGCAGACACCCTCAATGAGCTGTGCTGTTGGAGCTGCTGTGATGTGCCCTGGAGGAGCTGTGAACAGCGTCTCCAAACCTTGTGACTTTTATGGGTGATTTCTGGAAATGTGGGGACATTTCCCAGGGAGAGCAAAGCAGTTTGGAAAGCTGCTGGTGGGATGTGTCCAGCCTCTCACACCTGGGGGTTTTCTGCCTCCTTATTTCCTGTCACCTCTGTGGGTCATAACGTTTTTTTTTTCCCAGAACTGTCTCCTCTGTACCTCAAGAACTTCCTGTAGGAAATTTTTAGACTGCTGGTGGCAGCCCCATGGAATGAGTCAGCTCTGTTCTCCTTTCAGTCTGGTGAATGAAAGGATTCTGGAGGCATAATTTCCTTATTACTGAAGCCTGGGTTTCACAAAATTGTAGAATTCACTGCTTTCTTATAGATAGGTGTGTCTAATTGACAAAAGGAAAACACCAAAGCCTCATGTGAATCAGAATTCCAGAATCATTAAGGATGGAGAAGAAGCTCCAGGATCATTGAGTTCAACCTGTGACTGACCCAGCCCAGAGCCCTGAGTGCCACCTCCATTCATTCCTTGGGCACCTCCAGGGATGGGGCTTCCAAACCTCCCTGGGCAGCCCCACCAAGGCCTGACCTCCCTTCCCATGGAGAAATTCCTGCTGCTGTCCACCCTGAGGCTCCCCTGGCCCAGCCTGAGGCCGTTCCCTCTCCTCCTGTCCCTGTTCCCTGGGAGCAGAGCCCGACCCCCCCGGCTGTCCCCTCCTGGCAGGGAGTTGTGCAGAGCCACAAGGTCCCCCCTGAGCCTCCTTTTCTCCAGCTGAGCCCCTTCCCAGCTCCCTCAGCTGCTCCTGGGGCTCCAGCCCTTCCCAGCTCTGTTCCCTTCTCTCAGGCCTGGATGTGTGCAGATCAGAGGCACCACTGTGCTGGTCAGTTGTTGTGTGCCCCAGCTTTTGCCAAAGCAGGAACACAAGAGCACCAACGCTCTGGTTAATTATTCTGATACCTTCCTTCCTTAAGAGGCTCTGAGATGAGTGTATCTTTTAAGGGAAAAAAATAAAGTCTAGCATCCAGTAGGTTATTTTCCAGAGAAATACCAAAAATACCTTTCTGCTGAAAATTAGCCTTTCTGCAGTAATTTCTCTGTATGAAATGCAAATCCACTGTCCAGGCCCCAAATAAAACCCACACTGGAATGGCATCACTGCTGATGCACAGTCCTGGATGTGCTGCTGGGATTCTTCAACCATTTCCAGCTCCAGCACTCAGCCACAAGCCTGAAACTCCTCACCTTAGTCCTGCTCATGTTTTCCCTACCTTTGAGGCTTTGAAGAGCTTAAAGATCACCTCTCTCAAAGTACTTGACAAAAGTGTCTCTGCTCTGTGAGAAGGTAACTCCTGCACTCTTCATCTGAAGCATTTTTCTATCTGCCTGATCTTTTCATGTCTTTTTTTTCCCCAGAGAATTCACCTTCATCCTCTTTTTTTGTTTCATGAGCCACTCATTTGTGGCCTAGTCAGCCTTGTGAGGCACCTCTGGAGTGCTCTGGATCCTCAGCAGAGCAGGGACAGGAGCTCCTGCAGCGGGGCCAGCACAGGCTGGGAGGATGAGGAGGGACTGGAGCATCTCCCTGCCCAGGAAAGGCTGATGGAGCTGGGGCTGCTCAGCCTGGAGAGGAGCCCCAGCTGAGAGGGGCCCAGCCCTGGGTGTCCCCGTGTGCAGGGAGGGGCAGAGCAGGGCCAGGCTCTGCTCCAGGCCCAGCAGTGGCACCAGAGGAAGGGGCAGGGACTGAGCCCAGCAATTCCCCCTGCACAGGAGGCACAACTTCTGCCCTGGCCAGTGCCCAGCCCTGAACAGGCTGCCCAGGGAGGGGCTGCAGTGTCCCTCAGCAGGGATATTCCAGAGCCCTCTGGACACAATCCTGTGTCCTGTGCTCTGGGATGGCCCTGCCTGAGCTGGCAGGTGGCACCAGTGACCCTCTGTGCTCCCTCCAGCCCAGCCCAGCCTGGAATTCTGTGATCCACTTGCAAGATGAAAGACGAGGCCAGATATTATAAAGACCAGGGAAAGAAACAAGGTATGAAACACATTTAGGCTTTGACTTTCAATGTGGCAATCCCAAAGTCTATTTTCCCACTGCATTCCCCAATTATTTCCTCCCTGTCCCACCATTCCTGGTTGTCCTGGCCATCCCTGTCCCAGAGCCCTTCAGAACTGACCAGGACATTTGGGATTAATGGCTGAGCTTTCCAGCCACAAAATGGATATTGCTCATCTGAAGGTTATGATCAGAGCTGATGGCTCTAAATCTCCTTAAAGATATGATGCTGTAAAAATTGTAAAGGCTATTGATGGTTTATTATTTTTACCTGTAATATTTACTGCCTTTCACTTCCTTCTTGCATAACACAGCAAATGTTGTTCTGCTTCCTGAAAATGTGTGGTAAATCAGCTGATCTGCTGTTGTTTTCAAGTATCCTTACTTAGTGTTAGTTTTCATGCACATGCTTTGGCATCTATGTAAAATATGCCTTAAATAGCTGAATAAAATAAATGCCATGGCTCTTACAGCTTTTTCCACCTGCTTTCAATGCAGAGCTGCCAAACAATTTCAGTGGTTTATAGCCTGTTGCCCAAAATCAAATTCTGTGTTACTTTTGGTTTAAGGGCTAATAGCTTTTTGAAATATATTAGTGTTTTCTGGTGACAGATCCAAGATTAGCTGTTTATCCATTGTTCCAAGAGGTATTCTATAATCCTGTAGCTCAGTCAACTTTATGAGGAATTTTACAACCTTTCATGAGCGCATTGTGTTTTAAAATGCTAAAAAAGCAGTTAAGGAGAGAGGAAAACAAAGCACTGCAGCGTGTCCCTGTGATGTTCCATTGGCCTTTGAAGTGCTGGGGAGTGAGGAGGGATGACTGCAGGAATGACTGCAGGAATGACTGCAGGAGGAATCACTTTGCCCAGACAGACTGAGGAGCCAGCCAGCCCAAGTTTTAAAGTGCTGCAGAGCTGCTTTACTGGAGGAGTGTTTGCCTTAAAACAATGAACAGCCAGAGTGGGGGAGCCCAAGTCAGTGCCAGACCTTGAGCACGTCCTTGGGAGCAGCAGCACTGAGAGAATGACATCCATTGGGTTGATGTCAGTCAGTCCTGATGCTTTCATGGGATGAGATCAAAACCAGAGTGGGCAGCAGATTGAGGAGGGGCATTCTGCCCCTGTGCCCCTGTGCTCAGGTGAGACCCCACCTGCAGAGCTGCCCCAGCCCTGGGCCCAGCACAGGCAGGACTGGAGCTGCTGGAGAGAGTCCAGAGGGGCTCCAGGATGAGCCCAGGGATGCAGCAGCTCTGCTGGGAGGAGAGGCTGGGAGAGGAGAATCTTTGGGGTGACCTTGTTGTAGCAGGGCTCTCTTGCAGGGCCTGAAGGAGCTCCAGGAAAGATTGAGAGATACTATTGACAAGGGATGGAGTAAGAGGATACAGGGAATGGCTTCCTGCTGCCAGAAGACGGGGATGGATGAGATATTGGGAAGGAATTGCTCCCTGGAGGTTGTGAGGCCCTGGCACAGGGTGCCCAGAGCAGCTGTGGCTGCCCCTGGATCCCTGGCAGTGCCCAAGGCCAGGCTGGACAGGGCTTGGAGCAGCCTGGGACAGTGGAAGGTGTCCCTGCCATGGCAGGGGTGGAATGGGAAGGGCTTTAAGGTCCCTCCCAACCCAACCCATTCTGGGATTCTCTTCTGTGATTCTGGGATTTGAGGCAGTGCAAAAGCAGGACTTTGGGAGTGCATCCATTGCTCCCTGGTGGTCCCTGCAGGGCAAGGCAAAGGCAGAGCACTGCTGGGGGGGGGCAGGCTCAGGACACCCCTGCTTCAGGCACACTGCAAACTGTGGGTACAGCTGGGATGAATCTCTCCATAATACTTTATCCCTCTTTTGCATGGGGAAAAAGGGAAACACCCAAGTGCTGTGATGAGATAGACCAGAGGAGGGAGAATTGGATGGGCTCAGCACAGCTTTTTTCCTTTAAAAGCTACTCTGTGAGACCTTCAGCCCTAGATGCAAATGTATATCCTTCCAGGAGAAGCATTTCAGAGGCAAGGTCTAGCACATCATTTTCTCTCCCTGCCTCCTTAAAGATGTCATATCCTTCCCCCACAACAAATGCTATTGTTGGAAAGAAAATGGAAAATCTTTCTGGCCATTCTTCTGAAATGAAAGCAGCAGTCTTCAAAGCTAAGAACAGTCCCTTCAGGATAGCTGAGTAACTGCTCAGGCTATACAAAACCAGCCAATTTGTACTTGTGAGGTGTGGAGACTCAGCTGTTCCATGGGCTGGAGAGGTTTGTCCCTGGCAGTGGCTGGAGTCATCTGTCACTGGGGCATGGTGGGCTGGGCCTGGCCACTGACTGGTGCTTGAAGCCTGCTTTTGTACTGGGGGAGAAATCACAGCCTATTTTGGGCACCAGTTTTCATTTGATGGAGGAAGTCACAGGTTTGACTGAGCCTTGGAATCTGCTTTCCTTTGCAGCTCCGCCATCCAGTGCCTGCTGGGAGCGGAGCAAGCTCAGCTCCCCCTGGCTTGTCCTCCCAGCCAAAACTCTGCTTTGTTTTGTCCCAGATCTCCTACTGCAGTTCCACCTAAACATTAAACAAGAGGAGGAAGCAGGGTTCTCTGTGAATAACTCCCCAGCTAAGAGTATTTGCAGTAAGAAGGAGATTCCTACCTGAAAAGAGCTTCTCTTGGGGGCTTCCCCAGTGGGATTGGCAGTTCTGTGGACCCCACCTCCCAAACCACCACTGCCCTGTGGCTGGCACTGTTCCAGCACCAGTGCTCAGCTGAGGAGTTCAGGCTGTTCAGCCACTCTGAAGTTGCAGCCTTCAGCTGAGTGAGTGGATATTTGACCCATGAGAAGATGGACAAGATGATCAGAGAACGGAGGATTGAAGCTCCTCTCTGAGGAAAGGCTGAGAGAGCTGACAGGAAAGGTGGGGAGAGAGGATTTACAGGGCCCTGGCACAGGGTGCCCAGAGCAGCTGTGGCTGCCCCTGGATCCCTGGCAGTGCCCAAGGCCAGGCTGGACACTGGGGCTGGGAGCAGCCTGGGACAGTGGGAGGTGTCCCTGGGACAGTGGGAGGTGTCCCTGCCATGGCAGGGGTGGCACTGGATGGGCTTTGAGGCCCTCTCCAATCTGAGCCATGCTATGACTCTATGACTACCCTGAAAACTCAGCTCTGGGCATTTTGCCTGGAGACACTAAATGAATCAACAGCAAATCTGAGATAAAATCCAGTTTTGTTTTTCCCACTGTACTTTTCATTGAACTTCACAAGGATACATAGCACCTGTAAGGTTTTGCTGAGACAGGCACTTGGTGTGTTTTGGGAACTGGGAAAATAGTTAGTATACAGATTCACAAAATAAAACAAAAGGCTGCCTGAGAGGGAAGTTCAGTTGTTTAACTCAGAGTGTAAACACATATATGTCTGTTTCTTGACCTGCTTGATTTTCTAAACATTAATAACTGCTCTGAATTATTGTTTTTGCTGGGATGCAGAGCTCTTGAAATTTTTATGAGAAGCATCTTCTAAATTCTGTAGCAAGAATTTACTGATGTCAATCAATGTTTAATCAGTGTGATGCAGTTCACACTAGCATTTGTCAAGCAGTTGTTGCCATCTGTGATTCCTCTTTATTTGGAGGTTTAATTTTTTTGGGTGAAAGCAGTGCATTATTTGCAGATGGCCAGCCCACCCTTCAGAACCACAGCAGGATAAACACTGCCCTGGCATGGCTGGGATACAGTTTAAGCACAGTGCAAGAGACATCAGAGTACTGCCAAAGAAGAGCTGCATGAAAAGACAAGGCAAGTAGGCAGGCAAGTAGGCAGGCAAGTATTTGTGCACAGTGGCTTGTAAAAGTCACATGATTATTTTTAATTTGCTTTCTTTAATACAACACTGTCTATATTTTGAGATTGACACATGGAGGGTTCTCAGGGATAAGGAATAAAAGAAGGGTGTCAGTTTTCCTTTGGCATCTATGGTGCACCATGGCCATGTCTTGGGTCCCCGTGACTTTGGAGTCACATCCTGCCCAGCATGGTCCTGCTGGGGGGAGCAGGAGCATGGGCAGAGCAGTGCAGGGTTTAGAAAAGGCTTTGAGCCTTGAGCCTAGGCTGAGTCCTTGGTGTAAGCCAGGGGATAAGTCATCCCTCTTGGGCATGAGCTGCAGCATCCAGAAGGTCCTCAGAGCCAGGCTCAAGCAGCAGCCAAGAGGGGATACTCCATTTCTGGGCTCTCCTCTGAGGTGGGAGAGGCCAGATTGCTGCAAGAGCAGGGGAGACAGCTGAGCCCTGCGAGGGTTCCTCCATCCAAACAAACTGACTTCTGGGCTTTGTCTGGATATTGAGTTCTGGGCTTAGTCTTGGCTGCAGTGTCAGACCTGCACTTCTGACAGTCATGGGAAAGGCAGTCCCAATGCTAACAGGAACAGGGATGGTGCAGTTTGTGTTTGGGAGCTTTCAGCATTCCCCTGCTCCCCACAGGCCCTGCTGAGGTGCAGGGCCCAGCAGCTGAGTGTGTCAGCCTGGACTTGAGGGTCTGGTGACAAACTGACCTCTTGTCCTGAAGGCTCCTAAAGGCTGGCCAGGTCCTTTGTGCCATCTCTTGGTTTCCTTGGAATTGAAACCCCATGGAATGGCTCCCCACTGCCAGAGGGCAGGGCTGGATGGGATATTGGGAAGGAATTGTTCCCTGTGAGCGTGGGCAGGCCCTGGCACAGGGTGCCCAGAGCAGCTGTGGCTGCCCCTGGATCCCTGGCAGTGCCCAAGGCCAGGCTGGGCATTGGGGTTGGAGCAGCCTGGGACAGTGGGAGGTGTCCCTGCCATGGCAGGGGTGGCACTGGATGGGCTTTGAGGTCCTTTGCAAGCCAAACCAGTCCGGGATTCTGTGTTTTTTTCAAAGGTCTTCAGGAATCTTTTTGTTTGCTGGTGTAACATGAAGAAACAATGGTATTCCCTGGCTCAAGGACTAACAGGTGATCATAAGGTGCTGAAATAACTTAGGCATGTAAGTATCTTCTGTAATAAAAAAGAAATAAGTGAGAATTTATCTTCTAGTCACACAAAGAGTCAGTATTTAAAATGGATTTCCTGATTTTTTGATGATTTATCAAAATTTCAATGAATTTGCTCCTCTTGCTCTTCTCCCTTCCCCCCTGTTTTTCAAGAAATAAACCGAAGCTTTTAAAACCAGCTCTAATAATAAAATGATTTAAGAATTAAGTTGCTCATCAAGATGAATATTGAAGTTCAAAGCAGCAAAACTGAAGGCATCAACTTCAGGCTATGATTTTGCTTTTTGCAAGTAAGTTCCTTAATTTCTGAAGTCAGTCAAGAGCTGAAGCCATTCTAGAAGCTTTATATATGCTGATCCTGAAAGATATTTATTGATAACCATGGCACAGATCTTTTTAATATCCTTGAGAGAACCATGCAGCAATCTCATATGCTAAAAGCACAATAAGTTGCTTGTTTTTTCACAGCATTTCCCTGATGTATCAGTGATGAGCTGTCCATGCTCACAGGCTGAACTTAAAATTTCATGAAATATGAATGGAGTTATTGTAATGTGCCACTAAATATGTTCCCAACTTTGAAGATAACACTGAGGAAAGTTACTTTTGTGCAGTAGCTGTTCCCACAGTGGAGAAAAACATTAAGGCTTGATGTTAAATACATGCCTGAAATATGTCAGAAATGGCTCAGAGAGAGCAGAGTGAGCCACCAACTTGGGAATATTGGCTTCTGAAAATAAACCGTCCTTCTATACAAGTTTTACTCCTTTCACCAGCTCAGGCCCCACAGTGACGTTGGTGACCCTTACAGGGAGCAGATTTCACATGGAGAGAACTCCAGGGGGAAAAACAAAGAGTTCACAGGCAACATGGAGGCTTAAATTGAACATGGGACTTTCTCAGAGGTGGTTTTGGTAGCAAAGCAACAAAATTGAGGCAGAATAATCAGGAATTCTTGAGAGCATGAGAGAAAAAAGGTAAGATGCAACTCCAGAGCACCATCTGAAGCCTGAAAGCAAAGAAATAACCCAGTTGCACTTACTGCACTCCAGCCAGAACTGTCAGACTTTGAGGAAACAAAATTGGCTTTAAATTGAACCTTCTCTGCAGGTTTTTGTTTGGCTGTTTTGTTTTGTTTTGTTTTTTCTTTTGCAGATCACTGTTTTCATACAGAGATTTGGTTATGGAAAGGCTCATTTCTGCAATTCAAAGAAATGTAGCTAAAAGACCCAAACTTTTTTTTCTATTTTTTTTTTTCCATTGAGCTGGTGCTACAAGGCTGGAAATGTAACTGGATGCACCCTGGGATCATCTGAGTGAGGACTGAGCTGGTGCTGAGGGAAGGAACCTTTGCCCTGGAGAGCCCCCAGCACTGGCAGGAGCTCCAGCAAGTAACAGAAATGACTTTTTCCTGCCTGTTTTACATCTCCCAGATTGTGAAGACAGTCTGCCCCAGATCTGTCATGGTATCATGCTACCATCACACACTCCTGAAGTGATCGAGGGGTGATAGCTTCTGCAAATCAAGTTATTTTTGTATTTTTAATTATTCTTCTAACTGGCGGCTCATGTTGGCTGGATTTTAAGGAGCAAAGATTTCAGCTAAAGCATTACTCTGTCATTAACCAATCCATTGAATATTCATGATTTAGTGGATTTTTTTTAGTGGATTTTTTTTTCCCCAGAAGGAGAGAAGTAATTATTTTGGCTAGCACTAGAAAAGTGTGTGTGTGCTGTTCACAGAACTCCACTGGAATGGGAAAAAATAGAATTTTTCTATTAGACATGCAAACTGATCTCCTCTGCCCCATACTGACACATATCCTTTAGTTCTTCTTCTCTATTTAGTAACAATGTTTCAAGCTATTTTTTCCTGGTAAGAATGTAATGAAAATGGGGGAAAAATATTAAAAAGTAGAAGAAAAAACCTCCAAACTCTTAAGTGGAGGCTGAGCTATGCCTTGTTTGAACCCTGATTTAGAGAGTGGAGTCTTGACAGGCCTTTTCAAGCAACCATTTTGTATTTCCTGTTGAAATTTACTTCAGTGTTCTGGGAGTGCAAAGCTCAAAGGAAATATCGGTGGGGAAGCTGCTCTCAAGCCTTGCAATGCCACAAAGCATAACTTTTCCTGGTCTCCTGCAGCCATGTCCTGTGTGTCCACCTTCAGGGCAGGGTGACAGGAAAGAGCCCCAAGTCGTGCCAGGGGAAGTTAAATTAGATATTAGGAAAACTTCATCACTGAGAGCATGTCAGGGCCTGGCACAGGCTGCCCACAGCAGGGTGGAGTCACCACCCCTGGAAATGTTCAAAAATCTTTGGGTGAGGCACTTGGGGACAGGGGCTAGTGCTGAACAGGGTGGTGGGGCTGGCATGGTTTGGACTGGATGACCTTGGAGGTCTTTCCCAGCCTTGGTGATTCTGTGATTCTCTGATCCAGTGGACTCTTTGATGTTTGTTGTTTTCTGAAGCATTCTGCTCTCCCTTGTTGCTGTAGGGGAGGTACAGAGGGATGTGTTTGTGGCCAATTCTGCAGCTCTGGTGACACGGGTGGCACTTGCCTCCTTGGCAGTCCCAGAGAGCTGAGCCTCGTTCAGAACGTGCTGAGGGCAGTTCTCAGGACACACTGAGGGGAATGTGATGCTTGGTGTGAATACTCTGGGGTTTGCTTGGTCTGCTCAGGCCAGAAGTGACTGGAGTACAACTGAACAAAACTGAAATTACTTCTTCCAAGTGAAGGAAATGAAGGGAATGCTGAGAGCAGCACGGCAGAAGGGGCCTGTGGAACACGGAGTGCTGCAAACCAGTTCAGGAAGGGGGATCAGCTTTTCCTCAGGCTGGTTCCCTGAGCAGCTCTGCAAAGGGAAGCAGTGCCCAGCTGCCCCGAGGCCAGCAGCAGGGCCAGCTGTCCTGGAGGCTGGGCTGGGGACAGTCCCAGGTGATGGGATCGTGTTCAGCCAGCACAGCTTCAAAGTCTGCTGCTTGCCTCTCCCCAGAATAAAAGAACAGCAGCAACAGAAACCTGGGGAGCTTTTAGCAGTGAAATCTCCCAGACAGGGCAGGAGGCTCTTGGCACACGTGTATTCTGACTTTTTAGCTCTCATGTTATTTCCCACACAGAGATTTTTTTCCTTGCATTTTTTTGGACACCTTTATTTTCTCCTGCTGTGGTCCTCCCCAGGACCACACACTTATGGGTGCCAGGTGCCCTGTAGCCGTCTGTCACCCTAAGGGGACTTGTGGCTTTCTCCCTCCCTCCTGTTTTTTAGGGACTTAATTCTGCTCCTTTCTTGAAGGAAGTGGTGGTAAAAATGCTCGCCTTGTCCTTCAGCAAGGAGCTGCTTCAAATTCTTGCATTCTCTTTTTTAAGATCCTAAGATTACTTTTTTTTTTTTCCATTGGGATCATCTGTAACAGCCATGTGCCAAAAGCCTTTTAATCCAGCTTTTTCCAAACTGGTTTATAATTAAAAGAGATCTTGCTGCTTCTGTGTAATGCACCAGCCTGACTTCAGTGGGAGCAGTGATAATGAAGGACAACTGGAATGGGTTTATCCCAGACTGCTTCAGAATAAGCAGCAGGTACTTTTCTGTTTGCACAAATACTTCTGCTCCTGACAGTTAAGGCCATGTGGTTTCCCTTTTTGGTAAACTACTCTGCCAAGTCTGAGTGGTGTTTGTTTATTTGTTTAATAAAAAGTGCTTTTATTTATAGAGTAGAAAAATCTCAGTTGTCAGCTTTGGAAACAAATCTTCTGTTTATCATGTGCCAGAACACCCCTATAGAACCCCCAAACCAGCTTCCCCTCAGAGCCTGCCAAAAGCTGGTTTTCAGCAATTTGTGAGGTATTTCTAACTCTGTGTCACGCAAATCATTCACATTTTCACCCTTTTATAATGAACCTGAGTGTAGATGGACTATTTTAGTGTCTGACTATGAGTTTTGTGCCTGTCTCTTCTCCAGGTTTGTAGCAGAATCCTGGGTCTGAACATACAAGCCATAAATGACTTTATGTGCAGCTGGGACTGAATTAAAACTCCAAATCCTCCAAGGCAATTTTAGGTTTGTTTCCATGGCATTGATTTTTTATTTTTATTTTGTTTTGTTTGTTTTGGTTTTTTTTCTTTTCTACTTATGGCATGAAGGTGAGACGGGTTATTCTTACCTTTTGAAAAGTTGCCTTGTAGGATACAATGGCTCAAGGTTGTTTGAATTTCTAATGCCTGTTGGTGCCATCTCTCTGAAAAGCAGGGTTAACTGCAGCACATGGATAAAGCTTGGAAAATGGGGGTTACTGGGGTTGTTCAGTAGTGGCTGTGCCCTCATGAGAAGATTCAGCATTCTGGCGTTAAAGCGCTGGATGTGAATTGTAGTTTATGATGCTTATCACTTTATCTCATGTCAGGGTTTGAGGTACAGGCGATCCTTGCTAACGACAGCTGTGACAGCTCTGAACTCATTCCCTCGCTCCAGCACGGAGGGTGCGGGGAGCCTGGGGAAGCAGGATGCCTCCTTTGTCATTCCGTGCCGGGGCAGGGAAAGCCAGGGTTCCGAGGGAGAGGACAAAGCTTTCAGCCGGGAAAGCGGGGAGCGGAGTCCAGGAGATCGGCCCGGGGGCTCAAACTTTCTGTGACACCGAGCAGCCCGAGCGCGTTGCCGCGACTGGCCCCATCTCCACCCGCTACAGTCCCGCGTTCTCCATCCCCTCACGGCCCCGGCACCCAGCACTTCTCATCCCCTCACGGCCCCGGCACCCAGCGCTTCTCATCCCTTCACGGCCCCGGCACCCAGCGCTTCTCATCCCCTCACGGCCCGGGCATCCCGGCACTCCGCACCCTTCACGGCCCCGGCACCCAGCACTTCTCATCCCTTCACGGCCCGGGCACCCAGCGTTCTCCATCCCCTCACGGCCCCGGCACCCAGCGCTTCTCATCCCCTCACGGCCCGGGCATCCCGGCACTCCGCACCCTTCACGGCCCCGGCACCCAGCACTTCTCATCCCTTCACGGCCCGGGCACCCAGCGTTCTCCA
>VXBQ01015763.1:496484-541229 GCA_013400175.1 Phainopepla nitens | reverse complement strand
GGGTCCCTGGTTCTGTTTGTGATTAATGCCATAGTTATTGTTGTTTGTTTGCCTTTTTATACATACTAGTAAAGAACTTTTATTCCTACCCTCATATCTTTGCCTGAGAGCCCCTTGATTTCAAAATTATAATAATTCAAGAGGGAGGAGGTTTACATTTTACATTCCAAGGGAGGCTCCTGCCTTCCCTAGCAGACACCTCTCTTTCAAACCAAGACAAGCGAGAACGTTAATTTTAAAATAACAATTAGAATCTCTTTCTGGGTCTTTGCCTATATTACACTTTAAATGAAATCATGAGGGCACTCACGTTTGCACCAAATTACTGATAATTCTTCCAAAGCAGTTGCTTGATCACACTTTACAAACACAAAGTGAAGGAGGAGAATAAAAAAGTGAAAAGCCATTTAATGAATTTTAAAGCTCACTTATATTTCATTATTGGATTTTAAATTTTTGTTGACCTTTGTGTGTTTTTAGTATTTGCTGCCTTCAGAGAAGTGGGTTGGAACACTGAATGCTTTAAATAGCTGGGAGCATAAACCCCCTGTTCTGCTGGATTTTATTTCAGTATTTCCTCTTTGCACTGACAAGACAATAACTGTAATAACCATTATCCTGGTGTAAACCACATCGTGCCTTGCCCTTTGCTAAGTGTAGCCCAAACACTGTAATATGGGATTTCAGTTTGCTTGAAGTTGTTGCTCTTGTCATCAGGAGGAACTGGTGTCACCACTGAGGGCAGCAGGATCTAGCAGGAAAGGCTTGGGGCTCAGTTTTTACTCTGATGTTTTGTGTGACGCTCCACCAGTCACACAGAATAATATTAGAAAAAATATGTAAGTGTAGGGATTTATGTTACCTTATGTAGTACTGAAGAGATGTCTCAAGGACAGGAAGAGATGAGGTTTTTATGTGGGGAATGATATGAGAACAAAGAAAACCTTGCAGAGGAGTTTTCGTTATTTGAAGATACTTGGAACTGGCATCAAAGAGGTGGGAACAGAAAAAGTGAGGCAGGAGAGAGGCTGGGCATGCTTCTTCCTCCTTAGGGAATCCCACAGAGCAGCCCAGGCTGGAGGGAGCCCAGAGGGTCACTGGTGGCACCTGCCAGCTCAGGCAGGGCCATCCCAGAGCACAGGACACAGGATTGTGTCCAGAGGGCTCTGGAATATCCCTGCTGAGGGACACTGCAGCCCCTCCCTGGGCAGCCTGTTCAGGGCTGGGCACTGGCCAGGGCAGAAGTTGTGCCTCCTGTGCTGGGGGAATTGCTGGGCATCCATTCCAAGGGCTGGGATGGAGCCTGGATGAAATGATTCCCCCTCCCTTAGGCTGTCACCTTGCCCAGTGGCCCTGACTGGTTCCTCTCTCTGATATTTGGTACTATAAACCAGTGAGAAACAGCCTGTTCCCAAACCACTTAACATAAATCATGCAGAATTGGGCAGAAGATTGGAGGGAGGGAGAATTAGACCTAAAGTTGTGTTAATTCCCTGTCACTTCTGGATTTCAAACTCCTCTTGGTTTAAATCTGTATTAATTGCGTGATGATTACGGTGAAGGGAAGATATGTTAGAAAATGAAATAATATAATCATAGAATATCCTGAGCTGGAAGGGGTCCACAAGGATCATCCAGCCCAACCCATGGCCCTGCACAGGACATCTCAACAATTAATAAAGCAATTATTAAAGGGACACACAGAGGGACCCTGGCTGTGGGAAGCTGGGGGAACCTTCAGTTTGGAGGAACCAGGTGCTGCTGGTGGGACAGGGGCTCTTTGAATGAGGTGACAGGGTGGACCCTGCCACTGTGGTTTTCAGGCTCCTCAGGTGGAGATCAGGAGCAGACCTTCAGTCTCTGGAGAAACACGTGATTGATTTACCCCGTGGGATGAGGGAGCTGCTCCCCTGGCACGAAGGGAATGGTTCCCATGTGGGGCTGTTTGCTCAGTGCTGTGTTAGGAGGGGACAGTGAGTGAGGTGCATCATGCAGGTGGTTTGTGGAGGTGCAGACACTCCTCAATCCTCCTGTCAGGAGGGGCTGGAGGTAGTTCCTGCCTTTTGCAGTGTCTGACATGGGAGGTGTTGTGGGATCAGGTCATATTGACTTGAGTTGCCTTTGGATCAAGCACTGAATCAATGCTGACTTTCTGGGGGAGTTTAATCGCTGTGCTGACAGACATGAAAGGGGCTAGGCAGTAAAATGTGATTTTACACTTTTATCAGTCTTTTCCCTACTAAGTTGCTCAACTTCCAAGTACTAATTAATGCTGTGTTCCTTCCACGAATTTTCCTTCCTACTGATGCTGTCTGTTTGATCTGAGAGCAGCACCAGACCTTGCAAATTAGAGCTGCCTGGAAGGCTGCAGTGGGGACAGAGAACAGGAAGGAATGAAACTTAGACATCACATCTCCATTGGGGCCCTTCAGCATAATTTATGCTCTTTGTGCAGCTGTTTGGAAAATCCTGGAATTCCCTTGAATGTCCAGCTCTGCATATCCAGAAACACCCAGCTCCAATTCCAGAAATTCCAAAGAAATTTGATTTGGAAAAAAGCTACAGATCTGGGTGGAGACATCTCTGGTATCATTTTATTCTGAGGCTGCCCAGACTCTTCCAGCATGAGAAACTGCTTTAGTTCGTTTATAATTTTTCTAGTTAGACAGAGATGGTCAGATATTGTCAAGATCATGTTTATCTTTAATGCCATCAAACTGGTCCATGTGTTTCTGGGAAAGATGTGTGAGAAGAATCACAGAATGGCCTGAGCTGGCAGGGAGCCTCAAGGATGATCCAGTCCAGCCCCTGGCCCTGCCCAGACCCCCCAACAATCCCAGCCTGGGCATCCCTGAGAGCTCCTGGAGCTCTGGCAGCCTCGGGGCCAGGACCATTCCCTGTCCCATGTACCAAGAACAGGTACCATTGTCACCACAGAGGGACAGAAGTGGCTATAAAGGGAAAATGAGTGGAGTGGTTGAACCAGCAGCTCAAAAAAAATGGGGCTGAGAAATCATGGGAGCAGAGAAGCAGGGAGATGAGGAAGCTGAGATGTGTGGGGACCTTTGCATCTGAGAGGGAGGGATGGGGCATGGGATGGGTCAGGGTGTCCAGGCAAGGAGCAGCAGTCCTGGGGGCATCTCTGATTTGCTTCAGGAATATTTGAATGTTGTGCAGCTGGTTATTTTGTTACAAGTAGTGGAAAAAGGGCTCTCTGCAGAAAAAGTGCTTTTTCAACTCACTACTTTATATAAATGAAGTATAACTAGAAGGAGAGTTACTTTCAGATGCCTTAATGGCAAATGTAGTCCTTGGAAGTTTGTTCTGGTTTGGTGATTCCAGTGTGAGCCTCGCTCAGGAGATGAGTGGGTGCAAAGCAGGGCAGGTATTATTAGCTGTGCAAAGCAAAACAATACAGTTGCTGTGGAAAAATTACAGGGTTTGTGCTGAAGCAGATATTTAACCTTTGTTTTTACAACTCCAGAAATGAAGCAGTTTGTTTCTTAATGTGGGTTTAATGCTGCAAGTGTGTGCTGACTGTGTTTTCACGTGGAAAGGAAGAGATGCTGGGCTATTAAAGTCTGGTTTAACGATCCCTTTTCCCTTAACTCCTAATATTTGCCATTTACTAATTATGATGTTCTGAAATAGTTTGCATTTGCAGTAGATGTTTTAAATGCTGCAGCTGTTTTAGTTTCTAGCTAACTGCTGGTGACTTTTTTTTTTAAAGAAGCATTGTGTATTATTGGTGATTTTTGGAGGCTGGCAGGAAGAGCTCCCATCAGAGTGTTCTTTATTAGGAGGTCTTTGATGTGCAGGCCTCCAGTGGAAGGAGAAGGAGCAGTGCTGGAGACAGCTTTCCATGAGCATTGTTTTGTGGTGTAAACTCCTGTGAGTCAGCGAGGGTGTGCCCAGGGGTGGCTGCTTTGGGGCCCTTTGTGATTTGGAATGTACTACTCTGTTTTTTTGTTAAATCCTTGGGATTTCCCGGCAGTTTTCTAATAGGGAAAATGCGTTTGAGAGGTCACAGCCTGGGCAGCAGCTTCCCAAGGAGACAAAAGATCAGAATGGTTTGTTCATGGCCCATTTTGCTGCTCCAAGGGACAGGTGACCTCATTTAGGGTCCCGCAGATGTTGTGAGGACACTGACCTTTGTGTGGGGTTTGCAGGGCAAGGTTTGGGTAGCAGTGAGGCCGCAGGGGTGGCTTCTGTGGGAGCTGCTGGAAGCTTCCCCCTCGTCCAAGGGAGCCAACCCCAGGCGGCTGCAGGCGGCTCCAGGGAGAGCCACGGGGAGCAGAGACCCCCCTGCAGCCCCAGAGGAGCCCAGGGCAGAGCAGGGGGGGCTGAAGGGGCTCTGAGCCCGTGGGAAGCCCCTGCTGGAGCAGGGCTGTGGCAGGGCCTGTGACCCTGTGGGGAGAGGAGCCCACCTGGAACAGGTTTGCTGGAAGGACTCGTGACCCCATGGGAGGGACCTCACTGGGGCAGCTCCTGAAGGACTGAGCCCATGGATAAAGGGATCCTCACTGGGGCAGTTCCTGAAGGACTGAGCCCATGGATAAAGGGATCCTCACTGGGGCAGTTCCTGAAGGACTGAGCCCATGGATAAAGGGATCCTCACTGGGGCAGCTCCTGAAGGACTGAGCCCATGGATAAAGGGATCCTCACTGGGGCAGTTTCTGGAGAACTCTCCCCTGGGAGGGACCCCAGGCTGGAGCAGGGGCAGTGTGAGGAGTCCAAGCCCTGTGCAGGAAGGAGCAGCAGGGACAATGTGTGATGGACTGACCACAGCTCCATTCCCATCCCCCTGAGCCTCTGAGGGAGAGGAGGGAGAATTAATCAGGAGTGAAGTTGAGCCTGGGAAGAAGGGAGGGCTTTGGAGAAGGTGTTTTAGGATTTGGGTTTATTTCTCAGTTTCCTGCTCTGATGTGATGGGTGATAAATTGAAGTGATTTCCTTCAGGTGAGTGTTTGCCCATGGCAGCAGCTGGTGAGGGATCCCTCCCTGCCCTTATCCCACCCAGAGCCTTTCCCTGTGTCCTGTCTCCCGTGTCCAGCTGAGCAGGGCAGTGACAGAGGGGCTTGGTGGGCACAGGGTGCCCAGCCAGGGTCACCCCACCACAGCCTTATTGCTTGAGTGACCTCCCTGCACAGCAGAGCTGAGAATGCCAGAGAAGTGGTAAAAACACCCCACTCGTAAGGTGTGAGTTAGGCTGGGGCTGTACCTGAAGGAAAAAGGAAATGAGCAACTCAGAACTATTGGGGTGCTCTCCAGCAAGGCAGGCCTGTTACCTCAACTGTCTGTTCCCTTTGCGTGTTATTTTACCTTGCGTTTCACTTGTGGTGGTTTATTTCTTAATCCCATTTCTCAATCACCTTCACCAGAGGCAACTCCAGCTGTGACTTGACAGCTGCTACTGTCTTCTCCAGCGTGTGCTGCCAAAATCCCAGTTGATTCTGGGGCTTAAGGCACAGTGCTGTGTCTTTTCTGTATTTCTGCCTCCTGTGAAATCATACATATTCATATTAATCATGCTCTTTCCCAATTCAAGCCCCCAGGCCTATTGCAATTAAGGGGTGGTTTTTTATTTAGTTTTTGGCAGGTGTGCACAGGCAGTAACAGGGCTGATGAGCTTGGCCCAGGGCAGAGCTTTGGGGTTGGGTGGACTCAAGTGTTGAACTAAAACCTTAAACTCTTAAGGAAGCTTGAGTGTGAGTGAAAACTTGGAATGCACTCTATCCACTTGACATCCTGTGAAATAATTCCTTGACTTGGCAGACGGAGCTGTGGTGTCAGGGGTGAGATGTGCTGCAGACCTCGTGCTGAGCGTTGGGTGTGATCCTGCACACACCTGCTGTGGGTGCCTTGAACTCAGCTCATTTCATGCTGCTTTTAGCTCCAGGCTCCTTCTCTGCAGTCTAGAGGGCAAAATGCTGCTGCTCTTGGAGGGAAAAATCTGACCTGCAGCCCCTCCCTCTCTCCCTCTTCCAAAAGTATTAAAACAGGAAGAGAGATTTTTCCCTTTCTTGCCTGCTCCTTACTTGGCATTTCTCACACCTCCATGCTGAGCCTTGGCTTAAAGCCTTAGGAGTTGAAACTCAAGAAGTTGGGGAGGGGGGAAAAAAGCTGATCCAGGAGTCTTCTGCCTGGATCAATGGAGCAAAAGAACAGGCTGAAGTTGCACAATTGGGAGTCAGGAGAAGTTTGCTCATGTGCTGTGTCAGGAGCTTGTACAGGCGATTATCATCAGAGGTGCACAAGGCAAAAGCTTTTCCAGTCTAAGGAACTTCCTTTTTACTTGAGTTTTAAAATGCTGATTTTTAGTTTATTTTTTGAAACAAAATTGCTGATAAGAGCATTCAAGTAATAATGAAATTTTTTTGGTTCATTTTCTGTGACTCGTTTTTCGGATGTTACTACATAAAACCTTTCCAGTATTTGCCTCCTGTGAGCACTGGGATTCCTTTTCCTGCCTTTGGTTGCATTCCCCGCATTTTGCACACTCAATCTTGCCAGGCCCTCAGAGCTTCCCTAAAGGAGCTGGGTGGGAGCAGCCTGGGGTGCCCAGCCTTGGAGCAGAGCTCGGCTCCCCAGGTGTCCCTTGTCACCCATTCAGTGACCAGGGCTGGAATTGGGAGCAGCAGGAACATGTTCTGTGAGTGCAGGGGCACAGCTCAGCAATTTCCTTATTCCTTGAATGTTGCCTGTTCTGTGGAGCCAGGCTGGGAGAGCTGGGGGTGCTCACCTGGAGAGGAGAAGCTCCAGGGAGAGCTCAGAGCCCCTGCCAGGGCCTAAAGGGGCTCCAGGAGAGCTGGAGAGGGACTGGGGACAAGGGATGGAGGGACAGGACACAGAGAATGGCTTCTCACTGCCACAGGGCAGGGATGGGTGGGATATTGGGAAGGAATTGTTCCCTGTGAGGGTGGGCAGGCCCTGGCACAGGGTGCTCAGAGCAGCTGGGGCTGCCCCTGGATCCCTGGCAGTGCCCAAGGCCAGGTGCTTGGAGCAGCCTGGGACAGTGGGAGGTGTCCCTGCCCAGGGCAGGGGTGGAATGGGATGGGCTTTAAGGTCCATTTCAGCCCAAACCATTCCAGGATTCTGTGAATCACTGGAAAACACTGGTGAGTTTTAAAACCCTGCAGCCCAACCTGTACATTTTTCTGAGGAGTGGGCCCTGCCTGCATCCCTTCATGTGGGGAGGCTGGGAGAACCCAAGAAACTCTGGTTCCATCATTGCAGGTGTAAGCTCTGCTCTTTGCAGGGATTTCAGCAGGGTTAGGATCAGGTTTTGCTCCTGAGCTTTATTAATTGCCAGTACGCATTGGAATGCTCTGTGCTAGGCTAACGTAATAAAAAGGCAGAGCTTAATTTTCAGGCTGTAATTGATGTAAGCTGGGCTTCTCTCATGTGAGTCCCTTGAGCTTTTTCAGTCTAATTCAAGAGATTTTTTTTTTTTTTCTTCTTTCTTCCTCTTGCTAGGTCATGAAGAGCCTTTGTATTCCATTTGCATTGTGTTACCTGTCAGGGACATGGGCTTGTAGCTGTGGGCCACGTTCAGAACTATCTGGAGGGCAGACACCTTCAGCTGTGCTTCGTTCCTGTGGCTCAAGTTGGTTTTTCTCACATGTACGGACACTTTCATATGTATACCCGTGACAGAAATAAATTAAATTAGTCTGAAATCACCCTTTGCTCTGACAATGCTCTGCACTTTCCTTACATTAAGGAGATAAGGAGACGAACAAACCTGCTTTGAAGATGAGCTGATTTCCATAGCAGGCAGAGTGACCTACTTAAAGGGAGAGGGGGAGCAAGCAGGGCTGGAAAGGGGCTCTTTATTTATTTATATAATCTCCAAGTGGCTGTGTCAGCTCCCCTGGCTGAGCCCTCTCCTGACACTCACCTGACAGCCACAGAGAACGTGGGGCTGAGCGAGCGCCGTTTGACCTGCAGAGTTGTCCTGTGTCTGACCAGCCTGGCACGGGAGGTGTGTCCCCTCTGGGGAGGTGTGTCCCCTCTGGGGATGTGACACCATTCACACGGGGCTTTGGGGAATGTTCATCTTGGTTTCACGTTGTGGGAAATCTGCCAGGTTGCCTCACTTAAATGAGGGGGAGCCAGCGCCTCGCTTTAGGGTCTTGAGTGTCACCTTCAGAGCACGGGGACACCCTGTGGGGAGTTGCCAAAGGGCTCTGGATGCCCCAGGGATGGTTTGGAGCAGCAGGTGGGTGGTGAGGTGTATTTGCTCCTGGTTTGGCTTCAAGAGATTTTAGAGGCACGTGTGTGCCATCAAATGGACACTGCTTGGGTGGCTGTGGGCTTTGTGGCCTGTTCTCTTTAAAATGGGCTCTCTTAGTGATAACCTGTGTCTGATTGGGGTCAGGAACCACCCTAGGAGGGGACCTAACTCTGCAGAAGTGTCTGCAAGGCCAGTGCTGTCCGTGGCCATTGCCCTGGGGGTGAAGTCACTGTGTCACAGAATCACCACAGGGGCTTTAGGGCCAAAGGGACTTAAAGCCCCTCAGCCGTGGGGTCCCCCTGCCGTGGGCAGGGACACCTTCCACGGGGCCAGGTTGGCTGATGTGCATCTGGATCAGAGTCACCATGGTCACACCAGCCACAGAAATGCATCCTTTATACCCTAAGAGTTGATGTTCCTGCCCCAGTGGGTCTGTGACCACCCCTCACTCAGGTGCTGAGAGCTGCTGTGCCCTGCCAGTGCTGCTTCCTGGGCTTAGCCCCACCTGCTCACCTGCAAAATAATTTCTAAATCCCGAGCTGGTGCAGCTCAGGCATTGCAAGAAGCTGTGATGATCTGAGCTTTGCCAGGCCCAGAACTGATGGACACTCCTGCATTTCCAGGGTGATGTCCTGAGTGTCCCGGCTGTTGGGTGGAGCTGCTGGCTGGGACAGTCTGGTCTGAGCTGATCGTGTTTATGTAGAGATGAAGATTTGTTCATTCAGGCAGAGAAGGCACTTAAAAGTTTTCTTCGCCTACCCTGCAGAGGGACAAATATTTAGTAAGAACAACTTGTGTCTGGTTGTCTTTGCCTGAAAATGCCTGCCCTGTGGGTAGCTGGGTTTCACAGGAGCCATATGCTGAGTTAACAAAGCCCGTCAGGAATTCGGCAGGATCTGGGAGCTAAGTTAAAAATTAAGCACTGACGAGTAGGTGAAAAAAGCCTGTTCACAGCCACCTCGGGGCATTAGCGCTCCTGTAACAACTTTGTTCTGTGCAATTACTGTCCCCAGTTGCTTTTTAATAACATTTCTGTTTCTCTGAGTCAAAACTCAGCTCCTCTAAACTTCCATCCTTCACTAGGAACAACAAATCTGTGAAGTCTGGAGGAAATCTGTGACCTGCTTTAAGTAACATTTATAAAAAATAAGTTTATTGACTCGATGCAGAGAGGAAACCTTTATCCTATTAAAGAACTTCTTTCCATGGAGGGTAGCAGAGCCCTGGAACAGCTGCCCAGGGAGGTTGTGGAGTCTGGAGACATTCCAAACCCCCCTGGATGTGTCCCTCTGTCACCTGCTCTGGGTGGTCTCCAGAGATCCCTTTCAACCCCAGCTATTCTGGGATTCTGTGAAAATGTGTGAACTTCTGGGGAGGTGCAATGAAGCACTGTATCATGGTGTTTGGTGGTTTTTTTTTTTTTCTATTCAGCATTGCAGAGTTCACCTGTCCTCGAGCTCACCTGCCTTTTGTCCCAGGGTGGAGAGTCCCAGTTTATTTTCTCATCTGTAAAAACACATTTTAAAAATCTTTGCTATCCTCTTGCTTTGTGTTGCTACATTTTTTTCACGTTCTCTCTGATTTTAACTGGAGCTGTCCAGAGCTGCACCCATCAGTCTGGGTGAGAAAGGTGCCTGAAATAAGGGAGGGATGTTTGGGGCAGACATCGGCAAAATAGCGCCACTAATTGCCGGGCATTCAGAGACGTTCCTGTATCTGTAACTCCTGCTGGTGATGCAGGAATTGCTGTTAATTCCTGCTCTTAAAGTGGTCCAGGACTCACACGGACAGGACAGTGTCTCACAGAAATCAACCTGAATTGCTCCAGTTCTTCCAAGTCCTCCCTGTCCCACCATCTTTCCTGTCTAAAAGGAAGATGTTCCAAGTCCTTCTGCTGCTAGACAGGGTCTGTAGAGCCTCAGTGTCTCAGAAAATCAAATAAATTCTGAAACCTGAGCCCAGAACGACACAGATTTGAGCCACTCGTGGAACTCCAGGCCATTAATGTTGTCACCATCAGGATTTCTGGAGCTCTTAGGACCCTGCACCCCCAGAGATGGGTCAGTGGGGTTGCAGAGGGATTTCCCCCCTTTTTTTCTGAGTGTGCACCTTGTGGAAGTTTGGAAGCTCTCTCTGGGCAGAATTTTGCAGGTCTGCCCTCGTGCCAGTCTCCATCCTCAGCTCTTCCTCTTGCTCAGTGATCCTTTTGCAGCTTTTCCAGTCCCACATGCTGGACTGTGTTGCTGATGCCAGAGAGCAGTGAAGCTGTGATTTATTTTTGGGAGCAGTTGTATTTAATGTGTGTGTCAATAGGATGCACTTCAGATCTGCGTGTCCTGACGCTGGAGAGTGTAAACAACCCAAACAGAAATGGAAAACCTTTTACAGCCTCCTTCTGTGGCATTAAGACAAGTGCTGTCTATGGGAGGAATTTAATGATTCCCTTCAGAAAGATTTATTTTGATATAATATTTTAAGAAGCTCACTTTAATGTGCTCAACTGTTGGAGAGCAAACAAGACAATGCCTTCCCTAGACATTTTGTCATTTGATTGAACAGTAAAACAAGTAAGTTCTATTAAAAATCTAATTTTTGCAGAGCACTTAGAGAATTATATAATTAAGAAATACCAATGAAGTCATTCGGGCATAGCCCTGGGTGGTCTGTTAGAGGGGTGTAAAGTGCAGGGGAGTGTCTGATGTCCATGATTGGAGTTTCAGGGCGGGATTCAGCACTGGGGACTCTCTGCCCTCGGTGCTGGCCCCAGTCCCTGTTCTGTCAGGTGATGGTCAGGGCCAGGTTGTGACCCTGAGCCCCTCTCGGGGCAGCAGAGCCTCTGCATGAGCCAGCCCCAGCCCGAGCTGCAGAGGATTGATGCTCCAGGATGCAGAGATAACCCCTGCTGCTCCCAGGGTGGAGCTTTTGTCTGCTCATCAGTCTGGTGTTAACCTGCCAGGGCTGTCAGAGTCCACAGGAAGATGGAGTGGGAAGCAGTAATTCCTGCAGGGAAGCTCTGTAGCTCTGTGTATTCAGGAGTGTCCTGGTGGGATGCAATGAGCTTGCACTGGGTGAAAACATCTTCAGGCAAAATATTGTTACAGGGGCAGTGTCTGCCCTGCCCAGAGAAGGGTCCAGAAGCTGCTCAGATTCACTGGCAGTGAGGGAAAGGAGAGGTTGGGAAAGGCAGGATATTGCCCAAATAGCCAAGGTTTGCCAGCTCCCAAACAGGATGTTTTCCACTCACCACAAAGCCCCTTGAGAAGAGAGAGGGAAGAAGTGACTCTGACCCATGTCAGGATTAACTCTGGGAAAGGCTGTCCTGAAAACAGGACTTGGGGATTGGTACAGGCTGGGGAACTGCTACAAAGAGAATCCATGCTGAAAGCTGGTTTATCCTTTGTTGTTATAGAGCTGTCTTCTAATAGGTGGTAAATGAGAGCTTAGATTTTAGGACTGTAGCCTCTTGCCTGGAGCTGAAGGCAGTTTGCTGTGCATGGTGGCTTTGGGTGGCTGGGAGCCCTTTTCCAAGGGTTTGTGGCCCTCAGGCAGCAGTGCCAGCACAGCAGTCTGGGGTCAAAGGTACTCAGGGCACTGTGGGACACTGGAGCTGCTTCCATGTCACAGCTGGACTCTGAGGCACTGGTGAGGTCTCTCCTAGGGTGTGACACACATCTGGATGAAGAACCCCCACATGTGAACCCTTGCTGTGGGTCAGCAGGTCCTTTGCTTCTCACCATCACTCAGTTCAGTAGTTCTGCTCCATGGTGAGATTAAAATACAAGCATTAAGCCTGGGCTTTGAAACCTAAGGCACTCCTGTTACCACTTGCTCTGTGTGGATGGCACTGGACAAATGAAGCTCTGCTGAAAGCCCGGAGTTCCTGTCCTCATCCTCAGGGCCGGGGAGCTGGCAGGGCTCAGCCCCAGGGAGGGAAAATGCACAGACCGTTGAGCAGTGATGATGACAGTGTTCTTTTTGAGACATGCTCATCTGTGCCATAGGATAAAGACATTCCTGTGGGGGTGGCAGTGCAAATCCAGCCAGTGGAGCTCTTGGATGCAGTGGTGGGAGATGGAACAGATGGGCCCTTGTGTGCAAACCGAGCGTGTTCCTCTCCCGTCTGTTGTGGGAGTGCAGCTCCGAGAGTGCCAGGCCCTGAAAAGCCCTGGAAATCATCTTTTCTTGAGGAAATTAATTAACTAGATGTTTTTCCTAATACGTGTGGACTGACAATTTGTGCTGTTGCATATGGAGCTTCTGCATCACTGACCCTTTTGATTCCCTCCTTCCTGCTCCGGTGAAGCTCCTGTAAAGCTCCTGCAGTCCCCCTGGGCTGGGACCACTGCTGCCTGCAGCCCCTGCTGCCTGCCAGAGCCCTCAGCCTTTCCTTGGGTACATAATAATGAGACTTCACAGCCTTCTGAAGCCAGGGAACGAAAAAATAGACACAAAATGACTCAGACACCTTCTCTTGGTGAGGAGAAATGTTGGATGTAGCCACTTCCAAAGGGTTAGAGCCACTGGGATGTCCCTGAGCTGTGCAGGCTGGGGTTGCTGGGCAGGGTGTTTCACCTGGACCTCAGGAAGAAGGGAGGGCACTTTTAAAGGCTTCACTGTGGAAGAACCTGGAGTCAGAGAGAACATCTCTCTTAGGGGCAAGAGGAAGAGCAGGTTTGGATTTTGAGAAGAAATCCTTGTGTGGTGTTTCTGCCCTTTAAATGGTCTGAACTGCACTTGGTGCAGCTGGGTGCGACCTTGCTGATGTGACCTTCCAAGGAGACAGTGGGACTGGTGTTTGCAGGAGATCCCAGAGCCAGCAGGAGGGACTGACACCAACTCAGTGCCTCTTGTGCAGGGAAAGGGGCACAGGCAGCAGAGCCTTCCTGAAGTGTAAAAACTGAAAGCTGCAACATGCAGACCTCCAGAGGAATTAAAGTGAAAGATCTGGGATGCAGCAGTGTAGCAGTGTCCAAAATCCTCTCTGGATTTGGAGGTGAGGTAATAAGCAGGATGTTGATTATTTAGGGTGGAGTTTGATTTTTTTTGTTAGGTTTCAGGTTTTTTGGCTGGTTCTGTTGCCATGCAGCCTGGTGTGCAGCAGTTGGTAAAGGGAGTCAGCAGTGGTGCTCAGCAAGGGTAGGATTTGACTTCCACTTGAACATCTTGGAACCTCCTTGTTTAAAAAAATGCAATCTCCTTGTTTAAAAAATCCTGTAATTTATAATGGTAAAGATGTAGCCATTTCTGTATAGAAGCAAACAGGGAAAGCTGTCAGAAGCAAATCTCCACTTAGGGGCTGTAAAATCAGGCTTTTTAGATTTTCAAATATCATTAGTACCTGTTGTCCAAGTATGGCTTGGTAACTGCTGAGGTTTTTGTTGTCTACATGTGGCATTTCTGGGATATTTCTGTACCAAGCCTGTGATAAGCAGCTTCCCTTTGGCAAGAGATCCCTGCATCCCTCCCACTGCTTTCCCTTTATGGCTTAATTCCCTGGGTTTTGCCACACTTTGATTTTATTTCATGCCCTGCAGCACGAGGTCTCCAAATCGTTTACGTCTGTTAAGCAAACATCTTTCTGGGATTCATGTTTTAATTTAATAAACCACTTCCTAATGGGGGTCAGCTGCAGCTGTGAATTTGTGATGAGTTTGTTGGGAGCCCTTTGGAAGGGCAGAGCCTGGAGGTGCTGGTTCTGAGCCTCTGCAGGGTGATGTGGCAGGGGGGTTCACACAGTGTGAGCTCCTTGTGTTGGATCAGCTGGTGCTGCCTGAGCCCCAGGAATGCTACAGGGCCAAAATAAAGGTGGGTCAGAGGCTCAGTTTGGATCCAGCTGCAGACAGCAAATATGTGTGGAAAGCTGTTGTGTATTACACAGTACAAGGAGCTGTTTCTAGGAGCTTAACTAAGGGATGCTCTTTTGTAGCACATGTGGGAGATTTGGCCTTCAAATGCTTTGGAATCATAGAATGGTTCAGGTTGGAAAAAAGCCTGAAGATTGTCAAGTGCAGCGTCAGCCCAGAGCACCACCATGTTCCCCACTGAGCAGCATCCTCAATGCCACATCCACGGGGTTTTTTGAGCACTGCCAGGGATGGGGACTCTGCCATTTCCTTAGGCAGCCCCTTTCAATGCTTTACAACTCCTTCAGTGAAGACACTTCTTCCAGTATCCACCCTGAGGCTCCCCTGGCCCAGCCTGAGGCCGTTCCCTCTCCTCCTGTCCCTGTTCCCTGGGAGCAGAGCCCGACCCCCCCGGCTGTCCCCTCCTGGCAGGGAGTTGTGCAGAGCCACAAGGTCCCCCCTGAGCCTCCTTTGCTCCAGCTGAGCCCCTTCCCAGCTCCCTCAGCTGCTCCTGGGGCTCCAGCCCCTTCCCAGCTCTGTTCCCTTCCCTGGACGTGCTCCAGCCCCTCAGGGTCTGCATTGTCCTGAACTGAGCCCAGGATTCAGGGTAAGCCACCAGTGCCCAGCACAGGGGACAGGGGACAGGCCCTGCCCTGGTCCTGCTGCCACTCTATTCCTGGCACAGCCCAGGTGCCATTGGCCTTTTTTGGCCACGTGGGCACACTTGGGCTAATGTCCAGCTGCTGTTGACCAGCACCTCCCACCAGATCCATTTCCAGCCCCTCTGCCCCAGCCTGGAGCATCGGATGGGGAATGTTCAGGTGACACAGGTGAAGTGCCCAGGCAGGGCTGGTGCTGTCCCACACAGCCCCCAGGAAGGTTCCAGACCAATTACTTGGCTCATGGAAGCAGGTCCAGGGCAGGCAGTCAGAGATTCCTGGGGGCCCCTCATAGCCCTGGGATAATTCACCTGTTGCTGGGCCTCAAACATTTTCTCCTCATGTTTGAGGGTCAGAGAAGCCTGCAGAGGCAGACTGCTGCTCCGTGTCTGTGTTTATCCAGGGTGTGTGCCAGCCAAGGTGCAGGAGTTGTGTTGTGCTCTGTGTCTGCTGGAGTTAATTGGGGTCTTGTTTGTTTGCTGAAGCAGCACAGAAGGATCCCAGGCTCTCAGGACACCAGGCAGAGAGATTTTGTATAAATTATAGAAGATACATGTATTAGTCAGTGTATTCTTTCATATGTCCTTTCCCATCTTTGCTGATCTCTAATAAATCAGTGTTTTGGAGACCAAACAGAGGCATGAAAAATCTCACAGTATTAGGTTTTTAATAAGTTCTCCCTTGAGCCTTTAATTTAATTTTTCACTTTAACATGCTCTGCCCTACTGCCAGTCCCTTCCCTTTGGTAACATGTTAAAGTGTACTTCCTTTGCCAGACTTTTCCAAATGGATTTGGGATGGAACATTAGGCATCTGATTAAAGTTTATTTTCTTTCCCCACACATCTTCCGAAGAAAATTCTGGCTTTTTTCAGAAGATGGACACAAATTTCTGTTACAAGTCAGTGAACTTCATTTACCACTGCACTGAAGTATTTTGCTTTGCTGCTACCTTCCTGCCAGCTCTCACCAGGGCATCTCAAGTGAGACTTGCAGCAGAGGAACCAGCTCATTCCTTTGGCTGTGCTGCCTCCTGGGGTGTAGAATTCCCTGTGACCTCTGGTTTTATTCATGATGGCTGTCCTGGACCCATTTTTGTGTTGAATTTCCCCTGGGGGTTTTACCCAGTGAGGTTTTACCCCTTGCTAAGGCCCTGGGGCTCACTGCAGTCACTGTTGGGGTGCGTGAGGCATCGAGCTGAGCTTGCCCCTTGTCTCTGCTGTTCCCCAGGAGCTCCAGCTCCAGTGGATTCCCAGCACAGGGCTCACCCAGCCTGGCAGCTCTCCTGGTCACAGCCTGCAGCCTTGAGCTGCAGTGTTCTCCTTTCCATCTTCACTCTTCACGTCATCCTGATTTTCCTTCCTAGTTCTCTTGCTCTCCCTTTCTATTTTATTTAATTTATAAATATATATTTATATTTGTCCCCGTTATTACAGTGCCTGCTGGAGTTGTGCTTTAGCTCACTATGGCTGAAACTTCAGCAAAGGGCCAGGGGTTCCCATCCTGCAGGGCTGGCAGGGAGCAGGGAGGGAGCAAAGGGATGGCAGAGCTCAAGTCAGAACCAGCTCAGTCCTGACTGGAGGACACTTAAACCAGACCTGAGCTTGCAAATGTGTCAGAACTCTTTTGATTGGTTTAAAGGGGTCTGGATGCTTCATGTTACCATCTACTGACCCTCCCCAGGCATCTCTCCTTCTCTGGAAACACTGATAGATTCCAGTGAGGGTCAGGGCTGGGGCTGTGCACTAAATAACTTGTTCAGAGCTGAGGGAAAGCTCCTGTTGTAACCAGGATCCTCTGACTGTGAGGAGTTGGTGTTTTCCTGGGTTTGCCTTGTATTTCTCTATTAAGGACTTGTGATTATCCTGTGGTGAGAGGCATTGCTTTGCTGAGAAATCTCTGCTCAGGATCTCCAGCCTGAGCCATTATCATGAGAAGAATGGATTTCTCCCCTTCTGTGTATTAGGGACGTGTTGTGACTTTGTGGAATCACTGCAGGAGTAAATGATGTATGAAATGAGAAATCTCTGCTCTGCGTGTGCAGGCACAGTCAGGGCTCTAAAACCTTCAGCTCAGAGGCAGCCAAAAAAATCCCTGAAGTGTCCAACATGACTCTTCTGGTAAAACACCTTCCACCAGGTTTGGTTTAATGTTTCTCCTGGTGTACTCACAAGTCTTGAGTGATCATTATGTCCATGCCCAGTGTGGAGAGCACTCTGTGTGCACATGAGGAGGCTGTTTCTCTGGAATTTTGTAGCCAAGAAGGGATGCTTCTCAGTGTGGGAGGAAGTTTTAGTTCCTTCAGAGTCCCTTATTAAAGCCCTTACATAAAACTTCCCTCTGTAGACATCCCACCCTGCTCCTTCCCCACCAGCCCAGCTGGACACACTGAAGCTGGCAGGTGTTGCAAGCAATCAGTGCTCAAGTGAGACTTGGGAATTTGTGCAGCTTCCTGGTTTTTATTGCCATGTGTGGATAAAGCCCAAGGCTGAGGTTCAGTCACTGATGTCCTGTTCTTCCTCGGGCCCCCCGCCCTCCTCCCTTATCCCCACAGGAGAGCCTTGGGTGGATGGATCAGCCAAAAGGCACAAACTCCTTGCACTGCAAAGTGTCAGCAACAGTCTTCAGATTCCTACAAGGCAGTTCATGGAGCTAAAAATACAGGACTCCACGTATTTTCTAAAATAACCTCACCTCCTCACAGGTAATTCAGTTGGAGAACAAATTGGAATTGATAATAAAGGACATTTTTCTTCCTACCTTTAACAAGGAGGCAGAATGACTGAGAGATAACTCCCTTGGATTCATACCAAGGAGCTGCATCAATGTTCCTGGGAGAGTGCCTGGAACTCACAAAACACATCATCTGTTTAGCCCAGGCTGCAGGAGTTATCAGTTCAGCACTAACTGTGCCTCTCCTTGCTGCTCTCAGCGGGCCCCTCTTCCCCCATGGTGTTTGAGATGAGCCCTTCCGTGTGACATCAACCCTTGGCCTGCCTCAGTCTGTATCAGAAACCCTCTAAACTGCACTTCTCTGCATCACAACTTTAGATATGGATAAGATGAGCATGGCTGACCTCCTGCAGTCCTGCAGACACCCTGACCTCTGGTTTTGGCCCTGGTTTCTTGGTCAGGTGTGGGGAAATAAGATTTCTGTGCCATCAGCTCCTCAAGTGTCACCTTCACTACGTCTCTGCCAGGGATAAATAAATCTAAGGTAGGGAGTGGGGACAGATGGAGAAAAGGTGATTTTTTTGCAGCACTGATGTGGCCCTTTGGCTTTGCTGTGATTTCAGCACGTTAGGTCAGCTGGAAGAGCTCTGTCAGTGACTGCAGAACATGGCTGCTCATGTGAGATGAGGGCAGCAGGGTACCTGGAGTTCTTGGGGGGACTTCTTTTACATTTTGAATCACAGTTCTGTAGGATCTTTCTGATGAGAAAATTGCTGTACCAGGCATTCATTTGAGGGCTTCCTGCAGGCTCTGAAAACTGTTTAACCTGGATCCTCCTGGCATGTGACCTTGAACCAGGGACTGCTTCAGAGCTTCAAGAGTGGCTCTTATGTTTTAAAAACACTGGAAGTGTGTCTGCCCATGCAAGTTCATCTGGAGGGACTTGGCTCTCTGTGGGGCAAGTGCTGCTCTTCAGATTTTTGTGCTGCCATTTCAGCCTTGGCATTTTAGTGGAAGGTGTCCCTGCCCATGGCAGGGTGTGGAACAACATCATCACAGGGTGTGATCTTTAAGGTCCTTTCTAACCCACTTTCTGGTTCTGTGATGATTTCTCTGCCTTTGCATGTTAAAAACTTGCTTCTCCTCCAGCTGCCTTTTCTGTGCTTGAATGCCTGTTTTGCTCCTCTTGGGTGAAACCCACTTTAAACCTTCATCCTCAGTTGCCTCTGCAGAGCTTTCACTTGCACAGCAGCAGCTGCCTCCAGGAGGAGCATCTTCAGGAGTGCTGTGCTTGTCCCCAGGGCACTCTGCAGCAGAGCTGCTCGTGGAATCATTAAGGTTGGAGAAGCCCAAGATCAAGTCAAACCTGTGCCCCATCCCCACCTTGTCCCCAGCCCAGAGTGCTACATGCAGGCCTTCCTTGGGCACCTCCAGGGGTGGGGACTCCAAACCTCCCTGGGCAGCCCCACCAAGGCCTGACCTCCCTTTCCATGAGGAAATTCCTGCTGATGTCCACCCTGAGGCTCCCCTGGCCCAGCCTGAGGCCGTTCCCTCTCCTCCTGTCCCTGTTCCCTGGGAGCAGACCCCGACCCCCCCGGCTGTCCCCTCCTGGCAGGGAGTTGTGCAGAGCCACAAGGTCCCCCCTGAGGCTCCTTTTCTCCCGCTGAGCCCCTTCCCAGCTCCCTCAGCTGCTCCTGGGGCTCCAGCCCCTTCCCCAGCTCCGGTCCCCTCCCTGGACACGCTCCAGCCCCCCCAATGTGTTTTTATGTCATGAGGAGCCCAAATTGAACACAGCACTCAAGGTGCTTCAGCAGTGCCAGCACAGGGGTTGGTCAGTGCCCTGGTCTTGTTGCCACTTTATTCCTGGCACAGCCCAGGTGCCATTGGCCTTTTTGCCACCTGGGAACACCTGAGCTCTGAGTTCAGCCTCTGTCACCAGCACCCCTAGGTCTTTTCCCATTGGGCATTTTCCAGCCCCTCTGCCCCAACCTGGAGTGTCCCAGTGCAGGACCTAGCACTTACATGCTTATGTTTATGAAAATGGTTAAGCTAGCTCTTTGGTTGAGACTTTTTGTCACAGTCTAAAGGTTTTAGATGTGTGTTTTATAGAAAAATTAATGATCTGCTTTAAAAATCCAACCACAGAACTTAACTGTGGTAATCCAGCAGTGTTCACAGAGAAATGCAGTAATATTGTGGTTGAAACCACTATGTCTGGGAGCCTGCAGAGATGGCTGGGTCTGGGAGCCTTTCTGTGTGGGTTTGAACAGAGGAGGGGACGTGGCTCTGCTGAATTCTGCAGAATGATTCAATAAACCTCATTTTGTGACACTGGGTAGCAACATCTCCATCAGGGCAAACTGATGGTGCTGGAGGCCTGCAGGCTCCTTAACTAATGCACAGGAGTGTTGTGTGGTCTGTAACAGCCCAGGCCTCCCAAGGAAATGGATGTCTTTCATAAGTGTAGCTCACAGAGGGTCGTTTTTTGTGCATGTGCAGGCTTGATTCACCTAATAAACCCAGCTGTGTGTTGGGCTGTAATTGTAAATCCTAGAGATCAATGCATTTCCTTCCCATTTAACAGCTCCTGAATGAATGCAGTGCTGCACAAAGGGGATGGTTAATGAGGGTGGCTCAGCAGGGTGTTCCAGGCAGGTGTGGTGGTGAGATGAGCCAGCAATCCCATGGGAGAGCCTCAGTCCCGGTTTATATCACCCTCTGCCACTACCTGAACCTTGGCTGACTCTATATTATATGCCCAGGACATTTGGGGCTGTTAGGAATTGGTTTTGTGTCTGTTTTCAGCAGGGAAACGTGCTGATCACTCGTGTTCCTGGAGCACAGCATCTGAAGTGCCTTCCTCCCTGCCTGGGAAGGAGAGGAGGGGCAGGCAGGGCCAGGCAGCTCCACATCCCCCTCTCGCTGTGCCCTGGGACAGACAGGCCCAGTGCTGCCAGAGGCTGATCACATTTACCTGCATGCTGAGAGAGCTCATCTCCCTGGTCCCCTCCCTGTGTCCTTCCCTGAGTGATGGCCTCACATCTTTGTCCCAGGAAGGAGGGGAGGGATTTTCCACCACGGAAGCTGATGAGTGGAACAATTGTTTTTATGTTAGATCCCAACACTTTGGTTTCTGCTGGCCACAGCAGTGCTCTTTTCAATGCTCCAGCCGTGGGCATCTCTGCTCTGGCTCCTCTGTACCCTGGGAACCCTCTCAGTTTTCCTCTGGTGACCGTCTCTGCCTGCTGAGGCCTTCAGCCAGGGGGAGGTGCTGGCCAGGTGACCCTGCGTGAAGGACAGTGCCATGCTGGGGGTGAGAGCTCCTCTCTGGAGCTGGATTTCACAGAATCATCCAACCTCAGACTGCCTGGTGTTAGAAGGGACCTTAAAGCTCAGCTTGTTCCAGGCCCCTGCCACGGGCAGAGACACCTTCCAGTATCCCAGGTGGCTCCAAGCCCTGTCCAGCCTGGCCTTGGACACTTCCACGGTACTGCATTAACACTTTTTAAAGCTGGGGGAGCAGAAGTCGTGTACAGAGTGTGGCTTGTGCTCTTCCAGGTGGGGCTGGAGCTGGATTGAATTGTTGGGCTCATAATTTCAATTCTGCCTGGGCTGCCTGATGTTCAGGAATGCTGGACAAGGGATTGTTTATGGCCCACATGGACTGTGCTGCACACCCAGGGGTCATTTGGGACCCCCTGTGCCTGGGGACTTGATTTGTGCTCTAGAACTTGGGCCACATAAAGCTCCTGCTGCCCCACAGGGGCTGTGGCACCCCTCCTGATTTGTTGTGCTCTTGTAGATGCTGATGTTCTGCTGTTTACATTAACATAATTACATTAACATAAACAAAATATTTATATTAAAGTCACAGCAAGGGAAAAATCACTTTCCTTATCCTGTCTTGCATCTCCATGTTGGTAGTTTTTCATAACACACCTTTTAATCTTCACTAATTCTTCTATTACAAAAAACACAGAGATCTTGCAAGTACAGCTGATAAGGAATAACACAACTCATGCTGGAGGAAGGACAGAGTCAGTCTTTCAGATACACAGAAATCAGGATTTGGAAGTACTGGGTTTGGACAATCTAAGGAAGAGATTCTCAAGGGCAGAACATTAGATGATGTCAAGAGGAATCAAAGACTGTTTTCCAACAAATCTGTGTGGACTGAAGGCCAGATTTTATCAGCAATCAGTGAGACATTGTTTTACAGACGTTAGGCTCAGTAGCATTTGCTTAAGTGAAGTCCATCAATAGAGCTGCTTGGCAGTGTATTGAGATAAAAAGATCCCTAAGTTCCTGCAGGATGACAATTCTAGCAACCTTTGGAAAAATCAAAGCATTTAACATGCACAGGTGTCTTTGGAAATCTCTGCTCTCACACCATAGCTCAAGGAGCCCAGTTTTAGGGATCCAGTACCAAAATTCCCAGCCTCTGTGCCTGAGGCTTCCTTTTCCTGCAGAAGGCAGAGCCACTTCACTGTACCAAGCTGAGTCATGGAATCCCAGGCTGGACCAGGCTGGAAGGGGCCACAGAGGGTCACTGGTGCCACCTGCCAGCTCAGGCAGGGCCATCCCAGAGCACAGGACACAGGACTGTGTCCAGAGGGCTCTGGAATATCCCTGCTGAGGGACACTGCAGCCCCTCCCTGGGCAGCCTGTTCAGGGCTGGGCACTGGCCAGGGCAGAAGTTGTGCCTCCTGTGCAGGGGGAATTGCTGGGCTCAGTCCCTGCCCCTTCCTCTGGTGCCACTGCTGGGCCTGGAGCAGAGCCTGGCCCTGCTCTGCCCCTCCCTGCACACGGGGACACCCAGGGCTGGGCCCCTCTCAGCTGGGGCTCCTCTCCAGGCTGAGCAGCCCCAGCTCCATCAGCCTTTCCTGGGCAGGGAGATGCTCCAGTCCCTCCTCATCCTCCCAGCCTGTGGGGGCCCCGCTGCAGGAGCTCCTGTCCCTGCTCTGCTGAGGATCCAGAGCACTCCAGAGGTGCCTCACAAGGCTTGGCAGAGGGGCAGGAACTGTCCCTGACCTGCTGGGAATGCCCTTCCTGATGCACCCCAGGAACCCACTGGCCTCCCCAGGACACTGCTGCCTCAGGGACAGCTCAGAGTCCACCATGAACTCCCAGCTCCTTCTCCTCAGAGCTGCTCCAGCAGGCCCCACCCAGCCTGTGCCACTGCCTGGGGTTGTTCCTCCCCAGGTGCACGACCTGCATTTGCCTTTGTTGAACTTCAGACAGTTTTCTCTGCCCTTCTCTCCATCCCATCTAAAGGTTACAGTAATTATAATTAGTAATAAAAATAGTAGCAGAGATTTCTCTCCCATTACTCTTTCCTACCTCAGAAGGATCTTTAACAGAGTTGCTCCAAGGCAGAAGCTGGTGTGTCAGGCTTCCCCCCAGAGCAGGTTCATGCATCCAGCTGGCAGAAATGGATCCCAGCAGGCTGTGACAGCCTCCCCAGCACGGGCCGGATCCGCCGCGACCTTCATCTGGGCGAGGGCAGAGACAGATTTGATAAGGCCAACTGCACCAGGCACCAGTTGTTTGGCCTCTTTCGTGTCTTGAAGATGAATGTCAGGAAGTACCCAAGGCAGCCCGTATTCTTTAGATTTTCGCCCTGAATTATTTAAGCATATTCATGTCTGCTTTCGTACCAAATTACATCTGCGGCCCTGGGACAGATACTGTGGTTTGTACAGAGCACTGAAGCAAAAAGGCAATTTTCCAGCAGCAGTCAGTGATGCTGGTGCCTTTATTTTGTCCTTCTGTCTTACCCATGGTACCTTGTTAAAGGCCACGTTTTTTCATTTGCTGCCCTTCCCATTAAAGCAGCACTTGCTGTTCCATTTGACCCTGTTACAGTTTGAGGTTTCTTCTTGTTTCTTTGTTTGGTGTTAATCCTGCTCCTGGGGATAGGTTTGAGGTTAAATGCGTCATGCCTTTTGTACAAGGTATCTGTGTCCCCTTGAACAGACAGGTGGCCTTTTAGGGTCTTTGATTCTTTGTTTGCAGTTGAAGTCCAGGGGCAGATGCTGTGTTGAATGCCATGGGAATACTCATGTTTTTGAAATGAAACAACAAGAATAAGTAGCCAAAAAGCAGCTGCTGGACCAGTGCTTCTGGTTCTGGTCCTGCAGAGGATCTCTGGACACTGACTTTGGTGTCAACACAGAAGTCTGGAGGACTTTTGGGATCCATCCACCACGACTGGCAGAGCTGCAGTCCAGGGTGTGGGCAAGGGGAGTTTTAGTTAAATTAGAGAGGAAAAGCAGGGAGAGAGAATCAATGGTGACAGGTTGGGTCATGATGGAGTCCAGTGTGGCCTTGGCCCTGAAGCTCACATGAAATCTTGGCCTCCTTTTAGACTGCAAACCTCAAAGAATTTACCACTGCTCCTGGATTTTATCTCCTCACCTCTCTGTTTTTCACCATCTCCCTTCTCCTCCCCACTTTTCTCTTTTCCTCTTGTTTCCTATATTCCCCTGCTTTTCCTTTTCCCACCCTTTGACCAGAGCAGGAGAAAGTGCAGATGCAGTGAAGCCCTTCCACACAAGTGAGCATTTTGTCATGTGAGGTAACCACATCCCAGCTCCCCATCCATCACTTTACTCCCCCATTCCTGAATTATCCAGCTGCCTTTTTCAAAGTGCAGGTTGCAACCCTGGCAGGGGCTCCTGGGAGTGTGCTTGTCAGGATTCAGGTTTCTGAGAGTGTCATTGCTGTGCCTTCCCTCAGACTTACAGTCACTTCAAAAACCCATTACAGGCTGCAATATCAAGGGCGCAGTTAAACCCCTCCAGCATCCATCTCTTCAGTACATGAATGAAGTGGATGAGCTATTTCCAGCCTGACACCATGGATCACAGAGCTGCAGGTATTTCCCTGCCAGCACTCAGATCCTGGCCTTGATTTGTGAGGATGCTGAGCACAGGAAGTTTCCCCCAATGCCAGGCAGCATTCTGTGTGCAGGTACATTTGGTGTGAGCAGGAAGCAGGGCTGGAATGGATTGTGTTCTCCCACAGAAAAACTGTCAGACCTCACTGAAAGGAAGGGAGGGGGTGTCTTTTCCAGGTACAACTGGCAGCAGGTACCAACCCACAGGCCTGTCTTTTAGCCAGGCATTGGGTTTCCTTTCTTACCTGTACAGGTGTCCCACTTTTCGTTTCTTTGCCCACAGAAGTGGTTTAAGACTCAGACCCATGTGAACACATCTTCAGTGTAAAGTTCAGTAATTAGGGCATCTCTCTAATGAGGAAAGGCTGATGGAGCTGGGGCTGCTCAGCCTGGAGAGGAGCCCCAGCTGAGAGGGGCCCAGCCCTGGGTGTCCCCGTGTGCAGGGAGGGGCAGAGCAGGGCCAGGCTCTGCTCCAGGCCCAGCAGTGGCACCAGAGGAAGGGGCAGGGACTGAGCCCAGCAATTCCCCCTGCACAGGAGGCACAACTTCTGCCCTGGCCAGTGCCCAGCCCTGAACAGGCTGCCCAGGGAGGGGCTGCAGTGTCCCTCAGCAGGGATATTCCAGAGCCCTCTGGACACAATCCTGTGTCCTGTGCTCTGGGATGGCCCTGCCTGAGCTGGCAGGTGGCACCAGTGGTCCCTCCAGCCTGAGCCATTCTGAGATTCCATGAATTGGTACAGGAAAATGGCCCAGCCAGGCAAGGACCAAAACAGGCTGGGCAGGATGGGCACAGCTCATATTAAATATATTTTAGTGTTTAATGCCAGGTTGGACTGGGCTTGGAGCACCCTGGGATAGTGGAAGTTGTCCCTGCCATGGCAGGATGTGGAATGGGATGGGCTTTGAAGTCCCTCCCAACCCATACCAGGATGGGAAAGGCATCCAGAGCTGTGGGGGTCAGGTGCAGCTTGGATCTCCTGGCCATGGGACACAGATGCTGTCTGAAACATCTCCTTTGGGGCCCCCAAGGTCCCAGATGTACCAGGAGGAAAGACTGTCACCAGTTACGTTTGCTGTGGGACAGATTGGTGCTCTGCCTCTTTCCACTTGTCTCCTGTGACTCCAGGCAAGAGATCCTCATGGATCACTTCTCTTTTCAATTATAGAATCAGAGAATCTCCTGGGCTGGAAGGGACCCACAAGGATCATCCAAGTCCAACTCCTGGCCCTGCAGAGACACCCCAAGTATCCCACGCTGTGCCTGAGAGTGTTGTCCAAACACTTACTGAACTCTAGAGTACTTGTGGTTTAAGTTAAATATGATTTAACTTGAAGTGAAATTGGAGTCTAAATACCCTTAAACACGTGGCTGCAGGTGCTTGCCTGGAAATTCTCCCTGCACCTGTAAATAGTGTGTAATATGCCTAAACCAGAGCTGTCATTTGGCCTGAGGGTAGGAAACCTTTTTAACGTCTTTCTTTATCAGAGCTGGAAGCATGCAGAGACGGTCAGTAAGAGAGAGCCCCTCAGTCCCAGCTGGCTCTGGCTCTGTTTTTTATATGCAGCCAGGCTCTTTGCTGTTTGCACTGAGCTCCAGTCAACGTAACAAACTCATTTGTGCTGCCTCAGTGGGAAGGAAAATCTCTTGCTTCAAGGACTTAAGTGTCTGCAGGTTGCTGTGGCACGTGTGAGCATCGTGCACAGGCATGAGATGGAGCAGAGATGAGTGAAGAGCTCCCAGGATGCCAGCTGTGCTGCTGGAGAGACGTGGGGGCTGTGCTGGGAGTGTGTGACAGGCTGTGATGTGCTCCAGCAATCTGATGGGGCGATGACATGGGAGATAGCTGGGCTGTGTGGTGCTGCTGGATCTGCTCCAGCAAACATCCCTGTGGCTGCTCCTTCCCCGAATCTCTGGGCATTCTTCACCTTTCTTATCTTAATCACGTCCTGCTGCCTGTGAAAGGCACTGCTCTAACATTACTGGGCTTTCTTTTAGTGCTTGTGGTAGCAGTGGTTGGATCTGTTGGAGGGCTGGATTTTTAAAAGGGTTGCACAGATATATTGAGATGTTAGAAAATGAGTAGAACTTCCAGGGGAAAACTCATGCTATGAAATCACTAATTTTCCTTCAGATTCCCTCAAAGTATCATTTAACTGTATGTGTTTTATAGCAGGACTGTTCCTCCTTTGCCCTTTACTTACATTTTATTTATACTTGCACTGTAAGGCCTGAAGTGTCCGTGCCTCAAAAGAAAAAACCCAGAGATCTGCCAAAAATTTATTGCTGGATAACCTTAAAGTGGGACAATTGCCACTGAGCTGTGGAAGGCATATGTTCTCCCTCTGCTTGGAGAGTCTCCTCAGCCTCCACCCTGGCTGTTCTGTGTGCCTGCCTGCTGCTTTTCCAGCAAAAGGTGCAGAATCCAAACTTGATGCAGAGAGGAATTAACAGCACTGTTCTTGCCTTTGCTGTGCAGTGTCTTCACACCTGTAAATGTTTTATCCCCAAGCCCAAGTCAGGTGCTCAGAAAGAAGCAAGAAATTTGTGGTTCCTCCACTTGTCTTTGTTGCTGCTCCACCTGGCTCCTGCAGTGCTCACAGAATCCTGGAATACCCTGAGCTGGAAGGGACCCACAAGGACCATCCAGTGCAACCTGACCATTCCTCTGAGCCTGTCCTGTTCCTGGGTGTACTCCTGCTTCCTGGAAGTGCTCCTTCCCAGCAGTGAGGGGACTGAATATGTGTTCCTGAGGGTGGACTTTCAGGGTGTGACTGATGTCATGTTTGGTGGGAATAAGTTGTGTTTCTGTTCCACTGCTCTGCTTGGGGACACTGGGGAGTGGCACTTGTGTGACGGGAGTGTTGCCATCAGGGGCTGCACTCCCACATGCACAGGTTCCCAAACCTTTGGCTTTTGAGGGGGAAATTCTCCAAATGCCCTGTTTTTTCAGGCCTAAGCAGTCCCAGCAAGTCTCCAGTCTAAAAGTGGTTTAGGGAATTTCTCCATATTTCTGTGGCATGTGTGACACTCACAAAGGCCTTGCAAAGGGTCGTGGATCACTTGCCTCTTATTTTGGTGGTGGTGCAGGGGGGAATTTCTGATCTACCTTTAGCTTAAAGAATTGGGAATTAAAAATAACCTCAGCCCGAGGAAATGAAGGATCCCAGGCTGTTGGGTGGGGTTCATCCAGCCCTGGAGGAAAGGAAGGGCCCACCAGACTCCTTCTCAGAGCTGGAAGGGTGCTGGGTAACACTGAGCTGGGTAACACTGAGCTCAGAACTTTGAGAGGTTTTTATCCATATGATTCCAAAGAGCTTTGGGCTCTTCCAGCTCAGCTGGCTGCACCCAAACATCAGCTTCTGCACCTAACCCTGGGCACAGCATCCTTAGGGACTGATTTCCCTCCTTCCTCTGGTGGCAGGACATTGCAGCCATGTGTTGTTACTCCTGAGGGGCTTTGCAGAGCAGATGGCCTGGAAGAGTGGCTGGAAGGAGGGAAAAACTGGCTTTGTGGAACTGCTGCTGGTGGTTTGGGCCATGAGGTATTTGGTCGCTGCTGCCAACACATGGATTTTGTTTAAATTTCACAGAATAGGGAATCATGTGAATGAAAACATAATGTGCTTATTTTAGGCAAGGCAGCAGTGGCCACGTTTCTCTGAGCAGGGGCTCAAACCTGAGAAGAAAAGTCACTGGTTTGGTTTGTTTTTTTTTTTTTTCCTGGCCATTAATTGTGATTCCATGAAAACTTTTACCAGAATCACATTTTTTACTGTTACTAATAGCAGGAAATAGGACTTAGTACCTGATTAATAAGTCTAGGATATAGGCTCATCCTTAAGATAGGATTAGACCTCGTGTAATGATTTTCAGCTGTTTGTTATTTCCTTTGACTAATGCATGGCCTAACCCAGAATTCAAAGCCAAGCTGAAGAAATGCCTGAAATATGCACAGCAAGGTTTTGGTGTTTTGTTTTGGTTTTTTTTTAACATAAAGAGCAAGTTACTTTCTGCAGACAATTACAGGCATGTAACATATGGGGAATTATGGGATGAGGCCACGATGGCCCTGTATTTATTTCAGGGTCCATATGGGAAGCATTTCTCCTGGTGCTCTGTGGACAGACGTTCCTGTGCAGCATGAACACCGTGGTGCTGTGGGGCTGGCACTGCCCACACACAGCCCCAGTGTTTGGGATTTCGTTGCCTCAGAAGGCAAGAAGTTGATGGAAATGCTGGGGGTTGTAGGCATTAAGGTGGAGAACAAGAGCGTGAAAAACGAGGTTCACTTTCCTGGTAAAATTTAAAAGGTTTAATAAAAAGACAATAAGAGACAGAAATAAAGCAAAGGGTTAAACAGCCAGGTGCCTTGGCATTCAGCCAAGAGCACAGGTCCTACTTCAGAGACACCCTTTATATCCCATTCCTGCTGCATTCCCCAAGCTAGTTTGCATGTTCCAAGAACTACTTAGCATGGCTCCTCCTCAAGTCCACCATTTTACAGCATGTGCATTTCTTAGTGTGGTTTTAGTCCATTCTTACCATCTCCTCTGATTTGGGCTGTGGTTTATGCTCTCTGTCAATGGTAGGTGCTGATAGTTGGCATGTCAGTAGCCTGGGTCTTCATCATACACTGTTTGGATGTTATCCCAACAAGCAGGCAGTTCAATTCCCACAAGCATAACTGCATCAGTTATCTCACTGCTATGTCTAAGCAGAAAATATCCCTATATCTTTATAGCCAAGTTACTTCAACATTACACATATAGCATCCATTTTAATATTTGCGAAAAGCCAATATTATAATATGTATTTATAACAAGAGGAAGTTTTGTTTACAGCACAAAGTCCAGTCAGCTCACACGAGGAGGTTCCATGAGCTCGGACAGTGATACCAAGAAATGGGCACGTGCTGCCCCTCAGGTGCTCCTGAAAGTGTCCTGCTGGTGCTGCACAGAATTATCCAGGTTGGAAAAGGCTCCAGGATCAAGGCCAGCCTTTGGCTGATCCCCAGCAGCCCCGAGCCCTGAGTGCCTGGTGCAGGTGGATCCAGCAGGCTCCTGCCTTCCCCCACGTGCTGCATCCCAGGAGCAGCAGCAGATGGGACTTGCTCCTGCAGGAGGAGCAGCTCCTCTCCCCAGCCTGGCGAGGGGAGGGATGTTCATTTTATAACACGCTGGCAAGTGTTTAAAAATAAGTCAGCGGAGCAGCAGCCAGCATTGGCTGCAGATCAGAGTTTTGACATTGCAAAAGATAAAAGCAGATTTGGTAAAATTCTGTTCAGTCCCTGCAGTCTCAGCCACACAATAATCCCAGTCTCAAACACAGGGGAGTTTGTGGGGCACCTTTGCTTTGCTTTGGCACGAGCACACAGAGCCCTCAGGCCAGGTTCACCACCCTCTTGAGGGTGCTAAAGTTGTGCTGATTAACAGAGTCTTGTCCCAGACAAGACACTTAAATATATTCATTTATTGCTGTTGTCATTATTTGTACCTAGGTGGTGTTTAGGAAACCCAGTCATGTATCAAAATCTCATTGAGTACAACTGAACAATAAAATAACACGGTGCTTCACAGACCTTACAGTTAATGACTTAACTAATTACTCTAATTAATCTGTGCAAAACTGGAGAATTTGCCCTGGGACTTTTTGAAAAATTAGTAAACACATATTGTCCTTTTTTCTGTCAGATATTCTCATCCTGAGGTTTTTATCTCTGCTGTGGGTTACAGAAGAACAGCCGTGCTGGGACATCAAAGCACAGCCAAAAATGTCCATTTAGCCTTAATTTATGCAGAGCATTTTCCAGTGTCCACTCCCGTCCCAGGCCTCTCCTTGGGCTGGCAGGGTCTCTGCCTGTGCTGGCAAATGGGTTGGGGGTTTTTGGGGGTTTGGGGTATACCACATGGGCTGTTTCACAAGCCTTGGTCTGAAAACAATTGATCTTGAGGCTGGTCTAGTTGAAATGAGCAGCACATCCCTTCCAAGCATGTGTTGAAAATATGACAAATTATTTGGCCTAGAGGATGTGATACTGTCCTTCTAAATGTATCCTCCTCAGAATCTGACCTTTGGAAAGGATGTTTTATTGTTGTTTTTTTAGCAAGATAATTTCTAATACCAGAAACTCCTGCCAGCCCCAGTTTGGTGCTGAAACCTTGAGCAGCACTAATACATTTATTATTTTTGTGTGTTCTATTTGCCCTGTCCTTCCCCCTGCAAAAGAGAGGAAAAAACACGGTTCCAACTGCTCCTTATCTGCCTTGTACCAAAATTAGGGAAGTCATGATGGACACAAGTGGGTAATGGGGGTGATGTGCCACAGAGAAAACTCTTCCTGGGTCAGAAATCAGATTCAGTAAGTGCTCCCCTCCAAAAGCCCTGACCTGCAGCAAACTGGTCAGTTTTAGATAAAAAGGATCTATCTTAGGGCTCACTGAAGTGAGGGCAAGGACTCCCAGGAGGTCACATTGCTCCAAAGCCATTTTAGCACCTCGGGTCCAGGAGCTCAGGGCTTGTTTTAATCCCTAAAAAAGGTGTGGAGAATAATTGCCAAGGCTGCAGTGCCTTCAGGTGCTGTCCCCGTGCACCCAGGGCCCCCAATATGGGTTCTGAGGCTCAGAACTTACTTTTTTACTCATGCAAATTAACTAAATTGAGCTAAACTAATGGCTGGCTTTGAAGTTCCTGCAGAGCACAGCAGTGCATCAGGGTCATGGTTCTTCCTGCCTTTCCTCCAGGGAAGCCTCTCACAGACTTAGAAAGTGAAACTCCCAATTTCAGATTTGAAGTCCTGCAGTCTTTGTTTCCATCCTGAATTGTGGTTGATGCCAAATGAGCTCCAGCCCCCGAGCATGTTCAGCTTGGTAGTTTGGATTTGGGGTTTCTGATGGTAATGTTTCCATCAATGATTTGAAAACTGAGGACAAGTGTATCCAGAGGAATAAATCCAGGGCATCCTGGCATTCCACTTAACCATGGATACATAGAATTAAAGGTTTTTTGGTAGCCAGGGTTGTCTGCTGGTTGGAAGTGAGAAGGGTCAGTTTTGAGGAAAAGGGGGATGAATGCTGCCACTAGATGCTGTAATAGCCAGAAACACCAATGTTCCCTCTCTGAGAGGAAAAGGCACTGGAGCAGGTCGGTGGCACTGGGGGATGCTCCTGACAACCTTGAGCACGTGTAGGGGTGAGATGGCTGAAGCAGGAGGGGTGGATCATGGTACAGAGTGTAGGAGAGGGGGAGGGAAGGAAAAGGAAGGAAAGGGAAGGAAAAGGAAGGGCTGGCTGATGCACAGGGCAGGATTTGGGGATGGGGATGGGCTGGGGTGATGCAGGAGGGCTGTGAGCACAGAGTTGTCATAGCAGTGACTGTGGGAAAGGGGAGGCAGGATGTGAATTTCTGGTGTGATGGGAAGATTTACACTGGAAAAGCAGCACTGAAGAGCAAGTGCAGTCCTGCAGTCACATTCCACTGTGAGAGTGTGTACTAGAATCTCAAGATTTAAGAGCAAAAGTTGCCTTTCCTTACTTCTTGCTCAACATTTGTAATTCTCTTTGAATTACAGATCCAAGTTGCTCTCAGGTGTTGTCCAAAGTTGGGATATCCTTAATCCCTAAAGAAAGAGAAGTGGATGTACTGCTTGTGGTTTTTCTCTTGACCACCATCTGAAGCAGGAGCTGTTTTGCTCAGAAGTGAACCATTTCCCCAAGGACAGGGCAGTCTCTGTAGACTGGGGGGTGTGGAAGGCTTGGCCATGGCAAGACGGAAGAAAAAAGTGGCAAATCCTGGAAAGAGGTCCTTGGGAAAGAGTGGGGGAGAAGAAATGACCCCCTTCAGGCCTCAAGAGAGTCAGGGAGAGTGTGACCCTCTCCTCCTAGAGGAAGCTGTCCCCAGTTCCTGTTGTCTGTCCCAAACTCCCAGTGAGGTCAGGTTTTCATTCTCTGCTTGGATTTGTTCTCATCCTGGGGATTTTAAGCATGACCCTTCTCTTCTTAGGGCATCTTTTCCACAGCAGCTCCGGGGCCTCTTCAGCAGGGAGGGGTTGGGGCCCAGGCTTTGGCAGATCCACGTCCACTGAGGCTGCATTTTCCAGAGAGCAGCAGATTCCCTGCTAAACCTGACCTGCAAAGGCAGGGAGCTGCCAAATGAGATTGCTGACCCTGGGTATCATACAGCAACACTTTTGTTCCCCTCTTAACTCCTTCAATTTGCTGAAGGGCAAGGAGGGCCAGCTTTGGCAGGTAGGTGCTAATTGTGTTCCTCAGGGAGGTGGAAAAGGGAGGGGAGGATATAACTCACTTACAGCTGTTGCAAGATACTTCCCAAATTGTTTAAGAGTATCAGTTTGGGAATTAATTAAAAGAGGGCCTTAACAATTTGGATTTCTCCCTGCCTGTCTAGGACAAGCAATGGGAAGGCATTTAGGGTTTTTTTTTAAACTCAAAAAGGGCAGTCACTGCCTGTGAGCTGGGGACCTGCAGGGTTACTCATTAGCACAGTTTTTAGGGGGGAATTAATTAGTATTCATAGGAATCTGGGGGGAGTCTTGGGCCTGATCTTGGCTGCCCCGGGGTAGGTCAAAGGATGGGCAGTGCTGGGGACAGGAGGGGACTGAGGGCAGCAAGGACTGAAGTGTTCAGGGGGTGTGGTGTGGAAGGAGACTGGAACTCAAAGGGATGGAAAACAGATGGAGGCAAGATGGAACAGAAGAAGGAAGTGTGTGTTGGAGGGCTGGGAGGGTGGGAAGGAGAATGGAGATGAGGATTGTGCTGGCCTGGAAAGGCGTGGTGCTGGGTGACAAACACAGGGCAGCTCCTCCTGAGGGCAGGTTTGGCAAAGGCCAGGTTTTGTGAGTCCTCTTTGCTTTCTGGTCCCCAAGGGAGAAATGCAGTGGCAAGTGTGACTGTCCTGACACTGGTGGCACTCCCCAGGACCAGCGGTGGGGTGGGGATCTCTTCCACAGGGCAGGAGGCTGAGGGAGGCCCAGGGGACAGCACACACCTGGGTGTGTGTGATCCACCTCTGGGGCTTCTTCTTATTGAGCACCTTGCTCTCAAAAAATGGCTCCAGACACTCCTCTTTGGCTAAAAATGGGATCCTGTGAAGTGCTGCAGTGGCTGAGGCCCTCTGGATTTACCTGGTCCTTCCAGATGAGCCACAGTGCCAGGGCTTGGCTCTCAGACCGAGGTGGTCAAAGCACAGTGGTCAGTGCTCAGGTGTCACCTGTCACTTGGTGTGGTCACTCCAGAGAGAGTGGCCTCTGGAGGAACCTCCCTTGCCATGGCAGGTTCTCCAATTTCCTTTCTCTAATTTCCTAAGAAATCAGGTTCTGTCTGTAAACACTAATCCTCTGCTAAGTCACCTCAGATAAGTTATTTTCTGTGTTTGACATCTAGATAAGGATGAGGTGTGTTTTCTCCTGAGTTCTCTGGGAGCCCCAAGCACAATGGGACCGAGACCCTATTGTACTGTGTACCCTGTTGTACCAAGTGTTCTACAAAAGGATCAAGGACAGTCCTGCTCCAGGTAGCTGAAACTCCCAGTCCTATATTTAGCTGCCTCTCAGGAGTGCTTTGAGCATTAATTATGTTTTTAAAGCACTTAGTGCCTATCATCAGAAGCTCTCTATAGAAACAGTTAAACAGTCACAGATCTAGGGCCTCTTAGGAGCTGTTCCCAATGCTGAGCAATGTAACCATTCACAGATGTGCATGGATGCTGGAGAGTGAGCTCCAGGCTCACTCCTTGAGGCAAAGCAGTTCAGTTCATGCTTTCCTTGAGCACTTGAGCCGTTTCAGTGAGCTGGGGTTGGTAGCAGAGTCACAAAATGCACACAAAACTCTTCCTCCCCAATAAGAGACTGAGTCAGACTGGGACAATCCCAGGTTTTTGTCCAAGAGGTGTCTGTTGTGCTCCTGTGCTCATTCCAACAGTGCATCCATTACATAAAGCACCCTGGATCCACGGCTTTGTCGGGAGAATGCAGATGTGTGCAGGAATAAAGGCATTGCAGTGGAGATTATTTCTCTCTGATGACCAAATTAGCTCCTTTATTTCTGGCTTTGGCTGTGTCACCCCTATGGCCCATTGGCAGAGCACAAACAGATGGAAGGAGTTTGAAGAGCACAAGCACTCTCTGGGGTGCCCTGTGTGTCTGAGAGCACTGAGAGCACACCCCAAAACCAGCAGTAAATGGGCTTGGGCACTGAGTGAGGACAGTGTCTGAGCACAGAAGTTAAATGCACCAAGCAAACCCCTGCCAAATGGACTTTTTTGACCTTAAAAAGTAATTAGTGAGTTCACAGCTCAGTAAAATGCAGTTAGTTGGGATGAGGCTTGTACATACTTGCTAAGGATGCACTTGTAAACCCAGAGTTTCTCTCTCTGCAGCCATGTTCACATCATAATGACATCTTTTTTTTGGGAAAGCCAGTTTTGGGCAGTGTCTCCCCTTCCCCGATATTTGGGTCTTTACAGATTGAGCACACTCAAGATAGCCTGGGGAGGGATTATTTGGATCAAAGGGCCCCTTTGGAGAAACCTGGAGCATTCTGAGGGCCTCTGTGCAACGTGGTGCTCCTCAGGGTACAGTCCCATGGACCTTTTTGTGCACTGGTGCCCAGCCTGTCTCTGACCTGCAACTCTGCTTGGGCCTTGGGTTACAAACACCACCCGTGTGTTCCTCCCTTCCCCAGACTTCAGGAGTGGGAAACAGGGAGGCCTCTGGAAGGTTTCACAGCCTGGAAGGTATTTTGGTGACCATCTGCAGTTTCTGCCTCCCCATAGCCTCTGTGAGGAGGTGCCCTGTGCACAGGGCTCACACAGTTGTGAAACCTCCCACGTACCCACAAAACTCAGCCCAAACCATGAGCAGCCACTTTTGTATTGATGATGACTGCACTTACACTGTGGTATTTCTTCATTTCTCATCTTGCCAAGTGGCAGCAATTTTTCCCTTTCCAACAGGCCAATCCATACTGAGAGGAAATGTTTTCAGAAGGAAAACAGGAGCATGCATTAGAGGAAACCACAAACACTAACAGCTTGCTATAGAGACGTGATCTGGAAATAACAGATTCCCTGTGAAAATAAAAATGTTAAATATTATTTATAATCTTTGAATGGGGTTCAAAAACTGTTTGTTTGTGTTTTTGTGGGGTCTGTTCTTTTCCTGCTTCCATACTTGTTCCCATGGTTCTGCTCCTCTCCCTAGGGTAGTCCCATCACACTGCAGGTGCTACTCCAGTCACAGCTTCTCTGGGACAAGATGGATTTAAGAAATCCATGTTTTCCTACCTTTGGCTGTGTGGTTTTGGGCTGGCACTGAAGTTTGACATCTCTGTACCCAAGCAGCAGCTCTGCCTGGAAGCAAACAGGTTGTGATTGAGGTGGGAATGGACTGTGTTACCCACAGAAGTGACATTTTGCACCAGAGGAAAAAAGCAGCAATGAAAGCTCAACAAAAGGTTTGCCTGAGCCTGGGGTGGTGGTCGGACTGACTACTTGAGGATGAGCAGTTTGCAGTTTGGCCTCAGAAATCACTGCCTGAGCACAAATGTGAGGGCTGATGTTTTGCTGCTGAGGATGGAAGAGTTTGGGAATTTCTTAAAATGCCTGCACTAACTATGTTTCCAGACTCTTCCATCCTCAGCAGCAAAATGGTTTGAGTTGCAAAGGACATGTGAAGATCATCTTGTTCCAGTGGTCACTCAAAGCCCCATCCAGCCTGCCCTTGAAGACTCCCAGTTATGGGATATCTGTGATATTCCTGGGCAAAGAGCTGCTCTTGCCACGGTCCCTGAGCAGCCTGGCACGTAGGAGCATGTCCTGCTAGAGAGATGTCCTGGCAGCTCAGAGAGGAGAGCAAGATAAGTTCTCTCTTGCTTGAATTGCAGCCTGCCTCCTAAAAATAAAGCTGCAGGTAATTGCTTAATTCATCACCCAAAATGGGCCCTTGGCTGAGCAGTGTAAATATGCAAGGTTGCTTTTGCCCTTGGCCTTGCTCCCTCGAGCTGCTGTGTCCCACAGGCACTGGGCAGGCACGTGTCTGGGAGCAGTCTGGGGGCTTCAGCAGAGTCCACCAAGTGCAGAGCTTGCACTCAGGTGTGTGGAGGATCAATACCCCATTACGTGCACGGGACCTTGTCTGTCTTTGGAATGGTGACAGGCCCTAAATTGATCTCAGGAGTTACTGGAACAGTGTCAGACCTGTAACATCAGGTCCTGCTGTGGGTTATGCTGTATGGCCTTGGCAGCTGCTAGTACAGGCTCCTCTTAGGATACTTCATCAGGTTTGAGCTCACTGTGTGCTGCCTCCCAGCAGATGGATGGCTGGGCACAGCTCTCAGTGTGGCTCTTTCCCCAGGCTGGTGTCAGGGTGAGGAGAGGCTCATCCATCCTCCTCTGAGGGAGCACGGCCCCGGCTCCTGCAGCCTCGGCAGGAGGCTCCGGGCTGGTGGCTGGGCTGGAGCAGCCAGCCCTGCTCCCCTGGCAGGGGCCTGGTGCCTGGGCAGGGGAGAAGGCCCAGCAGCCTGGAGGGAGGAGCCCGTGAGCATTTTGTCTGCAGTGGGGATGAAGGCCCTGGAATGAAACTGAGCCCAGGCTGCTGAAGGCAGTGTCTCACCAAGGGCTGTTTCAGCCATGCACATCTGGTTGCGGTGCTTTGGATGAAGCTGCTGTCCTGCTGTCCTGCTCTGCTCTGCTCTGCTGGGCATCTCTTCTTTCCCTTCTTGGGTCTCCTCACTGGTACCTGCCTGTGCTGGGCAGGCCCTGGCACAGGGTGCCCAGAGCAGCTGTGGCTGCCCCTGGATCCTGGCAGTGCCCAAGGCCAGGCTGGACAGGGCTTGGAGCAGCCTGGGACAGTGGGAAGTGTCCCTGCCCATGGCAGGGATGGGGATGAGATGAACTTTAAAGTCCTTTCGAATCCAAACCAGTCTGGAATTCTATGCTGGGTGCTCTTCACAGAGTCCCCTCCCCTCTCTGAGGGTCCCCTGTGCTTTCTCACTGCTGCCTGGGCGTGCTGGTGCTTTGTGGAGATCTGTGCCACTGGAACAGACCAGGGAGCAGCTGCTGGGAAGGTTGTTCTGGACCATTCTGACCAGCTCATGCAAATGCCTCGCTGTGTGTTGGTGGGGAAATGCTTGTACCTGAATCCCAGGAATATTGAATCCTTGAAAGCAGCCCTTGGGCAGGGCTTACTAAAGCCAGTTCTCTGGAGTTCTCTGACTTCTCAAGCACAGGTGTGGTCTAACAGGCGTCAGCTCTCTCACTGAATTATTTTAGTGATGGTTTTGACCCCAGTTTTCCTTTTTGTTACATGCTGTGATCTACTCCTTTTTGCCTCTTTTTTCTCACTTTTCTCCAGTACTTCCTGAATGTGATGGTCCCCTATGTTAGTCAGAGGTATAAATCTGTGTTTGTGTCATAACATGCAGGTGAGATTGCTGCAACAAGCTCTTTTCTTTACCTTTTCTGCAAATCCCCTTCATCCCTTCCCAGGCTGTTATCCAGAATTCCCAGGCAGCTGCTGGTGCTGTGAATGTGAACAAACATGAAGGGCAACAGGCTGTAAGTGGTCATTTTGGGACACACCTGTAACAGCAGTAAGGGAGTGGCTTCTCGAGTGGAATTTCCCCTTTGAGAGGGGCAGTCCAGCAGCAGAACAGCTCCTGGGCTGTACCCACAGGGATGAGCATTGCTCTCATTGGTAAATTGCAGGAGTGCTTCACATGTGTCCAGGTTTTCCCTGGGATATGAATCACCTTCAGTCTTGTCTTTTGTGTCTGAACAAGGTCTCTATGCCTGAGACTCCCGTGGCAGCAGTGCCTGTTCTCCCTGCTGAGCTGCAAAGAGCTTTCTTTAGCCTATGGATTTCTGCTGTGCACCAGCTCTGCTGCCAAGTTCTGCCTTTCTCAACAAGTTATTTTATCAATGTGAGCAGAGTGATAAATGCCACTATTTTTGGACTTTCAGGGAGGGCATAGAGATGTCCCAGCTCTTTCGCCAGTCCCAGGTGCTGGAACCAAATAAATAATTCCTCAGAACTAAACAGCCTTGGCCTGGGGAAGGATTTCTGTTGTTTTGTGCCAGGGGCAAATCTTGATTGGGGAATTATCATTTGGAAGCAGAGCTTGGTAGTGTAATGGGCTAAATAGACTTTGACATTGTCCTGATGACTGTGTTGTCCTTGCTCTGGGTGCTGATCCTCCCTCTGGCTCTGAAAGTAATTTCCCTCTGTTTCCATTTCTATATTGATAAGAAAACGTCATTTTTGAATCCCTGTGTGTATGGACATGTAAATGTAGATTTGTGTTTAAACATTTCAAATGAGACTTCAGACCTGTGCAGTGACTGTGCTCCCTTCTCCATCCTTTCCAAGGACTGCAAGGTGGGAAAAACCCTGGGCATTGTCTGACTGTTCCCATAATGATGTAAACTGGGCTTACAGCATTCTTCTACAGGTCATCATCTCCTGCAAGCTTAAATCAGAGAATCCCAAGTAGTTGTGTTGGAAGGGACCTTAAAGCTCATCTCATTCCCCCCTGCCATGGCCAGGGACACCTTCCACCAAACCAGGGTGCTCTAAGCCTCATCCAGCCTGGCATTAAAAAGGTTATATTACTAAATGTATTTAAAAATGAGCTGTGCCCATCCTGGTTTTGGTCCTTGCCTGGCTGGGCTGCAAGAAAATGTGTTCAATTCCCTCACCCCTACCTGTCACAATTGTTTAAGTGAAATCTTAATGCTCTGTTGGACAAATTCATTTCAGCCAGAATTATTCACATAATTTTTCATAGGCAGGAGCTTTTTCAGAGATGCAATATGTTTGAGTACAGGTGAAATATGCTCTATTTTCAGTTTGTATCTGCTAAAATCCCTGCTTGCCAAGCCTGGGCCCATTCATCTGCTGCTTTTTCTGAGTTCCCATTTGTCATTCAGCGTGAAGGCAGAGGGTGGGAGTTTTTGTGACCCCCACTTCTGAAAGTCACCATGCTCATGGTAATCTCTGCAGTAAACCAACACTTCATTTGCATGGTGAAGGACACCAGGCAGCTCTGTGCATTTCTGCACTGGGGGAGATGTCCTGATATGCTAAAATCTAGCTCCTGGAAAAGGACTGTCCACTGGAAGGGGAAGCACTGACCTTTTAGCATCTGATTTGGGGGATAAACTTTTGATAAATGGTCAGCCCTAGGAAAAATAAATCTAGCATGTACAGTGAGTAGAATTGTTTAGGGTTCAGGGGAATACTGGCTTGTCACTGGACTCTAGTATTTAAGCTCATTTTTAAATGTTATATATTTTTTTTCTCCAGGAGAAAGCGAACTCTCATCTTCTGATCCCTTTACAGCTACTTTTAGTTTCCCCTGCAGGAGTATGAGGATGCTTTGGGAGGCTGTGACAGCAAAGGAAGCTGACAGGGCCAGTTGTGTTTGTATTCCCTGCACAGTTCCCACAGCCCTGTGGCTGCACAGGGCTCCACGTTACACAGGTGTAACCTACAGCCAGAGGAATGGGAGTTATTTACCCTAATAACAACAGGTCTGAGCAAATCTGGCTAAGATTGTGTAAAAACTGCTGCAAGGAGAGAAAATCCCATGCCCCAGGTTCCACCAAAGCTGCAAAGGAAAATTGGTGCCTGTTCTTCTGCCAATCCCCCTTATTGTTAATGAGCCCTCCCTTTAATAGTCTGTGTTTGCAGTGATCAGCAGGACAGCAGTAAAAACTTCAGCAGTTCCCATAATTTCCAGCATTTCCTGGGACACTGTGCCCTTTGCAGCAGTTCTGGTTTCTCACACAATGCCCTGAGAGCCTCTCTGCCGTGTCCCCTCTCTCTGACCCCCTGCAGGCCACACACTCCCACACTGGGCCATTTACCTCCTCAGTTTGGCTTTTTCCCTAGGTCAGAGATTCCTTGTTGGCCCTCAGCTCTCTGGCTGACGTAGGCCAGGAACAAACATCCCTGTGGGAGCTCTCGGGGCTGAAAAATCCACTGTGCTCCACTGAGTAAGAGCTGTGCTTTGCAAAGACATCTGCTTTAATCTTGCTTTATGGTTCCCATGTTTTCCAGTACCATTCAGTGTTACTTCTGGAGAAGTAAAAAACATCCCTGGAAGCTTCAGGTTCCTCTTCCCTGCTGGAATGTGGCTTCCACCCTGAGCTGTGTCTTCTGTACCTTGTGCTGCAGGAGTTACAGATAGGGAAAGATGAAGCTGAAAATTTGCTTTTCCAGAAATCTTTCCTGTATTAGAATCCCAGAATGGTTTAGGTTGGGAGGGACTTTGAATGTCATCTTATTCCACACCCCTCCATGGCAGGGACACCTTCCACTGTCCCAGGCTGCTCCCAGCCCCATCCAGCCTGGCCTTGGGCACTGCCAGGGATCCAGGGGCAGCCCCAGCTGCTCTGGGCACCCTGTGCCAGGGCCTCAGCACCCTCACAGGGAACAATTCCTTTCCAATATCCCATCCATTCCTGTCTTCTGGCAGTGGGAAGCCATTCCCTGTGTCCTGTCCCTCCATCCCTTGTCCCCAGTCCCTCTCCAGCCCCCTGTGACCCCTTTAGGCCCCTTAAGGTTGATGTTGTTTTCCCTCCTCACCCCCAGTGTTAAGCTCAGCACTCATTTCTCAGAAATGTCTTTGTTTCAGGGCTCTTCCTTCTTCCCCAGCCCCCCCATGACAAATTTCCTCAGCTGAGGGTTGTATGGGAGGGTTAATGTTTTCCTTCATCCAGGCTGACAAGGAGCAAAAAGCTTTTCCCCCCTCCAGCTCCCGGAGCCTTTGGAAACGAAGGCTGTGAATCACATCAGATTGTATTTCACTAAAGGTTTTCTCTGTCCTAGAAAACTCCTGCCTCCTCCTGAAATACACTCAGCTTAAGAAGAGACTAATATATTTACTCAAACTGTGCTCAGTCTAGGAATAATTTTGCTGTAGAGATTAAATTTTTATATCATCTTGAAGAAAACCAACTCCTGCCAGTCCCCAGGGATACCCTGTCTGGCTGTTCCAGCAGGAGGGGCTCAGATCTTGGCAGCTCCAAGTGGTGTCTTGCTTTTTCTTTTCCTTTCTATTCCTGCAGTACAATAGCAATATATTCCATTTGTTCCGAAGTTCAGAATATTTAGGAGATTCTGAAAAAAAATTCCTGTTTTAGCTTTGGATGAGTGAGGCTTTGGGATGAGTGAAGATTGTGGCTGCTCAGAGCTCTGATCTGCACCAACACTTCATGTCCATGCAGCCCATTCCCATCTCCTGAGCTTGCAAAATTCCCTAGGGGCTGAATTCACTCCAAAGATCAAGATTTTTTTATGGGGATTAGTGCTATTTATCACTACAGGTAGGCTGGAGCAGGCATCAGGAGAGACTTTCTGGCAGAGGTTCAACACTTCTGCTTTGTGCCTGCCCAGAAGGATAAAGGATTTGCTCTGTGACTTGGGAACAGTCCTGACTCTGCTTTCAGCCCTGTTCTTTGGGGAAACAAACTGATGGCACCGTGCTCTTGCCCTTCTTTGCTCATGCTGTCTCTGTGTGTCACTTCTGGCCCTTCCAGGCCAATTCCAACCAAGCAGGTTCCATGGAATCCCAGAATACCCTGGGCAGCCACATGGGCTGGGCTCAGGGTAATTCCTGAAGTCACAGCAAAGGCACCCCAAGTTCACAGAAAGGTGCCCAAAGATGTGGTGACTAAAAGCCAGTGAATGGATTGACTGGATGAGGATGGGCTGTCACCATTTGTTTTCAGTTCTGCTGCTCTTGAGGTGCCTCTTCAGCCAGCTGGAAACAAATTCCTTCCTCTGCTGTTTGGACATGGATTATCTTCCTTGCCAAACATTCTTGACTCTTGCTTTGAGTGCCACATGCCAAAGTGATACTGCTGAACCCTCCCGACAGCCTGGGCTGGAGAGGAAATGTTGAACCAGCACGGGGAGGCATCCTGGCCTGCANTCCCTGCAGGGTGGCTGTGCTCAGCTGGGACTGGGCTCTTTCTCCAGGAACTGACACAACCAGGGGACACAGCCTCAAGCTGCACCAAGGGAAATACAGGTTGGATATTAGGAAGAAGTTCTTAATGGAAAGGGTGATAAAGTTCTAGAATGGCTGCCTGGGGAGGTGCTGGAGTCACCGTCCCTGGATGTGTTTACAAAAAGCTTGGATGTGCCAGGCTTTAGTTGAGGAGCTGGGCACAGCTGGGATTCAATGACCTTGAAGGTCTCTTCCAACCTGGGCATTCTGGGATGCTGTGAGACAGACAGAGGATCCTGCCTGGCCCATCCCACCTGGGAATGTCCATCTCCATGACTGTCCCTGCTCCTGGTGCTCTCCTGCAAGGGAGGATGGTGGTGGCTCATGGTGGTGGCTCATGGTGGCTCTCCTGCCCAACACAAATGGATCCATTTGATTGATTCCTTCGGTTCAATGATGTTGGTTTATCAGCATTTACCGACTTAAAGTAGTAGAAAGACAGAATATGCAGAAATAAACTGAGTGAGCAGAGAGAAATATGTACTGGGATCTGTGCCCCCAGGCTGGCCTCGGTGGTTGGTGGTGGTTTGAGCACTGAGGGAGATTCCTTACCTTAAATTCCAGGTCCTTCACTGAGGTGCTGTGCTTGGGAGCACAATTCCCTTACCTGAGCCAGAGATAAGAGCCTCTGGAGACTGGCTGGGATCTTGTGGGGGTTGGATGAGCCTTGGAGGGATCATCCTTGCCTGCTGGCTCCAAGTGTGGAGCTCTGGGACAAGCACTGCCTTGGTGTCTGAGTTAATAATCTGCAATTAGCTGTTGGTAATAACCTGAGCTTGTCATTTTTAAAATCTGCTTCTAACAGAGCCAGGTGCTGGGATGTCCATGGTTCCCACATCCCACTGAGTGTCCTCCATCCATGGAGGCTTCAAAGCAAAAACAAAAGCAGTGGGGCACTGAGAAACATATTCAAAAGAAAGAAGAAAAGCAAAATTAAGCTTTAAAAGCAAACTGGGAGATGCTGAGGGTTCCCAGAATGGAACCACTTGGGGTTGGGAAGTTCACAGAGTGACCTGCTGAGCTTCTGCACACAAAGTGCCACAAAGTGCCACAAAGTGCCACCTTGCCCAGCCTTCCTGAGTGCTCCCCTGGCTCCTGCTCAGCCTGGAGCTGGAAAAAGGCAGCCTGGATGTGTGATCACAGCCTGGAGCTCCTGGCAGCTGATTTGTTGTTATTGTCCTCAGATAAAGTCAATCAAGCCCAGTGTGGTCAGAGGGGCTCTGAAGGAGCAGGGAAGGATGTTGCAAGGATCTTGTCAGAAGGAACAATAACAATAATAATAATAATAACAATAACAATAATAATAATAATACTTCTTCAAACTGTGCTTCCAACTGTGGTTTACATTCCCAGCTCATTTTTTCCTGTCTCTCAATGCTACTTTTTGAGGAAAAAAATATTTAAATCTGTGGAGAGGCAGGAATGTTTTGTCCAGGACAGTGGAAGTCAGTGGTAGGTTTGAGAGCTGGACCAACCTCAAGGTGTTCCCTTCAGAAGCTTCAGAGGTGACAAAGTCTGTCTCTGTCACCTCAGAGGTGACAAAATCTGTCAGGGCTCTGCCATTGAAACAATGGGAATATACCCTGGCGTCTTTCATTATAAAAAACCAAACAGCCAAAAAAGCAAACCAAAATCCATCATTATTATTTTTATGTTTCTAACAAAAGGAGAGTGAATCTCTGCTAATGAAAAATATTAAAATTCCTGGTATCCTGTCTAATAAATAATAACATGAGCATGGAGTTGGCTTCCCACAGCCACTACCAAATCATCCATGGAGCTCTTTATGTGCAGCTCATTTTGAACTTTGCCTATTTCCTTCGGCTGTGCAGATATAAATAAATAATTCCCCTTGATAAGGGTCTGGGAACATTGTACTTTAAAAGATAAGAAAGCTTTGAGGGGAAATTGTTTTTAAATCCCGACCATTTGTATGCTGTTCACTGTTCACACTGAGCAAAAATTCATTCAGCTGGCACTTAACCAACACTGTTTTATTCCTGCTCTGTGTTCAACCTATCCTTCTCCTGGGGACATCTAACCTTCCATGTAATTACCTCTCTGAGAGTGGGAAGGAGGCCTGAATAACCTCCCCACCAACTGAATAAATGCACAGATCCTGGGACAGGTTATCAGCTGCACGCCAGGGGCAGGGCTGGCAGGAACAGTGTGTCTGAGCTGTGAGGAACTGCAGGACCTGAGGCATTTTTATTCCAGCATTGGGCCACAGAAGGAGGACATGGAATATTTGCAGAAAACCAACCCAAACCAGCCAGGAACCCAAAGCACCCAGAATTTTTGGAGTATTTTTTTTTTTCTTTGCGAGTTGGAAATAACAGTGATGGGTTTTTACCTGGGATGGGTTTTATCTGGGATGGGTTTTACCAATGATGGGTTTTACCTGGGATGG
>VXBQ01015763.1:384991-492711 GCA_013400175.1 Phainopepla nitens | reverse complement strand
CTCTCCCCTCTCCCCTCTCCTGTTTCCCCTTTCCCCTCTCCCCTTTCCCCTTTCCCCTTTCCCCTTTCCCTGTTTCCCATTCCCCTTTTCCTGTTTCCCGTTCCCCTTTCCCCCTTCCCCTTTCCCCTTTCCCCTTTCCCCTTTCCCCATCCCTGCTGGGGCTGCTCACCTGGGCTGGGAGGTGGAAACTCTTCCCTGCTGTTTCCCACTGGGGGGCTGGGAGCTGCCCTGGGCTGATTCCCAGGGAGGTGGTGTCAGTGGTCTGGGGTGACTGTGTGGGGCTGTGCCTGTCACACCTGGACCTTCCTGCTGAGCAGGAAAGGTTGTGCTGGGTGTGCACGAGATTTTCCAGTGAATCCAGTAACAGATTCCAGTTGGAAAGCTCTTCCTTGGGCTAAATAAGGCAGAGCTGGTGTTTTGGGGTGAGTTATTCCAGAACTTGCTGCCAAATGCCATAATGAGAAGGGCACTGGGAACACATTTCCATCACACTTGACTGGGTTTTTTGGCTTTAAGATGAGGTTCCTGCATGTTCTGGAAAACAATCTCTGCTTCCAGATTGGAAGTACCCAAGGTGCTGCCTGCAGCCTGCAGGACTTGTACACAAATCTCCACAAAAATGAGCTGGAGAGATTTTCTTCAGTTTTCTGCAAAAGCCTCTGAAGGACAAGGCTGCTGTGTGAGTTTTATTGTTTATCCATTCTCAGCACTCGCTGCCTGCCTGGGGAGGATGGGGGGTGTGGGAGATGTGTTGTTTTCTGGATTGAAAGTGACGCATATTTACATGGGATCCCAGGGCCTGCAAACATTCCCGGCTTGGGTACAACGTTTTATGCACCTCTGGTTAATCCTGTGATACAGCATTTAATGGGAACCTCTCCTGTGTGTAGCCAGAAAATAAAATTGCTTTGTTAGATCAGCCTGCCTGTCCATCTTATCCAGTATCTAATCTCTGATAGTGGAATTACCAGATGCTTCAGGTTGAAGAAATCATATTAAGGGAAACTATGAAATAATCTGCCCATCTGGTATGTTCTGCCTCCCCCATTCTCTCCTTTCAATCCTATCCAATATAAATGTGGAGTTCTCATTATCTCTTTAAAAGTCTGTTCCTTTCTGGAATCCTGCTAAGCTCTGATTCAGTGGTATTTTATGGCATTATAGGATTAAGGGGTAGATTTAAGAGAAATAATACCCACAGTTGTTAGGACTATTGGATCATTGGGTGCAGATGACACATTCCTGCTGCTGCAAATCTCTCAACAGCTGTTCTCGGGAGGGGAGTCTCGAGCTATTAAAGGGAAGAGCAAGGATGGTGGAAGAGATAAGCAACTCCCACAGTTTGATTTTTCACATTTTTAGGACTTCCCAGCGTGGGGACACAGCCCCTTCTCCTGCCTGCCTTGGGGTCCTGCACATAGGTCAGGAAATGCATGGAAAGGGATTTTGGACAAGGGGATGTAGTGATAGGATGAGGGAGAATGGCTTAAAAATGCCAGAGGGCAGAGTTAGATGGGATATTGGGGAGGAATTCCTGCCTGTGAGGGTGGGGAGATACAGGAGCAGGTTCCCCAGGGAGGTTGCACGATCCCTGGCAGTGCCCAAGGCCAGGCTGGACGGGGCTTGGAGCACCCTGGGACGGTGGAAGGTGTCCCTGCCATGGCAGGGGTGGGGCTGGATGAGCTCCAAACCATTCTGGGAACTTCTGATGGAGAAGGTTTGGAGGTGTGGGGAGCCTGACTTGCTGCTGTGTTCTCACAGCCCCTGCTCTGTGTTTGAGGGGTGCCCTGGGCAGAGCCTCCCCATCAGCTGCAGCTGCAGAGGGAGCAGTTGCCCAGGGCTGGTGTGGTGTGGCTGCTGCCCTGGTGTTTGGGCTGAGTCAGAGCATCACCCTGCCGTGTCTCAGTGCCTGAATCACCCGCTCATTTCCGGAGCTGCTGCCATGGGAGCCTGGCAGCCACTGGGCTTTGCAGCACCATCTGGCTTTAGCTGCTTTATTACCAGGGACCTCATGTGGCAGCAAGCTGAGAGCCTTTCTTTGGGAAATAGTGCAGAAGATGGAGAGTTTTAGATTCTGGGTAGACTTTGGGTTGCTGTTTGACAACTTAAAGAAACTAAATCAAGTTCTGATTAATTTTTATTTCAAGTGGTTTGTGCGTGGCCTGTGTGGGCTCTCAGCGTGTGCCTGCTGGGTGCCAGAGCACACTGTGGGGTGGAGGAGGCCCTGTTCCCCCTGGGGTCTCTCCCCATTCCTGGAGAGCCTCCTGCTCTCTGCTCTGGGGCTGCCTTGGGGCCTCAGCCTCCCTCAGACGTATGGGATGTTGCAGGGCCCAAGAATTCCCTTTTGGCTTTTTAATCACAACAGAATGCATATTTGGAAAGTGATGAATGTGGATGTGACTGAGACATGTCAGGAGTGCCCAGGAGGGTGCACCTGGAGGCTGTAATTGAGTCTCCTGCCCATGAGACCACTCCTGCCTTCCCATCTCTTGTGCTGGATCCCAAGTGTTCCTGCAGAGCCCACACTGGCCATGGTTTGTGCCAGGGGGCTCAGTCTGTGCCCTCTGCTTGGCTCTGATGGGAAAGTTGCATGTGCCATCATACTTATTTTCCTGTGAAAATAGAGAAATCTCTTCCACTTTGGGAGTAACTGAGCTCCCTGGCTTTGCAGGTGCCTTTGTTTCAGATTTCTCTGGTACCAAGGCACTGAAATGAGGTCTTTTCTCAACACCTCCCACAGCTTGGGCAGGAGATGCCCCTGTCACTGCTCCATACATCTCATCTCATTTCCTCCCCAAAACTGAAGTTGCACAACCTCCTTTAATGAAACAAAATACTTTTTGCCTTTCCCTCTGCCCACAGGAGCGTGTTGGCTGTGGCAGAAGTGTCTGAGATGTGCAGATATTTCTGCAGCCAGTGGGAGAGCTCAGTGATGGTTTCCTCAAGGATCTGGGCCATTCCTGAGCACACATTTGTGGTGATGTGCCAGTCACTTGTGTCCTGCCCTGCGCTGTTCAGCCAGGCTTGATGAAGTGAGTCTGAGGAGAAGGACAGTGTTTAAGAAGACAAAACAAACTACTTGAATTATGAGAGTGGTATTTGCTGGGAAATAAGAGTTTCATGCCTGTTTATTTGTTGTGATTGCTGCTTATTGCAAACAAAGGAGGTCAGAAGAGCTCCTTCTCTCTTGCATGCACAATGTGCTACTACAATCCATTATTTTACCTTCTGCAAAGAGTGCTTTGATGGGTTTCAGTCCTACATCCAAACAACAGCCAGGAAAAGAGAGGCAAGATGTAGGGCTTTTTCTTCATCAAGTGAAGGGAAAACTAGAGAGGAATCAAGACAGTGGAAGAACAACAAAAAAAAATTTCTTTTCAGATGTGAAATTCCCTTTGAATTGCGTGTGGGAGTGTATTAAAAGATCCTTGCAGCTCCAGGAAAAAGCCAGGACTGGTTGTTCACCTTCTCTCCTAATAGACGGTTATGGGTTTGATCCAGCATTGTATGAAAAACACTCCTGCCCTTGGCTTTTTATAGCTTCAGCCATAAAAAATGGAAAAGTAATATTTTCCAGTACTTGGAAAGGTGCCACCTGAAAATTTTCTGGGAGAGCAAGTAGAGAAATCAAGCAGTGAGTATCAGTGTCACAGCTCTGGCATGCAGGAGCTGTGCTTCAGAACAGGGCTCATCAAAGCCAGAGTAGATTTGCAGCTCAGGGATGGATTGTTGGATATTTTCTGTCCATGTGTTCTGTCCTGCCCAATCTGTCCCATCTCTGTGTGGCACCAGGAAGTTTTGTTCTGCCAGACTGCACAAAGTCATGGAAATCTCCTGAACTGGAAGGGACCCAGCTCAGGAGAATCCCAGGATCACTGGGGTTGGAAGAGCCCTTCCAGCCCTTCGAGTCCAAGCTGTGCCCCATCCCCACCTTGTCCCCAGCCCAGAGCCCTGAGTGCCACCTCCAGGGATGGGGACTCCAAACCCCCCTGGAGAGCCCCTTNCCTCCTTTTCACCAGCTGAGCCCCTTCCCAGCTCCCTCAGCTGCTCCTGGGGCTCCAGCCCCTTCCCAGCTCTGTTCCCTTCCCTGGAAACGCTCCAGCCCTCAGGGTCTTTCTTGAAGTGAGGAGCAAAATCACCCAGTCCAGCCCCTGGCCCTGCACAGACCCCCAGCAATCCCACCCTGGGCATCCCTGGGTGCTGCTCCTGCAGCTCTGGCAGCCTCGGGGCCGTGCCCATTCCCTGGGGAGCCTGGGCAGTGCCAGCACCCTCTGGGGAAGAACCTTTCCCTGATCTCCAGCCTGAGCCTGCCCTGGCCCAGCTCCAGCCATTCCTGTTCCAGCCATTCCCTGTCACACAGAGCAGAGATCAGAGCTGCCCCTCAGGAGGAGCTGCAGCCCAGTGAGGTTCTGGTGGTGTCCCTCCAGGCTGTGCCCAGGCTGTCCCCTCCCTGCTCTGAAGGTCACAGGGGTGGAATATTGTTCCAAACCCAGCTCCAGACCATGTTTTTTATTTCTCCTGCATCCTCAGGGCCCTGAGCTCTGAGGAGCTGCTGCTGCTGCTCTGTGTGTGCAGGGACTGCTGGTGCCCTGTGCCCCTCCTGCCCTCCAGGGATGGGACTGCAACTTCTGCTGCCTTTGGGACGATTGGCAGAGAGGAAAAAGCCTCTTTGCTGCTCCATTGCTTTCCCAGCACTAAGACAACCCAGCAGGCTGTTGAATAAATACCAGTATTGATCTTGATTCCTCAGTGTGTTTGGACATGCTACTCCTGACTACCAGCAGTGGTTTTTCTTGAAAACTGGGCAAGTAAAGACTCTAAAGGCACGCTTTTCCAGCTGTGCTTTACATTTGTTGGTTATTTAAGCTGGCTCCTGTGACCTGCAGGAGCAGCCTTGTTCCTTAGACACACAGGCAGCTGGGGCTGGCTCCAGGGAGCTGAGAAGTCTCCCTAGAACTGAAACTGTCAGACTCCCTGTGGAAAAGTTTAGGGGTTTGTGCTGTGTTTCTGTTGTGGGTTTAGATGGGGACACAGGACAGCTTTTTCTTCCACTTCCTTCTGAAGCAGAGGTCACTGGAGCACACTTTACAGCTTGTGTGGGGTCAGGAGTGTGGCAGAAGCCTTTGGTGACTGAAGTCCCAATATCTTCTTTTAACCCAGTTGGGAAGAAAATGCTCTGGGGAAAGCAACTGGAGTTTGTTTAGTGGCTGTTAGAGAGTCTGTTATTTCCATTGTGCTGCTTAGTGTCACCTGCAAACACTGTGACCATGGAGTTATAGCACAGCACCTCGGGGTTCTTCATGTCATACATTCCACTAATTGTCAATTTTCCCTTCCTGACTGCAAAGTTATTACCTGTACTTGTAAGTTGGGAACATGGTGCTTCAGGGAAGACTTCTGTGGCAGGAGTGTGCTATAAAACAGTTCCTAATGTAAACAGAAGTATTAAATGATCACTTTGGCAGAGGATGGGATTAGTGTAATTTAACAACTTGGTTTTGTGCTCCTCTGAACTCCTCTGCTGAAAAATACCTGTGTTATCATAAATACTTCTGACTAAACTGTGCTTATGAGAATAAATGAACCAATTTAAGCTTTGGATATACTTCTCTCCAGTTGGCTTCCAAGGAAATCAGGGCTTGTGTGTTTGTTTGTGCCACCAACCTGCTCCCCTGGACTGCCCAGAGCTTTTCTGTTCCAAACCAGCACATGCCCAGCCAGACCAGGCAGAAGGGAAGTCAAGCTCTGCTGCTTTGACAGCCTTGGTCCTGCAGCCATTTGTGCAGTTTTTCAGCAGGAAAATCCAAGAGCAAGGAGGTCTCAGTGACTTATTTTGTGTGTGTGTGTGTGTGTGTGTGAGAAAGAGCTGGGCATGGGCAGAGCTGAGTAAGTGGATGTGACACTTGGAATTGCTCTGGCTTTTATCTCCCTTAGATCTGTCTGAGCCTAATAACTTTATTACAAGAGCCTCTCACCAGAGTAAATCCCGTTCTCTATATTCTGTTTTTACAACTCTGCAGATGATTTCTTCTTAGGACTTGCCAAGTAATGTGCCTTTAGAAATGTCTGTATGTCCCTAAATTGCAATGCCTATTTTTGAGACCCTAATTCTAAAATAGAGCTGAACATTTCTGAAGAAGAATTACCAGGAATAAAGTAGGTGCTTTAAAATCAAGTTTCCTGGGGAAATATGAAGACGTTTCAGGGCTTTGTGCTCAGAAATAGTTTGAGAACCTGGATCTGCAAACAGTGGACTGTACCAGATAGCATTAGGTGTATTAAGATGCTTGGGTCACAAAAAAATTTACGTTATAGGATAGACACAATAGATTTAATGTTGGCAGTCCCTTTTGCAAGCAGGCGTGCACTGAATCAGCAAAATCCAAACTAGAATAAGCAATTAATGAATGGAGCATGATGAGGAAGTGACAGGATGAATAGCAAGCTGAGCATTTGCTTTCTTTTAAGCCTGTTCATAATCTTTACAAAGGCCAAATGGAGATCAATTCATTTCCTGGTGAAGCTTTATTTCATAGGACAGCACAAATGAAGCTTGTTTGGTACTAGTGAGTTTCATTTGTGGAGTTGTTTGACACCAGGAAGACAAACCCAGAAGGTTTTTCCTCTTCCATTGAGGTTTTCAGGCAGGAAAGCAGCACAGATGTGTAGGAAAGAGCTGGGAAGCAGTGCCTATGGATAAAGGCATCCAGGGAGCTTGAACCTGCCTGTGCTGGCACAGCAGAACCTTGCAGTGGCATTTACAGCATTTTGTCCTTCAGCCACGGTGCTTTGCAGCCCAGCCATGGGCAAATCATTCAATCCCATCAGTGCCCCATGGATGGATCAGGATTACCTCCCAGGCCTTCAGCTGCTAAGTTCCTGTGGGTTTTCTGTGGGCCAGAGGGAACCTGAGAGCTGCAGGCAGCAAAGCCAGGCCTTGGGTGTGTCTGGATGTGTTTGGCTGTGCAGGGAGGGAGAAGCTTTGCTGTTAGGGCTGGTGAAAAGCAGGTACAAATGCAATGGCCTTGGTAAGGTAAGGATGAGAGAGAAGAAGAGTCCAGAATTCCCCACTTTGCAGGTGTGTATCCAAACCTCTGGTGTGTGTAGGTGATGAGGATGTTTTGGGAAGGTGTAGAGTTCAGCTCACCAGAAATCACTTTTAAGCCTTTAAAGTTCATTGTGTATCTCTGCACATATTTTTATATGAGTTTGCTGTGTCTTGTCAAGTGTGTTATGGAATTATTTAGGTTGGAGAAGCCCTCCAAGACCATCGAGCCCAGCCCAGCATGGCCAAGGCCACCACCATGTCCCCAGGTGCCACATCCATGGCCAGTGCTCCTCCAGACACACCCAGTGTGTGCTCACTGCCACGTCTGGCTCCTCTGGGGGCTGGGCTGGTGGCAGGGTGACAGAGGAGCTGTGTCACTGTGTCAGGCTTTAGATGCTCCTGTCAGCATCTCTAGTGTGACAGCAAACAAATCTCCAGCCTCAAACCCCGGTCTCTGGGATGGAGTAGCACTGAAAGGCTTCCTCTAGTGTCTGTGGGAGGGAGCTGTGGCTGCCCTCCTTTGGGTCTCTGCAGGTGGAGGCAGGCACAACAAAAAGGATGTGAAACCCCACGTGTGGGGCATCTCCATCCTGTCACTAAAAATTGATTGTATTTTGGTTTGGGGTTTTATGAGGGGACAGGGAGAAGCTGGAGTATTTTTATTTGTGGGGGTTTTTTCTTAACCTTATGGTAATTCAGCTTTTGTTTGACTGGCTGTGTTGGGTTGGATCCCACCCTACCTGCTGTGAGGTATTTCATGTGTTGCAGTTTTGCACTGGGTTAAATGGGGTGCCTGGGCTGGTTGACTTTGTCTCCCAATTCTGTCTGCCATGGATTTTGTTTGGCAGAGGTGGAAGATGTCACCTGTGACAGTAGAAAAGCCACAGAGGAGCAAATCTCTCCACAGAGTAGCAGGGATGGAGCTTCCTCTGTGGAATAAAGGGAAACTTCTGGCATTTTGGAGTGAAGGCTTGTGTGTGGTCTTTGCTTTGTTAACTCTCCATCCTGAATGTCTCCTACATGAAGGGGCAGCAGTATTTGTGGGCAGTTAATTGCATTCAGTTAACTGGTACCTGACATTGGAATATGAGGGGGAAAACAGATCTAAATCAGCCCCATCTGCTGGTTTTGACTATTTTGATAGTGCTTGGGACTCGTTTTTATTTTTTTTCCACCCACAGCAGTACAAGTGTCTCAGTGTGTCAGTGAGCCCTGGTGAGCAGCCTGTGCTGGGATGGGCTGTTGTGGTGCCAGCTCTGGGATTTGGGCATGGCAGAGCTCTCTCTGGTACCAGTTCCAAGATTTTGGGATGACAGAGCTCTCCTTGGAGCCAGTTCCTGGATTTTGGGATGGCAGAGCTCTCCTTGGAGCCAGTTCCTGGATTTTGGGATGGCAGAGCTCTCCCTGGTGCCAGCTTTGGGATGCTGGGATGGCAGAGCTCTCCCTATGTGACATTTGCTGCCCCCCCGTGTGACATTCCCCATGCAGGAATTTGGCAGACAGGGCTCAGTGACACCCCTCTGCTGAGGCTGATCCAACTCTGGCTGAGGTTAAACAAACTTATCCAGTGATTTCTGTACGTAAAGGGAAAGGTTTAAAAACCTCTTCATCTTCCAGTTCATAAAGCCGTCACCAGCGTGGCTCTGTGATCACAAAGAAGAAGAGCTGTCTCTAAAAGTCCATTGTGCCTTTTAAGTTCATCATTTTTATGCCAGCTCTTCCAGCAGTGGCATCATTCCACCTTGTTCCAGGCAGCACAAGTGGTGGCCACTTTTCTTCTTCATTACCCCAAGTCTGTCCTGGGGATGTCAAAATCCTGGGTTCCCATGAGATCTATTCCAGTAAAACATTCCTACCTCAGGCTTTGTACCAAGGATTTCACTTTCAATTTGAGAGGGAAGGTTTCCAGCAGTGCCAGTTTTATCCCAAGCTGCCTGAGCAGAGCTGTGACATTTGCTGTGGGACTGTCACCCTGGAATCCCCGGCTGGGACATGAAGGGCTCCCTTCCCTCACCGATGTTTGCCTGAACGTTCAGCCTGGGGCTGCCTCTGATCAAGGGAGGAAAAAGGTGTTTTCACCTTCCCAAAAAACAACTTCAGTGTGTTTCACCTGACAGAAATATACCTGGGATGGAGGGCTGGAATAAATTGTCCTTTGGCAGTGGCAGTGTCACTTCATCAACCTTGAAGGGAGCTCTGCTGCCTTAGATGAGCTGTCTGTGAATTACCTCGTCCAGAACTGTGCCTACATGAGCAGCTACAGAGCTGCAGCTGCCTCGAACAGAGGGTGTCAGAACATGCACTGTTAGTTTTCAGCTTATTGTTCATTTACAATTTATTGTTAATTTACTGGTAATTTACTGGTAACTTACAATTTTACATTACAATTTTCACCTGTGAGCACTCACCCCTTGCCAGTGGCCAGGATCTGCAGCTGCCCTTCCGTGGTGGAAACACAGGGGCTGCTCAGCACCTGGTGATGGAGTCAGAGCTGACCTTGCCTCACAGCTTGGGATCCTCATGGCAGGGGGGGGTCAGGGTGCTGCTGCCTTTGTTGTGATCATGTAAAATGCTGCAGACAGCCTTTCCAAAGCCTGCTCCTTCAGTCTGTGCCTGTCTGGGCATCATTCAGAGTTCAGCTGTGTTCGCAGGGCGCTGTTTTAAAACAAACAGAGAAAAAAAATGCTCCTAGATTTCCTCCCTGCCCAATCTACCTTGCCTGGGAGGAGAGAAAGGCCAGCAGCAAGGCAGCAGGACCTGCAGGCTTTGCTCCTGAGCCCTGCTGACCTCCTGTCCCCTTGGGGCTGACCACTTCATCCCTGAGCATCACAACTCTGACATCTTGTGTTTCAATCCCTGATGCCTTGGTTAAGGGGACAGCAACCTCCTTCTCCCAAGGACTTATCAAACTGGGGGCCCCCAGCTGTGCTGCACATGGCCAGATGTGGCCAGATGTGGCCATGAGGAGACCTTGGAGCGTGGTCATGTGGGGCAGAGGCTGTGGCCAGCAATGCCTTGTCCTGCTGGGACTGATGAGGAGCCAGGGGCTCTGTGCAAGAACTGGGTACAGTGGATGCCATTCCTTGTGCTGTCCTGAAAAGTGCCAGGTGACAGGGACACCCTGTGGGCTGTGGGCTCCTGCAGCACGCCGTGGGAGAACTGATCTCTGTCTCTGTAAAGGGGTAGAATTGCTGCTACTTCCTATTTAAAGAGAGCTCTCAGTTTTGGGAACCTCAGCACTGAGAAATTCAGTGGTGACTCTTTCAGTTGCAAGCTGATGTTTTCCTGAAGCAGCAATCTCTGGGATAGGAATTTGGGGGAGAATTCCACTTCTTGTGCACTAATTCTGACCAAGCTGTCTCTCACACAGCCTTGGCCTTAACCTGGTGGTTCCATGGCTCATTGTAGAAAAGGCATTTAAATATGTGTGAGTGGAACTCTCTCTCTATTCCTGAGCAATTTTTACAGGAACAGTTCCACAGCCCTGTGGAGGATGTGCCAACATGGCTGAGCACTTCTATTATGTTCACGATGCTTTTAAGGACGGGAAGTAACAAGTCATTTATTCTGCTGATCAAAAGAATATTTTCCTCTTTAAATATTCAAACCCTTGAGCCTGCTGCAAGACTGAAATGTCAGAAAAGGATAAGCTCCTGATAAGCACGTTAGCTGGATTTATTTAGTGTGATGGCCAAAAGAAAAATCATTAATAAGTCAGGATCTAGACTGGGGAGCTCCTGGGTGCTCAGAATTAAAATAAAGGGGGGGAGGTGGGCTAGAGGGAGGGAGATCTGGCTCTGGCTCTCTGATGTGGAGGAGAGGAGGAAATCTTGGAGAACCCATCATCAGGGTCTACTTTTATAAAGAGGCGTGCTGGCCATAATCAGAACCACCACATTCTTTGTCTGCCCTGTGTTCTTCCACAGGTACACATGATCTGGATGGCCTGAGATGATCTTTAAGGTCCCTTCCAACTGAACCCCACTCAATGATTCTGTGATCTGGGTCCATTTTGTGCCAGCTAGCACAGATTTTTGTGTCTGACTCTTCCTGTGTGCTGAGTGTCTGTGATGGCTGATCCCACAGAGTTGGAGAGGGATGCAGTAGGACCCCATTAGGAGCTGTAGGAATAACTCCAGAGAGTGAGGGAGCAGCACAGAGCCCTAAAGCCATGGTTGTTCTGCAGAGCCCAGGGTGTTCAGCCCTCTCCATGGTGGTTGCTGCTGGTGGCATTTCAGAAGGACAGGTAGAGATGTCCCCTTCATGCTCTGGGGGACATTTGTGTCCTGAACAGCCCTGAGGGGCATCCCTGGGCAGGTGAGGGATGGTGCAGCATCAGAGCTGATGCTGCTGTAGTTCTGAGTAGACACTCAGGTCATCAGTCAGGCTGAGCACAGCCTCTGCTCCTCACACCCTCCCTGTGAGGCAGCACAGAGTAGGTCCCACTCCTGCTCTGGTCACAAGTGTGATCCCTAAGAGCACAGCACAGTCCTGTGAGCTCCAAAGTGACCTCACAGGCTGCTGCCATCCTTACCTGTGCCAGGCATCAGTCAGGCCAGGGAATTGTGTGTTCCAGTGGCTGCACAGAGCAGGCTGCTGTTTTCCTGCTGGTATTTTATTGACCTTTTCTCCTGAGTGTATTTTCCAGACCTGACATCTGTCCAAAGCAGAGCAGGGCCTGCCCATCCTGAGGGACTCCTGTTTCAGCCTGTGGAACGTGGGCACTGCACAGCGTGTCCTTTGTGTCCTGGGTTTGAGGGATGGACAGTTGTCATGGCTTGAACCTGACAGGAGTGGACAGCCAGGGAGGGTTGGGCTCTGCTCCCAGGGAACAGGGCCAGGAGAGGGAACGGCCTCAGGCTGGGCCAGGGGAGGTTTAGATTTGATATGGGAGGAAATTTCTCACTGAAAGGGTGGTCAGGCACTGGCAGGGGCTGCCCAGGGCAGTGGGGAAGTCCCCATCCCTGTGGAAGTGGCACCTGGGGCCATGGCTCAGTGGTGAACGGGGTGGTGCTGGGGTAGTGCTTGGGCTCGATGGCCTTAGAGGGCTTTTCCAACCCCAGTGATTCCTTGATTTTTGCCCAAGGAAGGACAGGAAGCCCAGGACCCCTGTGTGTGACCTCTTCCCCTGGGTTGTAGGGGATGTTTGTATGAGAGGGTTCTGTGTTCCACTGACATTTCTCCCCTTCCCATTTGGCCTCCCTTGCCTTTGCCTTGGCATCCCAGGCTGAGCCCGAGCGGAGCTGGCGGTGTCCTCTGAGCTTGGCCCTGCTCTGGGCTGGCTGTTTGTTTGTCCATGGCCAAATCTCCACACAGAACCTCTGCTTGAGCTCCAGCTGTGGCACCAGCCTGGAGGAAAACAGCTCAGGGCAAAACATTGTGTCTCTGTGGTGGTTCCATAAAATGCAAAAATACATCCCCAGCCAGAGCGGGGAACTGCTGCACCCACTGAGGGTGAAGTTGGATTTTTCTTTACCTTGCTTATTAGAACTGTGATTTTAAACCACCATCAGGGTTCTGAGACTGAGCAGCAGCCACTTTTCCTTCAGTGGAGTTCTTCTAATACCCCTTTACTTCTTCACCTCCCAGTTTGTGTCGCTGTGGATCTTGACAAGCTCTGCCTGTGCCCCCTGTTAGAGAGATGGCTTCTGAGGGCTCCAGGCTGGATTGATTAGAAGAGCATCATTAGGAAAATTAAATTACTGCTGGATAATTTCAGATGGCCTGTTGCAGCCTGTTTTTCACCTGAATCCAAGTATTTGCTTTAAAACATTGGACATATCTGAAATCCAGGGAACTCTGACCAGAGCAGGCTTCCAGTGGAATGGAGTGCTGCCTCCTCCCTGGGAATGGGGACAGCTACACTAAATGGGATTTCATCTGCACTTAAAATTTTGGTAAGCATTTTATGTTGGCACTGGAGGAAGGAGCCATGCAAAAGGCACAAATTAAGGAAATGTGGCAGTCTAGAAATTTTGAGATCTGTGCAGAGTAGATATGGGAGCTGTCAGGAGTGGATGACATGTCATGGCACAGCATGGAAGGTGGAAGATAATTCCTGTGACCAAGGGAGGTCACAGGAAAGGAGATAATCTTTGATGCAGCTTCTGGGATTAGGGATTCCTGTTCTCTCAGGATTAGCAGGATTTCTGCTCAGTGATCTGAGGAGCAAAGCAAGCTGCAACCTGACTGCCCAGCTCCTCCCTGAGCTCTGAACTGTTTGGGGCATCACAGATTCCAAAAATATCCTGGGTTTGAAGGGACCCCCAGGGATCACCCAGTCCAGCCCCTGGTCCTGCACAGACCCCCCAGCAATCCCACCCTGGGCATCCCTGGCAGCTCCTGCAGCTCTGGCAGCCTCGGGGCCGTGCCCATTCCCTGGGGAGCCTGGGCAGTGCCAGCACCCTCTGGGGGAAGAACCTTTCCCTGATCTCCAGCCTAAAGCTCTGCTGAAAAAAATGGAATGTATAATTGGCCTTTTCATTAAATTGTTTTCTTTCTGAAAGGTGCTGCCTGGGGAAGGTCCCACCCACAGCACAGACATCCCCTGGCAGCTCTGTGCAAACCTGGCCTGATCTGAAGCCCAAGGAGTGAAAAGTCCTTGAAGCCTTGAGTGCCTCTTGTCTTGGAACACTCCTCGCTCCAGGCTGTCCATAAGCTGCATTTATTGGTGTTGATCAGTGGGTTATATTGGGAAGGGAAGGTGTAGAAACCATTGGGGTTTGGCTGATGCCAGGCAGGGCAGTTCCAGGTGGTTGATGGAAATGGCTTTGTGCCCCAGAGAACAGGTGAGAGGTGTTAATTGAGTGATAGAGTGGATCTTGTTAAATCACTGGGCAGGAAGAGTTGGTTTGTAAATGTTAGCTGCCACTTTGTGGCCTCTCTGTGCTCCAGGAGTGCTGGCTGTGATTCCAGGTGACTTTTCTGCTGAGGGATCATGAAGCAGTAAATGCTGGGATATCCCTTCTCTGCTACTGAGACAGACAATAAACATCCTAATCTCACTCGCTGCTCTGAAGAGTGGATTTACAGCTGTGTGCTGAGCAGAAAACAAACGATCAGAGGATTCACGGCAGGCTCTGCAGCAGGCAAAGATGTGCTGGAGCAGAGCTGGGGTTTTATGCTTTTTGTCTTTTGAATTTGGCTGACTTGATTAATCCAGCCTGATGTGTGCTGAGCTGTTCAGAAGAAACTCAGCCCTGCTTCCTCTTCTCCCAGCTCCCCTTCTCAGCTTTCCTTTCTTTTAGGATGGTTTCTTACATAAACCAGGAACTGCAAAGATACAGGTGAAAAGATGTTCTCTGTAAATATATTTGTTCTGTGGGTTTCCTTGCAGGTTCTCATGTTTGCAGACTTGGGCTTTATGTAGAAGAAAGATCTGGGACCCAATAAAGGTGGTGGTGGTGGTCACAGTGCAGGAGTTGTGTCACCTCTGCACCCATCCAGATGCTGTGTCCCTGGAGGAGGGGCTAGGGAGGATGTTGGGAGTTGTTTTATGCAGGGACTGGTGTCAGTCACCAGCTCCTCAGTCTGTTCTGAAGTGAGAAAAGATGTCCTGGAATTTCCTGAGCAGGAAGGGATCACTGGGATCACTCAGTCCAGCCCCTGGCCCTGCGCAGACCCTCCAACAATCCCACCCTGGGCATCCCTGGCAGCTCCTGCAGCTCTGGCAGCCTCGGGGCTGGCCCATTCCCTGGGGAGCCTGGGCAGTGCCAGCACCCTCTGGGGAAGAACCTTTCCCTGATCTCCACCTAAACCTCTCCCTTCATGCCTCAGCCTTGGACCAAGGACAGAGTAAACCCCTTTGTTCCTCCTGTTGGGGAAAGAACATTTCTCAATGAGACCTCAGCAAGGCCCTTGAATTAAACCCAGGGCTGAACATGGGGAGTTTTTCCGCAGCCTCCTCAGACTTGGAGAGTTTTGTGAGCATGATTTAATGGGACATATTCAAGCATGATTTAATGGGACATAAAATGCCTCTTTGATATCCCATTGATCTGAAGGAGAGACAAAACTGTAAGGTGGCTCTTTCTTTCCGCTACTGATTCTTGATATTTTGATATAAATCCTACAAGCAGGTGCCAGCCTAGGTTTAATTGGAGAGAGCAGGATTTAGTGAGGCAAAATGTAATTGTGTAACCTGCACTAATTTGTTTCCAGATGTTGGCAGGTGCTCTGTGCTGGGCCAGGGAGGTGTTTCCTGTAGCAGTCACAGACCCTGCTAGGCCCCCTTGGAGATAAGAAATGCCCAGTCATGGTGACTGGACTAAACACCCCTCTTCCTGCCACCAGACCCTCTCTTATGTCTTTGTAATACTACTGGCTACATTCCATCTGCCCTAAGACTATAGGTCATTTCACCCCGACCCTAAAACCATTGGATAGTTTCCCAATCCTCACTAACCCTATAAAAACCCCTGCTGCTGCCCAGTTCAGTGGATGAGCTGGTCACTGCTCTCCCCTTCGCAGAATCCGCAATGAAGGTTTTGTGGGAGCGCCACACTGCTCTCTCATCTCTTCCTCCCTGAGTCAGCCAAGGTGGAACCTAGCAAGCCGAGAGCTGGAAATCACCTGAAGAGCTGAACCCCTGTATCACTCAGGTTGTGCTTGCTAGGACAGCCTGGCTGGGACTGCCAGAGATCCCCTGGACAAGCTGCTCCCCTCGGGACCGTCGCTATCCAGGAACACCTGTGGCAGCAAGAGGTCACACTGACCCCCTGGACCAGTCTGCTTTAGTTGCCCACCTAGCAAAGCAGGGATGGGGACAGATCTCCGTCAGAGAGATGGGAGAGCCTCCCTCAGGAGGCTGACTTCTCTCCAGTCAGGCCCTGTTGCAAACTGGCCCAGGGCCTCTGTCCTGCAGATGTGGCAGGACTCTGCCTTGGGGCCACCTGCAGATGTGCTCGTGGCTGCTCCATGGCAGGGAGGACTTTCTGAGACAGCCTTTTGGTACTGATGGAATGATGAACGTGGGCTAAATTAAACATCAAATGATGGGCTGGGCTTTAGCTGGGTAGCTAATCACTGACACTGGAATGTATTGTGGTGGTCTGATGCTTGCATTTAATTTAAATGTAGAAGTTTTCAAGTGTAGAGAGTGTTCCCTTGAACATTCAATGTCCTGTAAGGAGACTTGCTCTGGGCTGGCCAGATACAGCATGAGCTGGGTGTTAGAAATAAAACCTGGGATTCACAGAATCCCAGGTGCTTTGGGTTGTAGGGACCTTAAAGCCCATCTTGTCCCAAGGAGGGACACTTCCCACTGTCCCAGGCTGCTCCCAGCCCTGTCCAGCCTGGCCGTGGACACTGGGATCCAGGGGCAGCCACAGCTGCTCTGGGCACCCTGTGCCAGGGCATCACCACGCTCATAGGGAAGGATTCCTTCCCCATATGACTCTCTTTGAGCTTAAAACCATTCCCCCATATCCCACCACTGCTTGTCCTTGCAAAAATTCCCTCTCCAGCCTTCCCGTAGGTCCCTTTTAGGCACTGGAAGGGGTCTAAGGTCTCGCTGAATTTTGAAGTATTTTGGCCTGGGATCTGAATTCCAAAGGCCTTGGCTGGCACACAACCAAAGATTGAGGGGGTAACTGTGGGCAGAGGGTGTCAGGAGTCTCAGGTGAGGTTTGGTGCATTGCTTGGGACCCTCCCTGAGCCCCTGGAGCTCCTGCTGGGACCTGGGGTCAGTGCTGGAGTCTCTGTGCTGTTCCTCAGGATTGTCATTGAAATTCAGAAGGCAGCAGGGCTTCCCCTTCTTGTGCCTACACACACTTGCAGAAAAAGCAGCCTCTCAGGAGGGCAAGGTGGTGTTCCTGGTGGTGCAGGAGGGTGCAGGTGAGGAGGGAGCTGTGGGGGCTGTGGGGATGGGCAGCCTCACCTGTCCCAGGACTGCTGACCCTCAGTGAATCCTCCCTGCAGGGTCTGAGTAAAGCAGTCCCACCTGTGCCTCTGCCTGCACATGGGCTGAAGGATAAAGCATCTGGATCAGCCCTTTCACTATGAAAAATGTTTAAAAGAAAAATCTCAAACCACCCAACAACCCAAACCCCCTTCCCACCCCGTGCCCTCACCATTCCTCCTGTTTCCTGCAGCTTCTCCCTGGCCTTTCCGGTGATATTGGAGCTCAAGTGTTGCTCTCCCCTTTTCCCCTCCCTGCCCCAGGACACTCCAGCCACTCCAGGTGTTTTCCTGCACATTTGCAGGGATATTTGCTGGTCTGTCCACTGGCAAAAGCCTCATGGAGCTGCAGGATGTGACAGAGCATCGCTCACCCCACAGCTTTTGGCACCAGCACTGAAGGGACCCTGTGGGAGGAACACAACAAACTTGATGTTAATTTGGTTTAAAATTGCAGCTTTCCCAGCCCTGTGGTGGAAGCCAGAGCCACCAGAGCAGGGTGCTTGTGTAAAGCCTCTCCTGCCTCTGGAGAGCTGGAGCTTTGTGCCCCAGCAGTGTGGGTTGGCCTTTCCCACTCCTCCCTCCCAGGCTCATCTCCCCTCCCTGGATCTTTGTCTGCCTGTCGTGGGCGTCTGGGGAGGAAGAACCCTGGTAGGAGTGGTGCAGGGAGAATGCCAATGAGCAGGAGATGAACCTCAAAGAGCTGGGTTTGGATTTGCCTCCAAAGCTCTTTGATCACTGGCTGAGCTCTTTCTCCCCTGCAGCATTCCTTGGGGGAAGGCTGCCCAGAGGTGAGCAATGATTAAAAGGAAATGCTCCTGCTCCTGTGACAACCTTGACTTCATCGGAGCAGGTATCAACATCTACCAAAAGCTGTTTTTAATGTCTGAGTCAGTTTAGTTTGACTTTCTTGGCAGGATTTCAGGGTCACTTGTCACTTTGCCCCATCATGACCATTCTTTCATTCCTTTTAAAGAAAGATTTTCCCTTTGGAAGATCCTTTTCAGTGTTTGGTTCCCTTCTGTCAAACTCTTGGCTTGCTGTAGGGTAGGCAATAATTAAATCAAGAAATACAACTATGTTTTCACCCAGCGAACTTGTTTAACTAAAGAAGATTCATACAGAAAACTCTGTTTCTGTGGAAATCTTTGTCTCCCCAATCTCATTCTGGAGTCCAAAGAATGCCTGCTGTTGCCTAAGAAACACCCAGGACAGCTGAATGCAGAGGCATTGCTGGGGAGCTGAGGAGCTGCTGGGATGTCACTCTGCCTTTGGTCCTTCTGTGCTTATCAGGGCAGGGGTTGCTCTGTGCACACTCATTGTAATTCTGGGAACTCTGCTCCTTTCTGTGTCTAATCTGTCGTGGATGTGGGAAGGGGCTGGGGAGGCTCCTTCTGTCCTTGCCCACATGGCTTTCTTGCAGGGGAAGCTGGAGAGTTGAATTAAATTGTTGGAAGTGGTTTAAGATCTCCTGTTTGCTTTTCACAGTTGCTCTGTTAAGAGGTGTCTGGTTGAGATGAAATGTGGCAGGGAAACACCACGTGTGTCCCTGTGCTCCCTGGAGAGCTGAGGGTCACCTGGAGCATCCCTTCCCTCAGAGCTGCCCCAGCCCTGCTCCACGGGTGTCCCTCTGGTGTGTCCATGGAACACCAACCTGCTGCTTGCCAGGGATGGTGCTGGTGGAAACCTGGGAGCTCCTGCTTTTGTCCTGCTCTGAAGTCTGTGTGAGCAGAGACCTGGCCCCCAACCCTGTCCAAGTTAAGGAATGATTCCTGAAACCAGGGAGGTGATCACAAGGGCTTGGGTTTAACCATCCTGGCTGTGGAGTGAAAAGGCACCAGGTCACAGCACTGCTTCAGAGACAGGAGTGTGCTCAGAACTATTTGCTGAGAGAGCAAAAACATTTATTGAGACTATTTAACCAAGGCTCATTTTATGTTCATTTCTTTCCAAAGCAAATGGGAAGAAAATTCCCAAGTGCTGTAGAACAAGGCTCATTTCTGTAAATCCTGGGACAGAGTGGGACTGGAGAGTTTCCCTTGAACTGCTGGAGGCATTGGCTGTGTTCTGGAGGCCACTCTTGCTTATCTGCCCACACTCACAGGTTAGGTGAGCTCTGGATGTGCTCCCTGAGCCCGGGGATGCTCTGCTTTGCTGGCAGCTCTGATTCAAGGATGGATTTGCAGGCAGAGGGAGCCGCTGGCTGTGCACAGCTGGCAGGTGGCAGCCCTGGGCTTGCCCCGTGGCTTTTCCATGTGCCTGGCTGGAAGCGCTGCCCTGTGAGCTCCGCCGACCCCGCGTCTCCCTCTGCCCTTCGTGTTGCAGGTGCAAAGAGCTGAAGTACGGGAAGGACCTGCCCCAGATCTCCATCATCTTCATCTTCGTGAACGAGGCGCTGTCGGTGATCCTGCGCTCGGTGCACAGCGCCGTCAACCACACCCCCGCGCCCCTGCTCAAGGAGATCATCCTGGTGGACGACAACAGCGACGAGGGTGAGCAGCACTGCAGCTCCCAGCTGCACCAGGAGGGGCTGCATTTCTGGGAATCTCCTGGAGGGTTCCTGGGACAGGGGCACGGGGGGTAAGGGGGTGGGCGTGCTGCTGGCACTAAGTTCTCTGCAGCTTCTCTGGTGAGGAACAGGGTCAAACTGTAGTTAAGTCTGAGAGAGAAATGTAGCTGAGAGCTGGAAAGTGAAGGAAACCAGAGAGCCATCTGACCTTTCCCTTCAGTACCATCCAGGAGCTCTGGTTTCAGGGTATCCTTGTTTCTGATAGCTGTTGCAGAGATGCACCTCTAAATTTTTACCAGGACAAGAGTTTGGAGCCCAGAGGGATTTCTCCTCTGGCACCTCCCAGGAATGTTAACTGAGATGTTTCCTCTGTGTGTGCCTGTGTTTCCCTGTTGTAAAATACCACCCCAGGCTTTATAGATGGCTGGTGCTCTGCAGAGACCCTCGTTCCCTAAGTTCTGGTTTTGGAACAGGAAAGAGGAAGAGGAGGAAATAATCCCAGCCCACCTGTCCAGGTCAGGCCCTGCCACAACCTGGAGGGGATGTTTGGTTTCCCACGTTACACAGGAGTGTCCTTTGGTTCAACCTGCTCTCAGCCACTGTTGTCATTCCTTCCCTTCTAGCTTTTGCTAACACAGAACTGCAGGAAGCATTTTCAGACCCAAATTCTTCCAAGGTCTTTTTTTCTCCCAACATCCACTCGGACAATGTAATCAGGGCAGTTAAAATCCTCATGAAGGACAGCAAATAGTTAAGTGACTTTGTTTACTGCCTCTTCAGTTGTGCTGCATTTTCATCCTTTTAATGTTATTTGAAAAAAATTAATCAAGGAGTGCCGTGGATCTATGATTGGAGGGAAGAGCAGGACAGGGTGCAGGATGTGGAGAGCTCATTTCCAGAGGGAGCTGAGAGGTTGCTCTCTGTCTGTGAGGAGAGGAGCTGGTGCACAGCGAGCTGTTCAGGCTGTAAAAATAGGCACTCGAACACCACGGTAATGAGCACCACAGAAAGCTGATGAGTTCTAATTACCAGTAAAAGAATCAGGAGGGCAGCTCCTCAGCTGGTGGGAATCATAGAGCTGCAGGGCAGAGGCTTGGATGGTGTCCACGCTGAAGCCGTGGGGTTTCAGAGCTGGAAGCACTTGGCTGGTGAAGGGGAAGTGCAGGTGAGGTGCTGCTGGGGTATCTCACAGTGCCCAGGAGTTGGAGGGCTTCAAATGCCAGAATGAGAGGCTCCTTCTCCAAATTTTATCCTAGGAATGGGGCAAAGAGAAGAATTCTTTCAAAGAGAAGCCATTGGTGATAATCACTGAGCTTCTCCCCTCATTGCTGTGCACAAAGGATGTGTTTCTGAACAGCCTCTTCCTCATTCAGTGTGAGGCTGGTGGTGAGCCAGGTGCTCTGGAGACGCTGGAAAGGCACAGGACAGCGAAACAAATCCTTCCAAAAACATCTGCCTCTTGCACAGGCCAGGGCTGCACCTGGCAGTGAGGATCAGGGTGGAACCCCTGCACCTACTGTGGGATTGCAGGGCACCACTGGGCTTTGTCAGTGCTGGGGCTGGGTGGGGCTGGGGGATGCCAGGGCAGGCAGAGGAGTGCCCAGAGCTTGGACTGTGCTCAAGCACTTCCAGCTCTGGGGTTTCACAGGATCTTAGAAGGGTTTGGGTTGGAAGGGACCCTAAAGCTCATCCAGTGCCACCCCTGCCATGGCAGGGACACCTTCCACTGTCCCAGGCTGCTTCAAGCCCTGCCCAGCCTGGCCTGGGACACTGCCAGGGTTGTGTTGGAGTGTTGCACAGGGAGGAAAGGCAGGGAGATGACCCCAGCTGATGGACAAGTTCAAACATCCTGGGCACGAGGTGGGAAAATCCCAGTCTCCTGGCACACCTAGGCTGCATCCCACCCTGAGGCTGCTTTGGTTGGAATCAGGAGTGTCCAAAGTCCCTCATGGTTGCTCAGGGCTGTGCTGAGGGTTGGACATCCCTGAGGAGTTCTGTCTGCAGAAACACTGGGATGGAGGTGCACAAGGGGAGCGGGGTGGGGACTGAGGTGGTGGTGGTGGTGCCATCAGCTGGGAGGGTGAGTTAATGATGCCAGTGTTCTGCTGCTGAGGCTTTGCAGGCCTCATGACAAATGAGATTTTTAAGGAGGGATTTGAAGGAAGATAATGAGGTAACTTGGCAGATGTTTATGAAGAGCTCCTCCCAAGCGTGTAATAATCTACTTTTCTCATGTAAAAGAAATGATACAAACCAGAACGTATCTCTGGGCCCATGTGCTCTCTCTCAGCATCCTCAAGGAGCTGCAGTGACAGCCAGGAATTATTAATGGCAATAACATTGTCACAGAGTTCCCACTAATGGTAGGCAATAATTTTGAGCAGCAATAGCAGCGTCGCAGAGTTGATGCTTTGGATATTACAAACAAAGTCATCATAATAAATAGATTTGGCTTCTACAGGAAAATAATTACAGGAAAATAGTTCCTCATGAGCTCTCAGATTTAGAGATGAATCCTGGAGGATCAAGCCGAGGATGGGGCTGTGTGGGTGTGACTTTGGAGGCTGTGATTAAACAAGAAGGAATTTCTTCAGCCTCTGTGGGAGCAGCTGTGCAGCACTGAGGGACAATTTCTGTGGGGATGTGGCTGTAGCCCAGGAAAAGCCTTTGGAGGCTCAGCTGTGTAACCTGAGAGAAGGTTGACTCCAGGGAGCAGTGCCCCAGCCCAGAGCTGTGCTGTCCCCTGGGTTACCAGGAGCACCTCTGGGAAATTGCTGAAGGCTCAGGACAATCTCTGGCTGGGGTCTGTGTGGGTTTTGTCAGGGGGGAAGAGGAACCACAAAGCAAATCTGGGTAACTGAAGGACAAAGCACCAAATATGAACAGAGATTTTCAAATCAAGTTTTAAGATTAGCCCCAGGGGTAGAGGAAGGAGCCAGTTGCCCTGCCCACCTGGCTCTGTGCCCTGCAGGTAGAGCAGTGACACAGGAGCAGAGCCTGGTGCTGCTGTTAGGTTTGCAGGCTGGAACAAAGAGCTTCTGAAGCCTCATTAGACACTCCCTGCTCTCAGCTTTGTTGTACAACAGCACAGCACAACACAAAAGTGTGCAGTGAGAGATTAAAGTTAATGAACACCGGCATTCTGATGCTTTATGTCTGAGCTGTAAATAGATAAAAGATGCATTTATTGTAATACATTTATTGTAACAGAAAAAAAAAATCCCTCCTTGAAGGAGAAAGCTTGGGGAGTTGTAGCTTGAACCCCTTTCTCCCTTGAGCTGCACATTACACTTCATAAAGACTCTTTTGGAGGCTGCTTTTGTTTCTGCTTGTTGCAGGGCTGTAATTCCAAAGGCAGTGTGCAGGTTGTGTTTGGGAGTGATAACGAGGTTCCCGGGCTGGTGCAGGATGCAGCCATGTGCCCCTGAGATGCTGTGTTATCTCACAGCTGCACACTTTGTCTGAGTCTGTTGCTTAATCATCACCTGCTTTTTTTTTAGTTGTTGTTGTGTCTTTTAGCGCTTTTAATCTGGGATAACATCTCTTTGAAAAGCAAACCTCTCGGAATAAAGGAAACCCTTTGGATAAAAGGCTGCTCAAAGGAGCGGGCTGCACCGGGGGAGACATGCTCAGGGTTGTAATTTGCACATCCGTGGGACTCCAGGGATCCCCTTCTTGTTTTGCTCATTCCAGCAGCAGCAGTGCCCGTGCCTCCTGCCTGGCTCTCCCGGGAGCTGTCTGGGTGTTTGTGCTCAGAGGGGAGTTGCAAGGAGCTGAGTCACATCCCAGCCTGTCCCAGCACTGAATATTCCAGCCTGGGGATGGGCTGTTCAACTGGAGCTGACCTGGGCTGTGCCACTGGTGCTCAGCTCCGAGGCTTTCGGGGCTCTGTGGAGAAGGGCAGCAGAGCAGCACAGGGTGGGCTTGTTGGGGTGTCTGTGCAGGACAGCAGGTGGGATCCACGATCCTCGTGGGTCCCTTCCAGCTCGGGGTATTCCGTGATTCTCTTTGGGTTTTGCTGAACCAAATGACCAGAGGTTTGAGCTGCGTGCCCTGAGTGGGACAGCTTTCTCTGTGAGAACTGGTTCACCCTCCTGCTCCCCATGTCACAGTTTCCTCTTGTCCAGCTGCAGGTAAAAAGCTTCAGAGACTGCCCTGGCTCTGAGTCTCCCTGAAAAATGTTCACATTTATTTATTGCCTGTTGAAGGAGCTGCTTTAATGATTTCCTGCAGAAATCCCAGCCCTGATGGCTTTGGAGTTTCAGGCAGGTGAGAAGGTGGGACAAGGGTGCTTGGGGTCTCCCATGGCACCGGAGCACTCCCAGCCCTGACCCCTCCAATGTTTCTGATAACATCTTGGCCTCTGTAGGCTTTTCCCACCCAGCTGAGCCTGGCAAACACAGGGATGTTTTCCTTAGGGGTGTGGAGGAGGTGTGGTCCTCTCCCAAGGACCACCTGGCCCGTGCTGCACAAGGAATTCCCTGCTCTTGGTAATGCCTTGAGCTTCTCTGGTGCTGCTGGTCTTTGCTCCTTTCTCTGTGTGGCTACAGGCAGTTCCCACCTTTACTTCTGGGAGCTACTACAGGATGTGGAGAGGTTTGGGCAGGATTTGGGGTGGGGATGGAGCAGTGGATGTTTCTGTGCTTGCAGTTGGGCTGATGTCTGTGGTGGGGTTACTTTCCTTGGCATCAGGTGGTTCTGTTTCCCTGGCAGCCCCATTTCCCAGCTCCTGTAGGTGACAAAATAGTTTGTAATAGATAACACAAGTCATTGCAGCTGGCAGCTGGGGTTTTTAATGGAGCAACAGGTCCACTGGGTTTGAGTTCCTTGGACTTGCCCTTCAGGGAAGATCAATGGGGACAGATGGAGAACAAAAGGCAGAATTGAAATTGAACCTTTTGGCATTTTCAGGAGCGTTTCTCTCTGCAAATCTTGCCGGGAAGCAGCTTGTGCAATGGCAGAGATCAAACCCTCCCAGGCTGCATCCTGAACAAACAGGGATGCTGGAGGTGTGCTCTGAGGGAGGCTCCAGTTGGCATCCTCAGAGGATGCCTGAGTGTGTGTGGGAGGAGAGCCATGGGGGGCAGGAGACCCTGCCCAGCCCAGGCTCCAGGGCAGTGCTGGATTGGAGTGAATTCCTGGTTGTGCAGCCTCTGTGGATCCACCACTGGAATCCTCAGGAGTGTAGGCCTGAAGGAATGCTCCTCTGGTTAGGGAGGATGAGGGGAGCTGGGGCCACTGCTCTGCTCCCATTCTGGCTCCTGACCTCCTTTGCATCCAGAGTCCCAGTTTCTGAACACCAGGCTGGTGATCCTGGCTCAGGATCTTGTGGATGTTCTTACTGTCAGTCCTGTGAAAGCACCACCGTGGCCCTGTGCCAGGAAGAAGTGAATGGCAGCGAGTTCCCTGAGCTGGAGGTGCTTTGTCCCTGCTGTAGTTTGTGTGGAGTCCTGGGAGGAGCAGATCCAAGGGCCAGGCTGCCCCTTTGTGTGACAGCTGCTCTCTGCTGCTGTCCCTTAGTGCAAGTCACAGATCCTGGTGTTCTATTGCAGGCCTCTCAACCTTCCTGGTGTAGCTGGGAGCTGCTGTGAAGGTGCATCAGCTGGGGAGGAAACATTTCCTGAGCTGACAGGACAGGTGAACAGCTTCAAGGTCAGCAGCAGCTCTGCAGGTCCTGAGGCTGGAGCTGCGTGTTCTGACAGCGCAGGGCACTCAGCAGCTGCTGACTGAGGGAAACATGGGGTAAAATCAGGGATAACTTCACCTGACTTGGATTGGGATGAGATCTGTGAGTCAATGATGGTTTCCAGAGGTTTGAGCATGTCTGGTCCCACAGGATCAGCATCCCCAGGAGCAGTGGAGCTGTGCCAGTGCAGCTGTGCAGACACTGATGCTTTTCCACACAGCCCCATCAGCCCTGCTCATTGACAAGAGGGGCCCTGGCCCAGGGCTCACAGGATGCTTGAGCAGAAGTTTCTCAGAGAATTTAATTATCCAAGGCCAGGTTGGACAAGGCTTGGAGCACGAGGGAGTGGAATGAGATGAACTTTATCCCAAACCATTCTGGGATTCCTGGAGACTGGCATTTCACTTTTGTTACCCAACACTGGATTTTCCACTCCTGCACTTCTGGGTTCTCTGGGAAGTGAAATACAGAGCCCACTGCTTCCAAGTGCCAGGGATGTGTCTCATAATATCAGAACAGTGCTGTGCTCTGTGTCCTCTCCTCCCAGAGCTGCAGGACAGCTCAGAAGGGTGAGGCTGGCCCAGCTCAGTGCAGGGCTGCAGCCATCCTCTCCATTAGGGCTGCTCAGGCATGGAAGCAATGTCAGTTCTCCCCAAAAGCTGTGAGCTGAGCCAGAAAGGAGCAGAGGCAGGGAGCAAACCTGGAAATCTCTGAGGCCATGCAGGAAACCCTCAGTGGAGAGAGGGCCTGGAACTGCATTTCCCACTGCTGGTAAGTGCTTGTGTGTCTGGAGTGCTGCTCCAGGGGGGCAGCAGCCCCTTGGGGACACCTGTGTCCCACGCTGTGGGCAGGACAGGGCCCTGCCCTCTACCAGTGAAAGGGTCGGAGTGCTGCCAACCACGGGCACCTTCCACATCCCCTGGTGCCACTGACAGGTGCTGCTCTGGCCCCGTGCTCCAGCAGGTCACTCTGCCCCTGCTGGCACCCAGGACACAGGAGAGGAGTGGCTGTGGCTGCCTGGGGACGTTCTGAGGAGCTGCTGTCACACAGCAGGGTGGGCACAAGGGTCTCTCAGGGCTGACCCTGTGCTGCCTGTGAGCTGTGACATTACAGCTCTTCTGTTTCACTGGAGCTTCGCTCTGCTTTGAGCTGCTCAGACAATTCCCCAGGGGAATTCTCACGTTTTCCTTCTGCTGAGATTCCACCTCCAATGTGGAAGTTGTTTTAATCACTCCGTGGTGCAGTGGTCTGCTGCATTAATGACTTACCTGCTGCCAAAGCCACGTGAGATGCCAGTGCTGTGCTTGTGGGGCTTCATCTGTCAAAAAAATTGGTGTCTTTGTCTCCTTAAAGCCATTTGGGAGACTTGTTGTCTCTATAAAATCCTGGTTTTGCTCTGAGTGGCTCAGTGTGAAATGGAAGTTGCTGAGTTATGGATGTGTGTGGTGCAGATGCTTTGAATTGAGGAAGGGGCTCATTTGCTTTATTCTTTTTATTCCCATTTCAGCATAAAAGAGAAAGGAGACTTTGGGGAAATGGAGCTGTGAGGGGAAGCATCCCAGAAAGGCAGTGTGGAGAAAGCACATTTGCTGTGCCTGGAAGGAGGCGTGGCAGGGAAGGGAACAGATAATCCTTTTCCTTTGAAGATTCAAAGCAGATGAGACTTGCTGTTTACTCCTTTGCTCTCCATTGTGTGTTTCCTTCATGTGGGACCCCACATGTGCTCGTGAGTCTCGAGGATTTTACCATGTGAATGATTAATGGTGACTTTTTTCCCTTCTTTATTTTTTGTCTGAGAGAGAGAGAGGGAGAGTGCGAGTGCAGTGAAGGGTAGTGGACTATAATTTGAGGTCACGGATCATATCTTAATTTTCTGCTGTCCTGAAGCCTCGTAGGGATGAAAGATGCTCTCAGGAACTGCTTTCATGGTGTTGAGAGTTTGTGTTGGTGCCCGGTGGCTTTGCTGAGCTTTTAGAGCTCCTCTCTCCAGCAGACCTTTGTGCATTGAGCTGGTGCAGCAGGCACTGAAAGGACCGAGGTTTCTCTGGCAGGGAACTAGCACTTTTCCAAAGGCTTGGAAAATCACTCGTGTTTTTCCTGTGTTGTAACCTTCCGTCTGCTTCCACCTTCAAAGCCCTCTGTGTCTTTTGTGCTCAAATCTTGTACTCTGGAGGATTTCTGTGCTGGTGGTGGCTGAGGGCTGCAGGTCCCTGAGGGTCTCAGGCACTGCACACACAGTGTGTGCAGTGTGTTCCTCTGGACAACAGAGGGAAATGAGCTGCAGTGAGCACGAGATACATGGTGGGAGGATCTTCCCAACAAAGCCAGAATCCTTTTCATCCTCTCATAAAAGCAAGGGGAATTTCAACTTTTCTGATGGCAAAAAACCCAGCAAGTTTGCTGTTTGCAAAGGCTTGCCAAGGCTGTAGTGGTGAGGCTGAGTGAAGAGGGTGGTGATGCTCAGATATGGTTTTGATGCAGTTTGAGTCACTTTGGGTGGGTTTTGCAGCCTTTCTAGCAGGGTGTTCAGCTCAGATCTCCATCAGGAGTTCACAGTGCTGCTGTTTACTGTCCATGGGTGATGCCTCTCTATCTGTGTTTCAGTTCCATTTCCTTTAGTGCAGAGGAGTGTAAGTGTCCCCTCCCTGCCCTTGGCCTCTGAGGTGGCCCGTGGGCTCCTCAGTGGCCCAACAGCAGCATTCTGGGCCACCTTGAACCTCTTCTGTGGGGGTTGTGCTGGGTCCATCTCGTGCAGGTCAGCGTTGCTCGGCCCCAGGTGATCGTGTCCCTCCCCGTGGGTGCAGAGGTGCTGGCCCCAGTGATCCTGCTCCAGTCCCTCCCCAGGGGTGTGTCTCAGTGGGAGCTGTGTCCCTGTCCCACGGGCTCTGTCCTTGTCCCCAGAGGAGCTGAAGGCGCCGCTGGAGGAGTACGTGAACAAGCGCTACCCGGGGCTGGTGAAGGTGGTGAGGAACCAGAAGAGGGAAGGGCTGATCCGGGCCCGGATCGAGGGCTGGAAAGCTGCCACGGGCCAGGTCACCGGCTTCTTCGATGCCCACGTGGAGTTCACTGCTGGCTGGTACGTGCTCAGGGGCTTGCTCAGGGGGGCATTAACCAGGGGAACACCCATCGTTCTGTAGGGATGTGTCCCTACAGACTGACACACAAGTCCTCTGCTTTGTTAATCCTTCTCCAGGATTCCTTCTGTGTTCCTTCTGGATTGAACGGCATGATGGAAACGTAAAAAACTTTTCCTTGCCCTTGTTCCTTGTAATCCTTCTCTGTTCCTTCCCTTTGTGCGTGCACTTTCCCTGCTCCCTGTTTATATTTTCAGGATGATTTCTCATTCCCTTAGCCTTAAGTAATTCCAGCAAGTTTTAGAAAGCCCAGGCAGCAAGGGAATGAAGGAGAAATTGTTTCCCACTTCCGTGCCCTTTGCTGGATCCCAGAGGGGAAGATGATTTGGATTGATTTGTTTCCTCTGCTGCTGGGAATAAGAGCAGAGGTGCAGAAGCAGCAAAAGGTGTTTCAAGAATTTTTTTTTTTTTTTTTTGAGAGAGATTCAAAACATGTGAGCTCAAGTGGCTTAAGTTTAAATCTATGTCGTGACAGGAGCTTGAAAGGGATTTTTTTTCCTTTAACCAAGTGTAAAAAGTAAATGGTCCATGTTTAAAAAAGTGGAGGTGGAAGAAGCTAAACTTGTGTTGAATTTGAACACAGTAACAGGCACAAAAAATGCCCATTTGCAGCTTTTAAAGGCAGAGTTCTGCACAGCTATTGAATCCTTTTTAATGACAGTGCAGCTGAAGGGGGTATTTTAGGAGCTATTTGTTATGTTGGGATCTGTATTCCCAGCTGAATATTCCTCTTTCTGGTCACTAAATCCTCACACCTGATTCACTGAGGAGCTCCCATTGCCTGAGCTCTTGAAGCTGTCTTTTAGGGATAGAGAGGAGGCATTTCTGCAGTGTGGGCTTGACTCTCCCTGTGTTTCCCACCTGCTGCTGTTACTGGGGGCACTGGGAGTACCATTCCCCCAGATTCCCCTGCTGTGGGCAGACTGACCCGGGGGCACTCGGTGGCTCTGGAGCTGCAGAGGTGAGGCTGAGCACACCCCCTGCTCTGAATACATCCCAGAGATGAATTTTTTAGCTATAGAGTCATCAAACTGCATCCCAAGGCAAAAAAAAAAAGACCCTTCAAACAGTCCTGCTTTCAAGAATGTATCCTGCTGTGCCCAGGGTTCTGGGATCTGGGGGAAGCCTGGACTAGTTCAAGAGTGGTTTAAACCAAGCACACCCTTCCTGGCCTTGCTTTACAGAAGGGAAGGTTTCCAGCCAGGCTTGCCAGCCTGTGGACCAGGATTTTATCCAACACAAGGAGGACACGGACCTGTTGGACTGGGTCCAGAGGAGGAACACGAAGGGCTGGAGCACTTCTGCTGGGAGGACAGGCTGAAAGGGTGGGAGATGTTCAGCTGGAGAGGAGCAGGCTCTGAGTGGGTTCCAGTACCAAAGGAAGCCCCCAGGAAAGCTGGAGAGGGACTTGGGACGAGGGCTGGAGGGACAGGACACAGGGAAGGGCTCGGCGCTGCCAGGGGCAAGGCTGGGTGGGACTGGGGAGGAGCTGATGGAGCTGCAGTGAGCTGACCCGCCCTGGCTGTGCTTTGCCCCTCTCCCCAGGGCGGAGCCGGTGCTCTCCCGGATCCAGGAGAACAGGAAGAGGGTGATCCTGCCCTCCATCGACAACATCAAGCAGGACAACTTCGAGGTGCAGCGCTACGAGAACTCAGCGCACGGCTACAGCTGGGAGCTGTGGTGCATGTACATCAGCCCCCCCAAGGACTGGTGGGACGCCGGGGACCCCTCCCTGCCCATCAGGTACAGCTGGGCTGGGCACTCACCAGGGCTGGGGGCACTGACCAGGGCTGGGCACTGACCAGGGCTGGGGGCACTGACCGACCAGGGCTGGGCACTCACCAGGGCTGGGGGCACTGACCAGGGCTGGGGGCACTCACTGACCAGGGCTGGGGGCACTGACCAGGGCTGGGCACTGACCAGGCCTGGGTAATGACTGACCAGGGCTGGGCACTCACTGACCAGGGCTGGGCACTCACTGACCTGGGCTGGGCACTGACCAGGGCTGGGTAATGACTGACCAGGGCTGGGTAATGACTGACCAGGGCTGGGGGCACTGACCAGCACCAGGGGCCAGGGAGGCACCGGGGCTGGGGGCACGGTGGCATCCAGCTGCTGAGGGAGCCTGTGGGGGAGCTGGAGAAGGACACACAGAAGCCCTGGAGTGACAGGGGAAAGGGAAATGGCTTCAGACAGAGCAGGGATGGATGGGATACTGGAAGGAATTGTTCCCTGTGAGGGTGGGCAGGCCCTGGCACAGGGTGCCCAGAGCAGCTGGGGCTGCCCCTGGATCCCTGGCAGTGCCCAAGGCCAGGCTGGACACTGGGGCTGGGAGCAGCCTGGGACAGTGGGAGGTGTCCCTGCCATGGCAGGGGTGGCACTGGATGGACTTTGAAGTCCTTCCCACCCAACCCACTCCATGGTTCTATGAAAATGCAGGAAGATGAAGAGAGGAAGCCACCTTGGAGAGGTAGGGACAATGTCATAACCCCCACCAGCTCTGTGACATGAGCCAGGGAGAGTTTGGAAGGATGCAGGGATTTGGAATAGGGTGTTGGCAGCAAACCCACTGGGGAGGTGTAAGAGCTGTGCAGATTTGTCCAGGCTTGTGTTGAAGTGCAGGTGACAAAGTGGCTTTGCCTCAGTTCCAGTGTTCAGTTTGTGCAAACCATGAGGAATGAGGAGATTATTCCCATGTGATGGATCCATGAAACACAGCACTGTGTTTTCCTGAATGGAGAGTCCCTCTCCTCCCAGGGCAAGCTTTGGAAAAATGTGTCTCAGGCTGTTGTAACACAGGGGTTGGCAGCTCTGAAATGTACTCCAGCCCTGCCAGGCTTCAGGGATAGGATGAGCCCAAAACAAGAGCAGGAGGGGAGGGAAGAGCTGCCTGTGGGTGGGAGCTGGGGCTGCTCTGTGTGCACAGCTCGGTGGTTTTCCCTCCCAGCCCCTGAGTATCACAAGTGCTGCTCTGCTCAGGAGTGGTGTCTGGCCAGGTGGGGCAGATCCACCTGGATCCTGATGTGGTTTATCTGGAGAAGCCTTGTCTTGCCCACAGAGCAGCTGCATGTGTGCAAATCCCTGCCTGGTGGGAATCCTGAACCCAGACAGCTCTGTTTTGGTCACTGGCATAATCCCAGGAAACTGAAATTAGGTCTATTCCCATTCACACAGAGACTTCTTGTTATTCCTTTGGCTCCCTTGTTCCAGGCAGCACATTCAGCCCTCAGTGGAGGAATTAGTTTAGTTTGGAGTCAGTTTATTCTGGACAGGAGTCAGGGCTTTGACAAATAAACAGTTATTTTAACCAAATTCAGGCTGCTGGACTTGTTAAAGGAGGGCTGGGCCATGCAGAAGGCAAAGCTGAGGAATCCAAAAGCCTTTCAGGTGAGCAGTGAGCAGTGTGGTGCTGGCAGCTCCTGCTGGAGCCTCTGGAGGGTGATAAAAATGGATCAACACTGCTGGGATAAACCTTTCTCAGCCAGTAAATATAAAAGTGAAGAAAGAACAAACTCTTTTATTAACCTAAAGTGGTGCAGTTGGGAGATCCAGGAAAGCTTTGGCACAGGGAGTGTCCCTGTGACTGTGACACCACCCTGGGAGCTTGCTGGGCTTCAGAACCTGTCACTTGAGGGGATTGAGGAAACTGGGCCCACCATTATGGCATTTAAAGATCTGGCAGCACCTTCTGCTCTGTTGTGCTCATAGAATGGGGTTTGAGTCTGTGTCAGTGCACTTAGGGGGTGGTTAAGGACAAGCTGGGGAAGGGCCACGTGGGGAGGGACAGCTTTGGTCTGGGAAAGTGTTTGATGGCAGGGGAGGTGAGGTTTGGTTGGTTGGTTTTTGGAAGGTGTTTAATGTTGGTTTTTGGAAGGTGTTTGATGGCAGGGGAGGGGAGAAGGCAGAGAGTGGTGAGCTGAGGAGTTTCTGAGCAGAGAAAAGCCCTGTGGAGAGCTGGAGGGTTGGGTGATCATGAAGAGATGGAGTGGGGAGGTCGGACCTGCACCAGGAGGGTTTTGGTTCTGTAGCATGTCTTTAGCAGGCTCCCCAGTGTGAACCAGCTTATGGGTTACCAATGAGCCTGGAGTAGATGGGCTCACAGGGATGTTGGACACTTCCACACAGCCCCACATCTCACAGCACATTTCTTTTCCTTGCTTTGGTGCTGAGAGCCAGCGGTGCTGCCTGGAGGAGGGATCTTCTGCTGATGTGCAGCTGAAGAAGTGAAGGGTTTGCTCTGGGAGTTGGCTCCTGCTGGCCAGCAAGTCCTGATAGGTTGTTCTGGTGCTTGCTTTATCTTAAAAAAAATGTAGGGGTGGTGCTAAAATCTGGGCAGGACATGGAGCATCACATCTCTGCATTCCAGCTGATTGCAAGCAGTTACTGTCAGGGGGAGCTGGGAGAGGCTTTTGTCTGGGGTTCCTTGGTGCAGCCCTCACATCCCTTTTGGAGGCAGCCCTGGAGCAGGGGATGCCCCATTATCCCCATGGCATCCTCAGCCAGGTAACCCCAGGGATCTGCCTGCTCAGCTGTGAGCCTGCTGAGGGGAAGGGACACGAAAAAGAGACCAGAGCAGGGTTCTGGAGACACCTGGGTTTGTTAAAGGCATCTGGAGTGTGGATTCTTCTGCTGAGGCCCTGGGGGTTGGAGGGAGCAGGAGGAAGGACACAGCCCTGAGACACCCAGGAAGGTCCCAGCCCAGTTCAGTATGAAACACTGCAATAACCCTGGTAGCAGGCACTGGGGGAGGATTAGGAGGAAGATAAATGGGCAGTGTCCCCAACAGGAAGCTAATGACACGTGCTGTCCCACTGTGTACCCACACATGGAGCAGAAATAATGACTGCAGTTATTTCTTTGTCACATAATGCTCTGAAAATCCTGCACTTCATAGCAATGTTTGCATGGAAGGGAGACCAGTGCAGTGCTCCATGTAATTATGCATGGGATTAGAGGAAATTTGGAAATCACAGCATACAGAGGTCCATCAGTTTTTAAGAGATATTTTAGGATAAAAAGGTGGGAGTGAAGTAAAGCAGTTTATTTCCTTTTTTTGGGTTTACTCTTGGTGCATGGGGACTGTGGCAGCCCCAGGAGGAATTCCCTGCCCACCAGAGCTGCTCCAGCCCTGTGAGCCCAGAGGTGACCAAATACATTCAGTGGGGACTGGAGACAGAATATGGGAATGTTTTGGGGCAATTTCTCTCATGGCTAATTCCCAGATATGAGTATCCAGGCAGAGAGCTGATGACCTCTTTGAAATGAAATTCATCTAAAATATGGCCCAGTCTCAAAGTGGCTCCAGGCTCCTGCTTTATCCAGTAATATCCTGCAAGAAAGAGCCTCCTTAATCCCTGGGAGCAATGCTGCTGTAATACCTGGGGCCTGCAATACATCTGCTGTTGTATTTTTGTCACATTAACATTTAAAATGCTGATACACCAAAGATCCCCCCAATCTCAGCACTAGCTGGGCCTGGTTTCACAGCCAGGCTTTCCTTGCCAGACTCTGTGCAGGAGATAAAATTGTGATTACAGGGTAATGGATCATGACTGAATTAGCTCTCCCAGAAGAGCAGGACAGAAAATGACATTTAAAATGGTCATCACAGAGATCCTGATCTCCACCAGAGTGAGCTCCTGCAGAGCTGGTGGGATTTCCTGGTGCTGAGGTGTGCTAGGAGGGAATCTGTGCCTGCATTCCATGCCTGGATGGCCTTTGCTGTGGAGATGTAGCCAGGATTTATCCAATGATAGGCACTGATCAGAGTTTGCTGAGGGTCCAGAAAACCTGTGAGGCCACAAAAAATGGAAGAAATCTGATGCTTTCAGAGTCCTGTGGGAAATCCAAGTGAGATCTTTGGAGATGCTGTGAATCAGCAGATTCATGGCCTGGCTTTGGGGTACCCCACGGTGGGGTCCAGCTTTTTAGCATCTTCAGGAATGATTTATTTCCCACTGACAGAACATGAGCTTTTTTGAGGTTCATTGAGGTCTGGAGCCTGTTGTTCCACTGCTGTGAACCCCAGAGCCAGCAGCTCCTCCTGCCTGACCTGGTTTGGGTGTGTCACATCAGCTTTGGTCAAAAAGCTGCTGAAATCTGGGCAATTTGTGGCTCCATGTGCTGATGGTGCTTCAGAGGCAGCCCCAGGATTTGTAATTACAGGTGTGAGGTCCTGATGGCTCCAGGGCTCTGCTCCAGGAAAACAGTGAAGTGTTCTCCTGCCCCTGGCTCTCATCCAGGAGGCACGTGAGTGAATCCTGAGCAGCCCTGGGGCTGAGGGACACTCACCTGAGCATGGAAATGGGGCTGGACACACTTTGCTGCTGGCAGGAGTGGTGAAACCTGGAGCTTTGCTGCCTGGGTCCTGCTGCCACTGAAATCACAGAGGCACTGAGGGTGGAACAGCTCTCCAAGGCCCTCAGGTCCAGCCCCTGTGCCCAGCAAACCACATTGTGAGATGCCACATCTACTCCTTTTCTGAACACTTCAGGGGTGGTGGCTCCACTACCACCCTGGAGATTGGATTATTTGCAATAGAATGAATTTCCTGACTTTCTCTTTGCGTTTTCCACACGTGGCTGTGAGAGCAGTGGAGGCAGAGGCTGAATGGCTCCCTTGGCGAGCAGCCCCCGTCAGGTGCTGGGGCTGGAGAAGCCCTCAGGTGGCTCCAGAGATGACAAGAAGCCTCTTCCCAAGCCTGCCAGGCACGGGTGGCAGCTGGGAGCCAGCTTTTAGGTTAAACTAGGCTTTGGACAGGGCTGTGCTGCAGATGTTTTATGTGGCATTTCATCTTTACTGGTGCTGGAAGACAAAAGCTCATTTGATTAGAATTAAGATCATTGTGAGGAGGAAATGGGGTTTGAGAGTTATGGATTGTGAAAGAATAGAAGGGCTGATAGGTGTGGGGTTTTTTTATAAAGATGAAAATAATGTTAATTAAACCACCCAATTACCTGCTGTCTCAGCCTCACAAATGTTAATGAATTTGCTCTTGCAATGTACTTAGGAAAGAGCAAACTTCATGCCAGGTGTGGGAATGATGCAGGGGTGGAGATGGGAAAAACAGAGGGGGTTTAGGTTATTGAATACGGCCCAGGAGTGGAGACGAGGTTCTGCTGCTAACAAGATATTTGTGTTTAATTAAAGAGCTCCTCAGTCCCAGAGCTCAGGTGGTGCTGAGCTGTCCCTCTCTGGTGGCTGTGCTTTCATTTAGGGTAGGACCTTAGGGATCTGTGGTGGGATCATTATTACATTTATTTATTCATTCCAGAAACCACTAACTTCTGTGGGGCTTCCTGCAGCCATCATCCTGTGGTGGTGTTCAAAAGCCCAAAGATTCAGTGCTTTCTTTATTTTATTTAGATAAATTCTGTTTCTTTCCTCTTTTAGTCCAACCTCTGAGGCTTCTTTCAGGCCACCATAACAGCCTGAAACTTCTGGGCACACACAGACTCTGCACAAATATTTGCACAAACTCTGAAATAGCCAGAGGAATAGAGCTCTTGGGAATAACCTGTACTACCATAAAATGATGGAAGAGCATCTCCATGCCTGGCACAGGTCGTTCCTGCAGCACATCCCCACCCTTGCAGGGTTAGCAAGGTGTACATCTGACCCTCAATAACACTTTTAGAGAGGTTTGCTTAAACTCTAATAAATAATTTCACCACCACTGGAGTGCTCCAGGTGGCAGGAGGCAACTCAGGGATGGTGCAAACTGTTGGACACAGCTGTGAGGAGAAGGCAGAGTTTTAAGGATAAGAACTTCCCTGGGTTTCTGTTGGTTTGTTTTGAAAAAATCTTGAGGCATTTGTACAAAATGCTGAATATTTTTTTTTAATTGGTTCTTTCTGGCTTTAACATCTCCAGACTGCAGGAGGATTCCTGATTCCCCTGTGTGAAGATGGTTTAAAATGTTCTCACTCTTTTGGCATTTGGAAGTTATGGGGAAGATTTCCATAGTAGCCAAATGTGGGGTGGTGAAATGAGAATTTGTTTTTGGAAACCTCACCTGGAATGTGTGAGATGCTGGTGTCAGGTGTTTGCTTAGAGGGATGGGATGGGATGTGTGGGAATGTCTCAACAGCTGCAGAAGGCTCATGGAGCTCTTCAGGAGCTTCAGATAAAACTTCAATCAAGCAGGTACAATTTAAATCAAACAGGAAGATAAAATTTAAATCAAACAGGAAGATAAATTGTTGGCAGTGGTGATCCTCCCCAGGCTCTGGAGCTGCTCTCCTTGAGCAGGTCAAGGAGACCAAAGCTCTGTGCTGGCCAATGCTTTATCCCAAATGCTTTATCCCAAGTGCTTTATCCTAAATGCTTTATCCCAAATGCTTCATTTCCCTTGAAGTCTGGTTCTCCTCCATCCCTGCCCTGGCTGCAGCTCCATGCCAGGGCTCAGCATCATTTCCAGCAAAATCTCTGGAGCCCCAAAGGACTTTGGGCCAGACCTTGGTCCAGCAAGGGAACAACATGGATTTGCCCAAGGCCAGGCTGGGCAGGGCCTGGAGCACCCTGGGGTAGAGCAAGGTGACCCTGCCCATGGCAGGGGTGGCACTGGATGGATTTTAAGTCCCTTCCAACCCAAATCTTTCTGGGATTCTCTGGCTCTTCCCCAGGCAAGGCTTGGTTGGTGCTTCTGGAAAGAGCTGCTGCAAACATCTTGTGCAAATACCTCAACAAATCAGACCCATCCATCCCCAGCTCCTGGAGACTTGTGCTTCCAGGGATGTGAAGCTGAAACCTGGGGTTTGATCACTCCTGGCTGGCATGGATAATGAAGCTTTCTGAATACTTGAAAACAAAGAACAGAAGAATTGCAGAATCACAGAATATTTTGGGTTGGAAGGGACCTTAAAGCTCATCTCATTCCACCCTCTGCCATGGACACCTTCCACTATCCCAGGCTGCTCCAAGCCCTGTCCAACCTGGCCTTGTAGAGAAAAAATAGAGGGTTTTTTTTTTTTTTCTTTAAATCAGTGTCAGTCTTGTTTGGGCTTGGAATGTAAGAGAGAGAAAAATTAGGTCAGAATCACGACCTTAATAACTTTGTCATTCAGCTCCCGATTAAATTAAAACCATCAAGTGCTTTATCAGCTTCTAAAGTACTCCAGCAAGAACCTCTTCAGTGTTCATAGTTTGGGTTTTCCTTTTAGTGCTGAGGGTTTTTTGGGGATGATTTGAGGCCACATAGTAAAAATTTTAATTGACTTTCTCGATTTTTATGTTAACGGTACTGGGAGGAGTGATCCTCAACTGGCTGCACAAAGTGACTTTCACTCCCTGGTGTGCTAATTTGAAGCTCTTAAACTTCCCAGAGATTCCCTGTGGTGTGAGAAAACTGCCATGGACATGTTGGAATTCAGGTTGCTGCTGTTGGGCCTCTTTATGAGGAATTCATCATCTGCTGGTTTTTAATATCACCTAATTCAGTGCCAAGTGTAAAAGAAGGCTCTGTAGTAATTTGTGATGGTGTCAGGTTTTACAAGATGAGCAGACTGATGTCATGCCTGGAGAGCCTCTGCTGAGGGTGTACCTGAGCTCTGTGCACCTGGAGCTGGCTGGCAGCAGCCCATGGATGAGCAAGCTCTCCATGGATGTCAGTGCTGGATCTCATTTCAGGTCTCTATATTCTTGCAAGATTCTCCTCAGGATTGGCTGCATCCAGAGCAGAAGATCCAAACCTTTCTGAAACCTGGCAAGGTCCTCACCAAGCCCCAGGGTGTGGGAGAGGGTCCAAAGCCGTGTGTTGTTCTGTGAATTAGGGAAAAGCTTTTGGAGGGGAGGATCTGGGTTTGTGCAGCTTCCCCGTGTCAGGGGCAGAGCTGTCCTCAGAGCCACCACGGTGTTGTCATGGGAGGGGGACCTGGATGGGCTCGTGCCTGGCTGCTTTGGCCAAGTGACCCTGGAAGTGCAGTGTTTGAGTCCTCTTTGGGTGGGACGTGTGGGGCATGAGTGGGATTGGGTTCAGTATCAAATATCTGCCCCAGGGAAGGCTGTGCCTTTCCTGAACGGGGGAGATCCATCCTTGGGTGCAGAGCCTTCAGGCCAGCTTGGTGCAGATGGAACCCCCTGGAGCCCAGCCTTGGGTGGGACTTGTCACCACAACATTTCCCTGCTTTGCCTGAGAAGGGGCTGTCTGGAGTCAGGAAAGTGATTTGGGTTCCTTGGCTGTTTCACTGGTTCCTGGATGAACATAAATGCTGGCAGTCTTTCTTTGCTTTTTGGTGATGGTGCAAATGCCATGGCTGTTCTGGGAGTCATGGGGCACATTTTAAAGGTTTTATGGGTGTGATTGTCCCTCTCTGCTCTGCACTGGGGGCAGTTTGGGGCGGTGTAAGACAGACCCAAAGTTACTGGAGACCATCCAAAGCAGGGACAGGGAGATGGTGAAGGGCCTGGAGGGGTGGGGTGGTTGGGGTGTCTGTGCAGGGCCAGGAGTTGGATCCATGATTCTGTGGGTCCCTTCCAGCTCAGCATGTTCTATGGTTCTATAAAACCATCATTCTTGGCCAAATCAAAAATGTTATTGCTTAAACTTGAAGTCCTCCTTCAAGCACCAGGCAAGCCTAGCTCCTCCCTGAAGGGCCTTGAAAACTGGGCAGGGACACTGAGCCTCTGGCTTGTCCCTTCAGGAGAACAGAGTTACAGGCAAGGGAGCAAATTCTCCTTCCTGAAGGGAGCCATAGTTTATTGGTAGAAAATGTTAATGTAATCCATTTTTATGAAGAAAACCACGTTGGCCATACTGGAAGCGTTTGCTTTTGTATTTTTAGAGCTTTGCATAAGAGAATTATTTTGATTAAAAAGAAAAAAAAATTTATGCTCCTGGTTGAAAAAATAAAAAATACTCACGCTGACAGGACTTTAATCTGAGCCCAAGTCACAAAAACAGCCTTTATTGATGTCAGAGTTGCTTTAGAAATGGAAAGAGTAAACAGGATTTGGCCTTTAATTTGTGAAGGGTTTTGATTTTTCAGAGGCATTAAAGAGACAGAAAAGATGGGTATTGAATTATTTAACAATTGCTAGGAAAATTAAGCTTCAGAGAGCCTGTTTTCACTGCAATAATCTTATTAATGAAAACAAAACAATCTGGGGCAGCACCAATATTCGGAGCTCATACCCTGCTGCCTGAATTGTTTCCGAGTGGTCCATGAAGTGATTTTGGAAGTCAAAGCCAAGCTGAGCCTTTTCTGTGGTCTGTTCACACTTCCCAGGAGAAAGCTGCCGTTGATGGATTATCCAAACATATTTTCCCTCTAAATCCAAAGCAGAGGGGAAAAATATGCGAGGAAGAGTTGGGGGAGTTTGATGCTTTGAGTTTTTTTTTTCATTGGCAGATGGCTTTTAAGTGATTTATTGGCCAAAACCAATCCATTTTCATTAGAAAGCAAGTATTTAATGACTTAGGAGGTGGGGACTGAAAACAAAGAAGTGATAATCGAGCCGATGGTGCTGGGTGACACCGCAGAGCAGCCCTTCATCAAACAGACTTTAAAGAGCGTTTGAGAGCCAGTGCTGAGGGCGATGATTTCCTTTCATGTGCGCTTTAATTCACTGTCCTTTGCAGTCAGTGGTGCATAAAAAGGCCTAGATTGAATTAAAGGGAAAATGGATGCTTGCTCTCATCCTCACAGGCTGCAGCAGTCAGTGCTGGATGCCCTGGGAGCTCCCAGCTGGCTCTGCCTTGGAGCTCGGGAGGTTTTATCAACTCCCACTCCCTCCGTGCCCAGAGCCCAGACTGCTGCTTGGTCCTGGAGAGTCTGAACTAAATCCTCCTGAGGTTCCACCTTGGAATGCTCTCCTGGTGCTCATGGAGGGCCTGCCCAGGCTGTGAGCAGGAGCCTGGCAAACCCAGCCAGCCACAGCCACCTCCCTTCATCCTGGGTTTCCAGCATGGGTTTGGAAATCTGCAGGTGGGAAATCTGGGGGAGAGCAGTTGGCAAGGTCCTGATGGTCCCTGAGACCCCACCTGCAGAGCTACCCCAGCCCTGGGCCCAGCACAGGCAGGACCTGGAGCTGCTGGAGAGAGTCCAGAGGGGCTCCAGGATGATCCCAGGGATGGAGCAGCTCTGCTGGGAGGAGAGGCTGGGAGAGCTGGGAATGTTCACCTGGAGAGGAGAAGCTTTGGGGTGAGCTCAGTGTGGCCTTGCAGTGCCTGAAAGAGTTCCAGGCGAGCTGGAGAGGGACTTTGGACAAGGACAGGGAGGGACAGGACATTAAACTGAGAGTGGCTTTAGATGGGATATTGGGATGGAATTCCTGGGTGTGAGGGAGTGAGGCCCTGGCACAGGGTGCCCAGAGCAGCTGGGGCTGCCCCTGGATCCCTGGCAGTGTCCAAGGCCAGGCTGGACAGGGCTCAGAGCCCCCTGGGACAGTGGGAGGTCTGGAACGAGATGATCATTCAAGTTCCTCCCAATCCAAACCATTCTGTGATTCCAGGACACCTGTAGGTGCACCCACCCTTTCCCCTCCTCACCTTTGGGGATGAACAACTCCAAAGTTGGGATTTGCTGCTTTCTGCACCCAGCCTGGCCCTTGGTGGAGTTAGTGCTGGGCTCCTGCAAAGCACAGACTGACCATTGGTGAACTGCACTGCTGCCAGCGGATTTTTGGCATTCATGTGGAAGTGAGGTCACCCAGGAACATGTTTTAGTGGCTTTTTTTTGAGGCTCCAGATCCTGTCAGAGCCTGGCAATGACATACCTGGGGCTGGCTCTGGGCTGCCTAGCCACAGAAGCCCATTTGTAGGAGCTTTGCAGGGGAGCATCAGCCCTGCTCATCCTGAAGGGCTTGGCAAGGTGCTGGGTCATCCCTGCTGCCACCTTCCCCAGCATGGAGCCCTCAGCTTTGCCTCAGGGCTATGAACCCTGCCTGGAGAGGCCATGGAGGGGGGAGTCCTCATAGCTCATTATGATTTCTGGGCTCTCCAAATCAGAAACTTTCTGTGCTTCCAGTCCTGAGAGGAGCTGTGCAGAGGAAAGTCTGTTCCAGGGGAGCAGGGGGCTGGGAGCAGCTGCTGGGAGCAGCTCTGGCCAGGGTTGTGCCATGAGGGCTGAGGCAGCTCCGTGCCCTGTGGTTCCCGTGGTGCTTAATGAACACCGTGCTCACATCCCTGGTGCCTTGTAGCTGCTCTGCTGCTCAGAAAACGAGCAGGTCCTTGCTAATGAGCACTCAGGTTGGGGCTGTTCTGAGCTGGATCTGACTCGTGCTGGATTTGCTCCGATTAATGCCTGGGCACACTCAGCTCTGCTGGGGACGTGAGGCTGCTGGAGCCTGGCACAGGAACAGAGAAATTGGGTGTCTGTGAGGGGGGCTGGGTCTGCTCTGGGCTCATCTGCCCCAGGGAGGGCAGCCCTTTTGAGCCCTGCAGCCCATCCCCTCCCTACTTTAGGCCTGGTTTAAATTTGCAGGTGTTTGGGCATTAGTACTGGTCTGGCATGGCATTAGCCCAGCACAGCCCACAGCTCTGGCTGACAGGGTGACATCCCTGCTGGACACCAGCCTGAGATGTCCTTCCCCGTCATTTCTTCACTCTCTGTGCTTTCCCTTCAGGAAAAAGTACTTTGGAGAGGAAAAGAAAAAGACATGAAATATTTAGGTGAACATCTGTCAGCTTTTTTGCATGCTGCCATGAGAGCTCTGAGTTCTATATCGCAGCAAACTGGTCTGAATGGGAGATCCGGGCTTAGCAGGAGGGTTTGGTGCTGGGAAGAGATGGCACAGGGTGGGCCTCACATCCAGAGCAGCCTCCACAGAGATTCCTCACTCCCTGCAGGGAGGGAGGCTCAGGTTTGCCCTGTCAGTCCTTCCCAAAGTCACCGCTGGGACTGTTTGGAAGGAGCTCTTCTCTCTGCCGAGCAGGGGATTGATGCCTGCAGAGGCAGTGGTCCCTGCTGTCCCCAGCCCTGCCACCACCAGCACAGCTTTGTGCTCCTGGCAGTTAGAGAAGCCATCAGTCACAGCCAGATGTGCACCTCAAATCACCTTCCCGGGCTCCCCAGCTAACGCTGCTGCTCCTGTCATGCCCTGGGAGGAAAGAGCAGCTGACAGGTTTCCCAGATTCTCCACAAATGGGATTTAATGGCCACGTGATCCCATGGTTCTGGCTTCTTTTCTAGGGGAAAGTTCTGGTTTTTCCTATTGCAATGACAGAACTTTTTCTTTAGGTGTGGGAAGTCAGCTAAGGCAGGGTGCCAAGGGATTGTGAATTCCTCATGGTACAAACTCCATGCAGGCAGAACTAAAAACTTGGAGAGCTGCAGGCTCCAGGGAAGGTGCCACATCAGATTTTGAAACTGTGGCAGTCCTGAGTGAGACTGCAGTTGAACCATTAAATTTGTAAAGAACATTTGCTGCCAAAAGAGAGGCAGAAGCAAAGGCTGGCACTGAGAAGGAGTTTGGAGATGCAGCTTGATGAATTTTGCTCCAAGTTTGGAGGAATTGGGAAGCTCCCTGTTGGGCTGTGTGCACTGGAAGGGACTGTAAAACAGATTGGGATGGAGTAGTTGATGCAGGAAAATGAGAGTGTTAAAGACTGCTCTTCCCTGCATGTGTTGGCATTTCCCAGAGGGATCAAATTGTTGGTTCTTCCGCTGTCCCAGGCTGCTCCAAGCCCCATCCAGCCTGGCCTTGGACATGTCCAGGGATCCAGAGACAGCCACACCTTCTCTGGGCACCCTGTGCCAGGGCATCCCCATGCTCACAGGGAAGGATTTATTCTCTATCTTTAACCTAAATTTCTCCTCTGGCACTTTGTACCCTTTCCCCTTGTCCTGTCCCTCCAGTTCCTGATGCAGGGTCCCTCTCTGGCTTCCCCGTGGCCCCTTCAGACCCTGGGAGGTGCTGGGAGGTCTCCAACAACCTCCTCTTCCCCAGGCTGCACAATCCCAGCTTTCCCAGCCTGTGTCCATGGGGAGGTGCTCCAGTCCCCCCATTTACCTCATCCAGCACCTCTCCTGAGTCCCCTCTCCTTCCCAGGGAACTGGGATGTCTCTGTGCATTTCCTGCTCCTTCTTGGTAAAGGAAAGGGATGGGAACATTTTCAGAGAGCTGTATCAGCCCCATGTTTAGGCTTATCTCTCTGCTCCAGTTGACAGCTGTGTGGATATCCTCTCCAAAGCAGAAAATAAACAAACTCCAGGAGCTCTGAGTTCTGTATTTTCTCTCTGTCCGTAGGCAGCGGCACTTGTATGTGGGCAGTCAAGGCTTTGTCACTTTTCTGAGGGAACAAAATGAAAAATCTGGGGGTTTTTTAGATGAAAAAATCTGCTGACTCTCTTTCCCCTTAGAGTGAATTTCAGGATCTAGGTCTGTCTAATCCACAAGATATTTTGTTTTCTTTGTGTTGCAAAGCTCTCTGTTCACTGGTCAACAAATGTCTAGTGTCCACTAGAATATTCCTGCTGGAAGAAAACGTGTTTTGAAGGAGAGAGAGGCACAAAAAGTGCAGTGTTAAGGATGGGGAGCTGAGCTGGATGAAGATGCTCTAAAAATAAAGTGGGAAGGAAGGAGAGGAGAGATTGCAGCTCCTTTTGGAATAGGAATGAGGAGATGGGGGAAACAGATGGCTGCCTTGCTGGATTGTTCCATCTCATTTGGGGATGGGGACTTGCAGTTATTTCCAGGAGAACTTCTTTGGGAATTCATGGGACAGGATTAGCAGTTTTTGTGGGCTGTGGCACCAGGCTGGTGTCTCTACACATGTTCCACCCAAAGGGGCTCTCAATGCTGGCTGAGATTTCCAGGGAGGCCTGGACACAAACCAAGGGACTGTGCAGCCCTAGCAGTGCTCAGGGCTCACAGCAGAGCCACGTTTTCCATTTTAGCAGGGAAGACAATGTGGTTGGAGTGCTTTTTTCCAGGGAGCAGTGCTTCCCTTGGCCAAGCTGGCCATAAATCAGCCCCAATTCCCTGCATGCCTGCAGAAGTGCCTTCGTTTCAGTTGTGAGGGAGAACTTGCTTCTCCTGCAGTCATTTCTTTTTCAGCTTTGGTGAAATAGACTTTAATATAGAAATAAATCATCAGAGCATTACTAAATTAAAAATAAGCATAGAAGCAGACAGAGTTGCCAAGCTAAGGTTAAACTTGGAGCAGGAGATCAGATTATGGTTTCATCAGTCTTTCCTCCCACTCTTTGCTTAATTTGGTACTTAAACAAACCTAATAAGAATTGCAGAGCTCTGCACACCCAGCTGCTTTGGCGAGCAGTCTCCTGGTCCTCATGTTCTTATTTTGGGTCACACACATCACTGCACTGATGTGCTGGAGCTGTACTTGTAGATGCCACAATTTATTGGGATGCAGAAGGATTACTCTTGCTTGGAGCAGAGATTAGCATCAAGTTTACCTTCCCTCCCTGTGAGGAAAAAGGAGCATTTCCAGTCCACTGCAGGTCTTGGGCTGGCTTTGTTGTCTCTCAGGCCTGACCCCAGCTCACTTTTGAAGAGTCTTGGAGCAACAGCATCATCAGGAGGAAAAGTGGCCATCACTGACAGGCAGCTGGGAACTTCCCAGGGGCAGACTGGCAAAGGGATGGAGGGGCTGGTGCTGCCAGAGATTTACAGAAATGTGCCCAGAGCAGGGAGGGTGGGAAGGGGCTGGCAGAGAGCAGCTCTGGCTGCCCCTGGATCCCTGGCAGGGCCCAAGGCCAGTTTGGATGGTGTTGGAGCAGCCTGGGACAGTGGAAGGTGTCCCTGCCATGGCAAGGGTGGCACTGGATGGGATTAATACCCCTCCCAACCCAAGCTATTCTGGGAGTCCATGTTTCATTTCCAGTCTGAGAGACCTGAGCTGGTGTTTGGAGCAGCCTTGAATTTCACAAATGCTTTGTCCCTTTCAAAGCCTCATTTTTAATTCCTCTTCCCCTCCATTCCCAGCACTTCACAGAATGGAATGATATTTTCATCCTGTTTTTGCTTTTTATTTTACTGAAAGTTCAGCATGGCAAAATCCTTGAGCATGTTCCTGCCTTGGAGAGCTAAAAGGAATCTCTAAATGGTGCTGGATGTGATCCACGTGATCCATCCAGGACTTTGCTAAGTCCTGGCCACTGTTTGCAATGTTCTGTACAGGTCTTTTTTTTTTTGTTTTCTGTAATCTCCATTGGTTGTGTGATGCCACTGCTAAACAAATGAGATGATAATTAGCATAGCAACATCAGAGGAAGTTGATTTTCTGTCTGTAATAGGGATGATGGTAATTAAACATGCATGACCTCATTGGGTTGAATAGGAATCAATTAAAATTAAAGCTTGTTGAGAATTTATTTTCTCCTGTGAAATTTTTCAGTGAAATCAAGAACAACATAACAAGTCCTAATAAAAGGAAATTGGGCTGATTTGAACCCTCAGTATTAAAAAATGAAAAAGTTGGAAGATTTTTCAGGGGTGGAAAATTTAATGGTACCTCCCCTCCCCTGCCGTGCCCAGCCATGTGTAAATGCCCACTTTGATGAGGTTTTTCATTTGGAAAAAACAAAGTTTAGAACTTTCCAGCTGTTTCTAACACTGTTTAGAAAAACTCAGATCAAACTTGTGGAAATGCTTCCCCGGTTTGTGTCCAGAGAGGCTCTGTGGCCAGCAGGGCACATGCATTAGTTTTGTAACATGTCTTAATTTCCTGTGCATGAATGAACATTGCACTGGAGCAGCTCCTTTTAGAGGGAAGTGATTTATTGCTGGAGAGGTGGAACAACAGAGGGTTGAAGTTGGAAGCCCAAGTCTGGGGCCCCAGAAAGGAGCTGCTGCTGCCCTCACCCTCAGCCAGAGTGGTGAGACCTGAGAGGGCCCTCGGGAGTGCAGGTGGGAAAGTCTTGGGTTAAATTCCTTCTTTTTGCCATTTCTTTCCAAAATGATGTTTCAGTGATGCCTCAGCAGTTGCAGCCAAGCTTGCCAGGGCCTCTGGGTTTGGGTTTTGGGAGAGGTGTGAAACCTCTCAACCTCTGCAGGTTGGTTCAGGTCCGAGCAGGGGCCTGAAGAACGGGAAACCAAAGCTTGGGTAGTCCCAGTGTTCTGCATTTTGGGATTTGCTTCCAGGCCTTTGGTTGGAGCTCTTCTAATCTGTGGGATTCATCAAAGGTGGGAGGGGTTGGAAGCAAGATCCACTCCCAGTCACTGTGGTGAAGGTGCTCAGGGATCCTCTGGATTCAGCTCTGCTGCTTCCCATTCCTGATGTGCTGGATAAACATCCTGAACAACACTCCACGTGCTTGCTCTGGGACAGTGCTGTCCTTTGGAAAGGGCCATGGAGGGAGCGGCCTCAGGCTGGGCCAGAGGAGGCTCAGGGTGGACATCAGCAGGAATTTCCCCATGGGAAGGGTGGTCAGGCACTGGAAGGGGCTGCCCAGGGAGGTTTGGAGTCCCCACCCCTGGAGGTGCCCAGGGAAGGCCTGGAGGTGGCACTCAGGGCTCTGGGATGGGGACAAGGTGGGCATTGGGCACAGCTGGGACTCGATGGGCTGGGAGGTCTCCTTCAACCTTAATGACTGTGATCTTCTAATCTTTCCCCCTTCCCTAGTGGAAAAACCAATAAATCCTACATCCAGTCAGAGTGAAACAAATGCTGAAATCCTTCTTTTTTCACCTCTTTGGAAAAGTTTTTTTTCTTTACCATCCTCAGCCGTTGGTGCCATGGAGGGTGTGGTGACATTTCTGTGTGGTGGGAGGTGGTGACTTAAATTCTAAGTGTGGCCTCTGGTTCTTGTTGGGATTTGACACTTTTTTACACCTGTGCTGGGGCCATTTCTGATTCAGTCTCAGATTGCCTCATGTCTGAAAAATGACATAACACAAACTTGTGTCTGTGCAGCTGACACTCACACCTCATGGCATGAGAGGGGAGCACACAGAATACATGACAAAATACTGCTGTGGCTTTGGTTTGGATATATTCATTTAAACTTCCAAGTTTTCCACATGGATTTTTTCATCTGTCACAAGCATCTTCGTGAACATGGAGAAGTGTTCCTGAGGAGAGATGCAAGATGCTTCTCTGATAGCTTAAACTAGCAAATCCTGGCTTTATTTAGTTTTCATCTCATCCTGGCTTTGCCTCATTTAGGTTCTGTTTCTGCAAGATGAGGCAGTCAGAACTGAGAGTGATGGGTTCATTTCCTCTATCCTCAGAGGCTTTGCTTAAAATGCAGGAAATTCTATCCACAGGCACCAGCTAAAAGGAGTTTCTGGGGCTGCAGGAGTCAGCTGAGTTCAGCTGAAGTTCAGATGAAGGCAGCACAAAAGGCTCAGTCCCTGATGTGAACATTCTGCTGCCTTTCCACGTGCCAGTGGAATGCTTTCCTCCTGCATTTGGCCTTGGAGCTGTGCAGAAGGCAGCTCCTGCCAGTGGCTTTCCAGGAGGGAAGAATGCTGCCAAGTCTCCCCCAGTGCTTTTTGTCACACCCCACGGAGTCGTTCACTGAATGCCCTGGGTTGGGATCCAGCCCCATGGGTGCAGTGGGGCCGTGTTTGTGTTCCCCCACAGGGACATGGGTCCTCTCCATAGCACCATAAAAGTCACTGGATGGAATATCCTGAGCTGGAAGGGACTCACAAGGATCATCGAAGTCCAGCCCCAAGAACCCACCCTGTGCCCGAGAGCGTTGTCCCAACGGTGCTGGTTTCTGAGCTCCTCCACTTTTTTGTGGGGAAAAGGGGTTAATGACGACTCCAGAGGGTATTTCACTGCCTCTCTGCTCCTCATCAGATGGAGCTCTTAGGGATCCCTGTGGAAGAAGGATTTCTCCTGGAGCAGCTCCTCCCTCAGTCCCTGGGGGCTCAGAACCTGCTGCCAGGTGTGGGCTGGGTCCCTCTGCCTGCTCACGGGGCCAAGGGGAGCTCCTGGGGGTTCAGCACAGCTCCCACAGGTTCTTTGGACTGACAGCAGGCAAAAACCTGCTGCATGGTTATGTCCATGCATTTGCTGTTGCCATCACATGTGACCTCTCTTTGGTGGCCTCTGGAGTGGAAAGGACCAGAATTAACAGGAGAAGATTTGCTGTGCCTGTGGTTGGGAGAGGTGGGGAACCACAGACTGGGCCAGGCTGGAGGGAGCACAGAGGGTCACTGGTGCCACCTGCCAGCTCAGGCAGGGCCATCCCAGAGCACAGGACACAGGATTGTGTCCAGAGGGCTCTGGAATATCCCTGCTGAGGGACACTGCAGCCCCTCCCTGGGCAGCCTGTTCAGGGCTGGGCACTGGCCAGGGCAGAAGTTGTGCCTCCTGTGCAGGGGGAATTGCTGGGCTCAGTCCCTGCCCCTTCCTCTGGTGCCACTGCTGGGCACTTTTTAGCTCCTGAGCTGCCCCATGAGGTGTGCTCACCATCCCATGGCATTTTCCTGGCCAGGGGAAGTTAAACTTGTCCATTTGAAGTGGGATTTATAAAACACAATGAATTTCACAATTGCTGAGAGCTGCACTGTGCTGGAGGATCAGAAGATGAGCTGTAACAGAAGGATCTGATGCTGTTCATGAGGACAAATCTGGGAGAAGAATTCTCACTTCTGCCTCTTAATTGCCCTATCAAGGCCAGGACCAAGCAGGCAGGATGCAAGTGAGTGCTGTTGCCTAAGATGCTGCTCTAATTAGAGCAGTCCCTGAATCTCATGCAGACTTACGCTGTAGTATCAATTCAGGTTAAATTGGGAAACTGAGCAGAAAATTGCTGTCTGGTGTTTGGAGTGGTTTCTGCATCTTAACATTATCTGATATTGTATCATTATGTACCGATGCAAAATGCCAACAAGTAATGGCAGAGCCCTGCAAGTAATGACACTGGGATGGGAGAGCAGGAAATAGTGAGAGAAATTTAATTTCTTATGCAGTTTCATGAAATAAAGTCAACTCAGGTACACACTTGTTCAGATTAAATATAATGATCTGTGTCTGCAGCCCGAGTCTGCCGGGAATGCACATCCAGAGGCTGGGGATGGAGAGGGGAGAGTTGCCATGGAAATACAGCCAATGTCACACTTGCAGCGTTGCAAATGGCTCATGTGTCATGGCTCATTTTCCAGAAGAAGCGAGGAAAACTGGGAATTACGGGAAAACATCTTTAAATGTTTGCAGCAAGGCAGGGCCGGGACTGTGCTGGGACAAATGTTGGGAGTGCTGAGTGTTTGTGGGGAGAAGGGAGCCCAGAGACACCTGGGGAGGGCTCTGCAGCTTTCCTGGGCTGCCTGATCCCTTCTCCTTCCTCCTGCTGGGGCAGCACAGCTGGAACACCCCTGGGCTGCCTGGGCTTCCCCTGCCTCCCCTCAGGGGACTACACAGGGCCACAGCTTTCCCTCACTTCGCTCCTTCCAAGCCTTCGGCAGCCCAGTTCCAGTGCCAGATGATCCCAGAGTTATTGCTTGATCTGTCCTGTAATTGGGAACTCAGTTGCTAGCTCTTGTGGGGACTAACACAGCTCTTGCTTTAAAATTGGATGAAGTGCTCAAGGGTATTTTTCTTATTTTGTTGTGATTTTGGGGTGGAATAATGGTTTTGCCATGCAAAAATGAATGAGGCTGCTAGACAAACAGCTTGGGTTGTTAGAGCCTCTCTCCAAATAATGATGGTGTAATTCAGACCCCTGAAATAAGAAGCAAACAATAAATAAATGATTAACCTGTCTTTAGAGTATTGAAATCTCTATGTATTTTAGTGCTGTAGTGGGTAAATAGGAGCAAATGAGTGTTTGAACAGGCAATAGAGGAATGACAGGAGGATCAGGGAACCAAAATCCACCAGAATTCCCAGCTCAGGACTGGCCCAGCTCCTGCCAGGTTCAGTTATCTCTGTTCTGGCATCGGTTTCCCTGTGGCAGGGATGTAACAGCCCGGGGTTCAGGTGTGTTGGAGGTGAGTTTTGAGGTGTGAGCTGGGAGCTCTTTAAAGAACAGAGCCATTTCTGAAAGGAGAGGAATGACGGAGCTGGACAGTTCTTCCTTGGTGGTGCAGGCACTGGTGCTGCTGTGCACAGAGGGGTGCTGAGGGAGAAATTGGGCTGGTTGGTTGGAATGGGACTCAGCTCTCAGCTGCACAAGGCCTCCACTGAGCATTTTACAGACAGACTGTGCTGGGGCTGAGCTCTGCAGAGCCAGAGGGTCTCTGGCACAGCCCAGGCGTGCTCCTGCTGCCGAAGGGCGAGGAGGCAGAGGGTGGCACAGAGGGGAAAACGCACATCCTCCCTCTTCCTCCATCTTCTCTTTGCCGCCTCTATCTTCCACGCCAAGCAACTTGTCACCTTCAGCACCCTGAGGTGAAAAGTGGCTCAAATTGGAATGTAAGTCTCGGGTCCCTTCACTGTGGCAGCAAATCTCTGGGATCTGTCAGCTGAGGAATGCTGCCAGACCCCACCTGGCTGTGAGCTGGGCAGGTGTCCCAGAGCTGCAGCTCCAAGGAGACTTTATTCTCTAAAGCAAGGTGATGCTCCTTAAAATTAAGTGTCATTTCTCTCTTCTTGCTGATATATTTCCTTGAACAGCAAAGAAAGGCTGCAGAAGAAAATTGAGTGGAGTTCCTGCCGAATTCGAACACACTGTAGTGATAAATATGGTTCTGAATAAACCTCCTTGTAGTCACAAATCAATTAATCTTTCTTTTCCCTGTGTGCTCCATCCTAAGGATTTACTTTCTCATTGAGCTTTCCTAGCTCGTGCAGTACCTAATTCTTCACCTGGATAAATAACTGGTGGCATTTTTATTCCACAGCAAACCGGCATTATCTTTCTTGCTGTGTACAAGCAAAAGGAATTTTATTTATTTGTTTCTTTATTTTCCCCAGAGCAAACTCTGTGAGTTGGGGCTTGGAATAAAGCAGAGTTCAGGCTTGGTGAGGAGCAGCTCAGCCATGATTCAAGGAGTGTTTGGCCAACGCTCTCAGGGACAGGAGGGATTGTTGGGGTGTCTGTGCAGGGCCTGGGGTTGGACTGATCCTTGTTGGATGATCCTTGTGGGGCTTTTCCAGCCCAGAATACTCTGGTTCCATGAGCAGCCTCAGAAGAGAAGTAGTCTTCTCCATCAGATTCTGGAGCCCTTTGGTTTGCCAGACCCCCTTGGCTGAGGGTGCACCGTGGATTTTTAGGGAAGGTCTGTCCCACAGTTTGGCTGAGATGGAGGGCAGAGCTCTTTTCCTGCTCTTGTCCAGCCCAAGGCCCTGCAGGGAGCTGAGCAGAACCTTTCCACCTTGTGTGATAGGAGCTCTTTCTTCAGCCTTCTACTTCTCTGAGGGTGAGTTCAAAATAGAGATTAAAGACCAAGCACATGATTGAGTGTGAACCTCCTGTGTGTGCTCAGTGGCACCTGGAGCTGCAGCACATCCTCAGCCTGGGCTGCTCTGCAGGGACAGAGACTCTGGAGAGAGCCCAGAGGGGGTGGCTGAGTGTCAAATCCAGAGTTCTGGGCAGGGGCTGGAGCAGGGCAGAGCTGAACTGGGAATTCTTCAGGAATCAAACTGGAGTGGGAGAACTACTGGGTGTAAAAAGAGCAGCAGAGCTGGGAAGGAGCTGGAGCCCCAGGAGCAGCTGAGGGAGCTGGAAAGGGGCTCAGCTGGAGAAAAGGAGGCTCAGGGGGACCTTGTGGCTCTGCACAACTCCCTGCCAGGAGGGGACAGCCGGGGGGGTCGGGCTCTGCTCCCAGGAACAGGGACAGGAGGAGAGGGAACGGCCTCAGGCTGGGCTGGGGAGGCTCAGGGTGGACACCAGCAGGAATTTCCCCATGGAAAGAGTGGTCAGGCCCTGGCACAGCTACCCAGGGCAGGGGTGGAGTCCCCTGTGGATGTGGCACTTGGGGACAAGGGGCAGTCGTGGCCTTGGCAGTGCTGGGGGAACAGTTGGACTCAATAAGCTTTTACAGCCTAAAGGACTCCATGATTTTATCCTGACCTTGCCTACCAGCACTGCCTAGTGCCAGAAATCCTCCTGAGTTTCAGCAGTGCAGGATGTCCCTGTTAAACTCTTTCAGTTCCCCTTCCCCACCTGCATGTTGAGATCTGTAACAGCTCTGCTCCCTGCAAACACAGGGGAGAAATTATAGGAAATAATCCATGCTCTTGTACTTCTGAGTAAAACTAAAGAACTCATTCCAAAGGTGTGCTGGATGAGCAGCTCATTGAGAGTTGTAACCATTACTGGCTTCTTCAGGGCTTCTGCAGAATGAAGTTTTCAGCTATTTTCTGTTGTCTTTTGGCAGTGAGAGGTGGGATGAGGGTGATCAACGTTCTCATCCCACAGCCTAAAAATGGAGTGGCCATTGGGTTCTTCCTCATCCAGGTGGTGAAGGTGAAGGATGCTACACAGAAAGGTCAGCAAAGGACAATCTTTGGGAGGGCTCTGACACTCTGGATGATGGTAATGGTTGGCAGAGAATTTATATCCTGAATTATGAACCCTCTGTGTTTTGCCACTGGGGTTTGCCTCACAGAAATGTTTCTAAGAAGGCAGGGCACAGGAGCAGGAAGCTGGAAGTCAGCTTGCAGAGGCCCCATGAGCTTTCCTTTCATCCCTTGTAGATGTGAAATATTGACTCTGAAAGTTCTGAAATCCTGAGAAATGGATATTTAAAATCTCTGAGGAGCTCTCCTGCTCTGAAAGATTGTCTCTCATTAGCATCCCATCAAGGATGCTCCCTGAAAAGAGGAATCTTCCCTGTGTATCAGTACAGAGGGCCATTAATGCCCTGCTTGGTTTGTGTCCTGTGCTTTCTGAAGGAGAGATACTTTTCTTTTTTTTTTTTTTTTGCCTGGTTCTGTGTGGGAGAGAAAAAAGGCAAGGGAATATTAATTGCTTGCAAATGTTCTTCCAAAAGTCATGGAAAGGGTAAGCTCCTGGAAGGGGCCTTTGTGGAAGGTTTGGGGTTTTCCACCACAGGATCTGGGCTTTAACCAGCAGGTGAGAAAAGCCTTCTACTGCCTGTAGATGTGGCAGGGAACAAGGTGGGACTGGGATGAGGCAGAAGGATACCAGGAGGTACCTCCTCTGTCTTGGAGAAGTGTCCTGCTACCAGGATATCCTCTGCCAGCACTGGGAGCCACCAGGCTCAGATAAATTCATAGCAGTGAGGAACTGTCTGAAAATGACAAAGTTTGCCAGCTGCAAACATCAGTTCAGCCAGGAGCAGCTGGGTGATAAAGCATCGTGGCAGCTCTAGAATTTAATTTACTGGTGGCAATGGCAGGCCTTTGTTATCAGCTTGGCCCAGGAAGGCTCCTTTTGCTCCACAAGATCCATCTCCTCATCCTCCTTTTTTTTTTGCTTTTTTGCCCTGGGAGGAAGGAGGGATCCAGCATTAACATATTCCCTCCTTGCCCCGTTGATACCATGGTGGGTGTTTTGTCTCTCTCTATCACAGGATGTTTCACCAAGGTCCCAAAAGACAGAGCAGCCACGTGTGGAATCCACACAGGAGCAATCCAGGAGCAAAGGCCTTGGAGTGGGAATGGCTGGAGAAAGGTGTTCCCAGGTGGAGCGAGGTGTCAGAGGTCACCAAGGCCACCCATCACGCTGGGAGGGCAGGGCTGCAGCCAGGCTGTGCCCTGAGAGCCAAGCACCCATCCCCAGCCTCTCTCAGCAGGTGTTTTGCTGTATCTGCCTCCCTTAGGCTCAGCTCCTGCGCGGGCTGGGCTGAGCTCTCAGTCTGGCACAGTGAGGAGCACAAAACAAATGATGCCACTAGGAAAAGCCTGTTGTGTTACATGATATCCCCTGGAAAACCTGCCAGCCGTGGAGGTGTCACCCACAAACCTTCCTGGCACACCCAGAGCAGCAGCTTTAGTGTCCTAAAACCTGAGCTTTAGTGTCCCAAAACCTGTCACAACCCCGAGGAGTGATGCAGGAGGTCCAGGAGCCCTCAGCACTGCAGGGAGAGGGGCCCTGGTGACCGCCAGCCACACCAGGGCACTCAGTGGCACAGCAGGACCCTGCTGGCTCTGGCAGGGTGCTGGCAGCAGCAGGGGAGGACTCTGACGTTTAATCCAGGAGGCTGGCTTTGTGACAGCCCCGTCACTCCAGAGCCAGGTCCCTGGGGCTGTGACACCAGGCAGCTGCAGGTAGCTCTCAGGGGCTTCAGCAGAGCTCAGCTCTGGCTGCTGCTAAAGAGAAGCTGCAGATTCCCAGGTGGGACAGTTCTCTGAAGGGACCTGGGACTGCTCCTGCAGGGCCTCCAGGCATGTTGGTTGTTGGTGTTTCCCACTTTTTGCCCCTGAGGCACCAAGGGAGTCCAGGCGTGGAGAGATTTCAGGTTATGGAAAAGTACAAAGAGTTTGTACTGATTTCATCCAACTCAGGGCTGATGGGACAAGCCACAAGGACAGCCTGGCTTTGGAAAGAGGCAGAACAGCAACACTGTCTCCCCAAAAAAAGTCTCTCTTTGGGAAGGCTCTGGAATAACTGTACTTAACAACAGGGCTGTGCTGCTGTGTGCCCATAACAGCTCCAAAATCCTGGCACAACCACGACTGCCTGCTGGGTGAACACAACTTTGAGATTTAAGAGCAGCTTTGGAAGGGGTTGGGGGATGGAGTGAATGTGGCAGGGGACATATCTGGGATTTCTCCATGGCCCTAAGGACAAGGAGGCCTGGGTGGCCTCGTTGCCACCACTGGGAGCTCTGGAACACGAGGAGTGCCTGAGCTGCAGAGCTGGGCAGGGGGTTGGTGAGTGTGGTGTGTCAGGGCCCAGCCCCAGAGGCACTGAGAGCAGGGAGGACACCTGAAAATCCAGGTTGCTGTCCAGTTCTCTCCAGGTGTTTTGGTGGGAAACCTTCCTGCTGCATTTCTGACAGCAACCTGGTGACCAACTGAGGGAATTTGTGATAACACCTTGTTAATTTTGAGCTTCCCTTGCAGTATTTGGGAAGCAAATGGGATGGATTTCAGAGCCATTCTCCTCAGAGCAGTCAGAGAAAGGAGGGATCTGCCCCAAGTCAATGAGGTTCAGCATTGTGGGTGTCCAGGTCACCTTTGGAGATTGGATTTTGGTTCTGAGGACCTCTGAGCACTGCTGAGTGATTTGCTGCAGTGAAGAGGTTTTAGGACGCAATTACTCTTCCTCGTGAGCCAAAACTTCACAAACTCCTGTAACTGTCACTCACTGCCAGTGGAAACATTTACAGGAAATGAACTTCTCAATGGACAACTGCTCCTGCCCCCAAACTTCCAGCAGAATCCCTGGGGGTTCTTACCAGGATCAATATGTTCTCATCCACGTCACCCTGCTCAATATTCAGCCTCTGCAAGGAGAGAGGGGGACAGAAGGGAGGCAATGGGGTTGCAAAGGATGGGGTTGATAAGGATAAGGAGAGCTAAACTCTCCCACAGCCGAGCTGGAACACTGAGTGAGGTGGAATGCTGGACGTGAGGTGTCGAGCATCCTCATCACCCACAAGATTCAGCTCTGGGATCTGTCTCAGAAAACTTGCTGGTGCTCAACACCTTGCAGGGTTTGTCCCTTTGTGCAGGAAAAAGGATCAGACAAATACTGGCATATTTATCTGAGTTTTCAGCAGGAAAATGGATGAGTTTGGAATTACTCGCCATATGTTCCCCTTTGGGCATCGGGCTCTGCACTCTCTGCCTTGCTGCTGGGGACTGGAGTGATGGAGCAGGGGAGGATCTCAGACCTGGCTGCCACAGCCTTCCTCCTTTGCTCAGCAGCTTTGAAACACCAATATTTAATGCAGTGTCTTCCCGTCCTTCTGCTGCAACTCCCCCTGGACTTTTCCACCCACTTGTGCACTCAGCATGTTCCGCTCCCCCTCACATATGGCACGCAGAATTTTCCTTATATTAAACACCCTAACTCAGGGTTATTTGATGCTCCAGAAAACATAGCAGTGAAATTGGAAACATGAAAATGTGAGGGCCACTGGAAGGGAAGGGGATGTGTCTGTAGCATGTCCTGCATTCATGAGCAGGGGCTGGATGGAGCTCTTTGAGGAGCTGAGTATTTAATCAGGGTAACTTGGAACATCTGGCTTTGGGAGAGGGAGGGCAGAGCCTGGCTGTGTCCCTGCAGGTGTGGGGGCTGTTGGCAGCTGTGTGTCCCTGAGGCCATGCCTTCCCCAGGCCCTCCCCTGTTCCCACAGCCTCTCCTCCTCCTGCATCTCATGGACCACTGCTGACCCCACTGCCCTGGGCTGGGCCTTGCCTCCCACCCCGTCCCTCTGGAGGGTGACTGCTGCTCCTGGAGAAACCTCCTTGGTGTTAACCAGGCTGGATGGGCAGCCAGAGGCATGCTGTGGGGTCTGTGGGGTGTTCAGGGACTGAGAGCAGTGCAGGGGGTGAGGACATCCACACTGCCTCCCTGCAGGGAGTGTGTCCAGCTGCTGGCCTGGGGATGAGCCCAGCTCTGGCCTGGGACACGAGATGAGCCCAGCTCTGGCCCAAGGATGAGCCCAGCTCTGTCCCCAGCATGAGCCCAGCTCTGTCCCCAGCATGAGCCCAGCTCTGGCCTGAGGCTGAACCCAGCTCTGTCCCCAGCATAAGCCCAGCTCTGGCCTCCACAGGGCTCCTGGGCCCTGCCTGCTCTGCCAGCCCCTGTCAGCCCATCCTCCCTGCAGAGCTCTGGCAGTGAGGGCAAAGAGAAGCTCTGCATAGTTCATCTCAGTCTCCAGTGAGCACTGCCCTGAACCAGAAAGCTCCAGAGGACATCAAATCTGAGATCTGCTCACTCCTATCATTGTCAGCCCTGCTTCTGAGGCTGCTCCTGCAGCCAGTGCAGCCTCCACCTGGCCTCAGTCCCTGAGTGCCCTGGGTGTGCCCCAGAGCTGTGCCAGGCAGCTGTGGCAGCCTGGGGTGAGGCAGGAGATGTGTGGGCACATGCAGCAGAGGGCTCCATGCATTCCTTGGGAAGGCTGATGGGATTTTAGGTTAAATGTCTGGAGTGAGCAGCTTTCCTTGGTCCTGTTGAATAATGTTCTGTGTTAATGCTGGGACAGGAATCTGCTTTGCCTCAATGTGATCTGGTGGTGACAAGGGAACAGGGAGGGAACTGTTTTCTGAAGATGCAGTGGATTTATTGGCTGTATGGGGCCCTGGATCCAGCCTGCCTGGGATGAGGCTTGCAGTGCAGATGAAAAATTTTTAAAGTTTTGCTCTCTTTACTCTCAAGGTCTTGAATATGTATCACTTCAAACCAGCAGAGGGGAGCTGTTGCTGCTGTGCTGCTGCACAGGGAATGGTGTCAGAGGAAGGCAGAGCTGAGGTGTGATGGGGATGGCATCACCCCTGGCATTAATGTCATCTCTGGAGCTGAATTTCACAGAATGGTGGAATGGTTTGGGTGGAAGAGACCTTAAAGCCCATCTTGTGCCATGGGCAGGGACACCTTCCATTATCCCAGACTGCTCCAGCCTGGCCTTGGGCACTGCCAGGGATCCAGGGGCAGCCACAGCTGCTCTGGGCACCCTGTGCCAGGGCCTCACCCCTTCACAGGGAAGGATTCCTTCCCAATATCCTAATTCCCTTGTGCTGATCCTCAGTTCCTGGGTTCTGTTCAGTTCAGTCCCACTTGGAGCAGCACAGGGCTCTCTTGGGGGCTGGGAATGTCAGAAGGCACCGTTTGAATGCTGGGTTTTGCCTGAAATGTATTTCAGGCAGAATGAAGGCAGGGTCCTGTCCAAGAAAACAGTACTGGAAGATACACTGGATCTGTCTTTCAGCTGTGATATTGAATGTTTTGATTGTCAGGGCACTGCATGAAATATTTAATATGAAAATAGATCAGGAAATTAGTTACCTAAATTATGAAGTTTTATAAGAATAACCTGTGTTCTGTGGCAGTACTTTCCCAGCACCCCTTATATTTCCTGCTGTTTTTCCTTCTTTTGTTTGTTGCTTGGGAATATACAACTGAGACAGTGGAATTTGCTGGCAGTTCTCACGTTCCATAAAGAATTACAAGGATTTTAAATCCCTTTCCTGAGTCTGGGAGATGCAGTGCAGATGCGGAACAGCGAACTAAGGGAGTGCACTCAGCTTCTGCAGGGGGTTATTGTTCACAAGAGCCATTCTCACTGTCTCAAACCTGTATAAATTTTATTAATAGAGGTAGTAGAAATTGTATCGCCTTTCTTATCCTCTTTTGTTGATGGAAACAACTCTTACACCATGAGTTTAATTTATCTGAAGTACTCCACTAAAGTGCTTTCCATGTTTGTACAAATGAAAATAACCTTCTTTTCAAAATTAAATTGAAGCTGTCTGGTTGTTTTGTGAAGCTCATCCCTCTGTGTTGATCATGCCCATAATGAATTGTTCTCTGCATTGGGGTTAAAAATAACCCAGCCCCAAAGGCAGTGCCCTCCAACTCCACTTTCTTCTTAATTTGTGCTGAACCATTAATGTGAGAGGGCCCCAGCAGGTACCTGTGCTGTGGGTGACCTTGGGGACAGGACTCCCTGCTTTGGGCAAGGGCACTTTGGTATCCCTGGATTGCTGTTGGCAGAACTGCTGCTGGCAGCTCCTGAAATGGCAGTTCTGAAGCCTGCATCACTTTCTAAGCCAGCTGTTCAGTTCTCAGTGACTTCTGTCAGGGATTTTGGTTTCCATCTTTATTTGGTGGGAAGGGCATGCCCATGTCTTTGTGAAGCTGAATGGAAATCAGGCATTGATGTCACCTGAAACAAAAATGTCGGTTTGGGGATTTTTTGGGGGGTTTATCCAATCAAAGTTTTCAAAACAGTTAAGAAGAGAAAATCATTAAGAGAAAATAGTTAAGAAGGCTGCAGGAGAAACAGGCAAGGGGTTATGGTGGTCTTGCAGTGGGTAAAATAAAACCAAACTGGTTGACAAAGAGCTGATAAGGTGTTTGTGATGTCTCTGGATCCTGACTCTCACAGAGCCACCAGAGATCGTGGGTCAGGCACAGCCCTGTGTGTCCCTGTCCCCATCTCTGTGCTTGGGCCCTCAGTGGAGTTTGTCCCTCATGACAGAGAGGGTTGTAGTGGCTTTTTCTCCCACAGCGTCACCGTCTTTCAGCTCTGAACCATTTGCCATCTCTCAGAGCAGAGTCTTTTTAAGTGTTTACCTTGATAACTCTGTGGAAAATCCCAAAGCAGCTGGTGCTGGATATTGGGGCTGTGCAGCCTGGGGAAGAGGAGGTTGTGTGGAGACCTCCCAGCGCCTCCCAGGGTCTGGAGGGGACACAGGGAAAGCAGAGAAGGACCCTGCATCAGGAACTGGAGGGACAAGGGGAATGGGGTCAAACTGACCAGAGAGGAATTTAGGGCAGAGGCAGGGAAGGAATTGTTCCCTGTGAGGGAGGGAGGCCCTGGCCCAGAGAAGCTGTAGCTGCCCCTGGATCCCTGAAAAGCCTAGTTGGACCAAAACCCCTTTCCCAGCTGAACCTGACTGCAAAACCCTTTCTCCTCTTGAGCCCAGATTTTCCACTGATTGGAGAGAGACGGGTCAGGTTTAGGCCTGGGTGGCTGATGGTTGTGAAGCCCTGCTGAGGGCAGAGCTGCCTGGCCTGTTTGCCTTCGCACATCTCCGAGTTCCAGCTCCTGCACACCTTCCAGCCAGCACAGAAAATCACCTTGTCCCTTTTCCCTGGGAGCAGAGCTCCCAATCCAGCAGTGGGATGAGTCCCCAAGCCTCCTTCAGGCCTGGGTGCATTTCAGTCTGTGAAAGAATCCAGGAGTGCTGCAGCTTGGAAAAGCTTGTGCTCAGAGGAGTCAGGGACATTCCCGTTTGGATCAATCCCAGCTGCTCCACAGGCTGGGAATCAGCTGGAGCCAGCAACCATCCCTCAAAGGTGTCCTGCTGGATCCAGGAGGAGGGGCAGGGTGGAAGGGCCAAGTGCTGCCCACGCTGGAAAACAGGGAAATCATAAAAACAAACACGGTTTTCAGATCAACTCTGCAAGAATAATTGGCATGTTAAATTCATGCAGTTCTCACTACAGAGCTACACAAACGTTTTCCCATTAAGGAATTACTCACTCTTGCAGGTTTTTCCAGAGCAGTAGGATGAACATTTGTTGCTCTGGAGTCCGAATCTGGTGGATTTGGGGGCAGCCAGGCAGTGATGGGTCACTGCCTCTCCTCCTGCATCCTGGGATCCATCCTGGGAGAGGATTTGTTGTTTTTCCAGTCAAAATGGTCCAAATCAAATGCAAAGGATAGATTGGAACAAGTGGTGAGCAGGAAAACAGTCTCATTATAACATGCAGGGCACGGAGCCTGGGATGGAAAGAGGAAGCACACAAGGCTGTTAGCCAGGGCACCAGGCTCTTTCTCTTCAATTTAGTTTCAGCTTCCCTTAAAATTCCTGCTGTTTATCCACTTTGCCCACACGGGAACCAGAAGCTTTCCTGCTCATTTCTGTCAAATTAAATTAATGGGGAGAAAAAACAACCACACAGATGCTCCAAATCCCAGGCTGGAACTGCAGAGTTTTGGCTCTTGCATCTGACTCTCAGTGTGGTTCAAAAGGAACTCTGGTGGCACTTGGGGCACTCAGAAAAGGCAAAAGAGCAGCAATTTTCATGTTTAAAGGGAGAGCTGAATTTTTCAGCCAACTCTGAAAGGTGAGCTGTGGAATCTGGGATCTGGGGTGTGTGCATGTGTAATGGGCTGATTTCCTGTGGCAGTGCACAGGGGTTTTCCTATGCCTGCACTGGCCAGATGAGCTTTTCTGCTAAAATAATTGTCTAAAAAAAACAACTGGGAAGCTTCTGGGAGTGTGAGGGAGGTGCCTCCCCCACCTGCAGCTCCCAGCAAAGCACCTGGGAGGGGTAGGGATGGAAACCCAGCTGGTGGCCCAGAGCCCTCTGCGTGTGCTTTGGAGATTTGACTCTTTTGGGACAGTTTGATGTTTCCAACATCAAAGCCATCTCCTTCTTTGCAGCTAGCACAGGACCTGGAGAAGAGCTCCAGATCCAGTGGCCCCAGTCACAAATGCACTGGGGTGAGCTTTTGCAGCCACCCAAGGGCAGAACCTGTGGATGCAGATCCCAGTTTTGTGCAGGGAATTAAGAAGGTGCCAATGCAGCAGGCAGAGCAGGGCACCAGCCAACTGCTTCTGCCCTCTGCTCGTTGCACTGCCAAGGACCACCAGCTGAGGGGAGAAGAAATTGATTTGTGACTTTACCCATGTCTGAGAACCCAGATTGTCCTTTGATTTGGCTTTTTATGGGCAGCTCAGACCTTCTCCTGCCACCTCTCCAGTGGCCTTTCCTTTCCTTTCCTTTCCTTTCCTTTCCTTTCCTTTCCTTTCCTTTCCTTTCCTTTCCTTTCCATTTCCATTTCCAGGAATGCTCCAGATGAAGGGCTGGATTCTCATGGTGACCCCAGGAATGCTGCATCAGTGGTGCTGCATCCTGAGCATGGATTTCCTTTGTCTCCTAAAAGCTGTTGGAGGGTGAGAGGAGTTCCCAAACCTTCAAGCAGAAGGCAGCAGTTTTGTTTATCAGTGTTAATGAGAATGAGCTGGTCTGGCTTCAGTGGAACCAGCTCTGGAGCAGGAGAAGGGTGGAATGTATAAAATCAGGGATGTGAAGCTGTGGAAGTTCAATGCCAAGGATGTGTTTAGGGTTTTGCTGAGTTGGAGTTAAAGAGAAGATCAGAAGTAAGCACTGATCCTATGGAAAATACGTGTTTTGGGATTCTTTCATATCTTCTAATTGCAAACATTGCATTAGGTGCTGTTTGCAGGATTAGGACCAAAATTGGCCAAACTGTTTCTAAATGCTGAGGGACAGAGAGCTCCAGGATCCCAGCCCAGTTTTGAGGTTCTTCCTCTCTAAACCAATCTGGGACTCTGGGGAAAAACCAAACCTAAACTTTGCTCTCCTCAATAACTCTGAACTATCACAGTCTGGGAGATTCTGCCCCAGGATAGGTTATTTCACACCTTTGCTGTCCTTTAGTGCTGCCCAGCTGGAGGCAGGGAGCAACAATTTCTGGGAATGTGAATCTGGGCAGTGTTTTGTAGCACAGAACTTTTGGATTTTTTAAAACTGCCAGGCAAGAATCTCTAAAATGCATCACAAGCCCTCAATTTGGGGTTTAAGGGTTCTCTTAATTCCCAGTGAATTCCTCAGCAAGAGCCTGCCAGCCACAATTTGGTGTCAGCTGTGAAAATGTCAGTGTCACCTCTCAGAGCAATGGGACTGGGATGAGGAGGTTGTGCAGATCAGCAGCAGCACTGAAGTGCTCAGATGTGTTTCAGGTGGGGATTAGGAACCTTTCCATGGCAGCCCTTGTCCCATGGAGGTTATGTACACGTTTATCCCACAGCTCAGGGAAGGTCTGGGGCTGTCTTCAGTCCCCTCCTTAGCATTTCCACCTCCTGCCCCTGCATCTGGCACACAGATGTTGCAGCTTCTCCTCAGCTCTTCCCTACTCTGCCTCAGGCTGTTAAATCAGCACCTTTTTTCTGATTAAAATTCCTGAGTAAAGCTGAAGTGGAGTGAAAGTGCTCCTGGCTCTTCTGGCACGAGGAGTTTTGTAGCAGAAGGGCACCGAGGGCAGAGTTGTTCCTCCCTGGGGTATAGCCAGCAGCAGGTCCTGGCACAGGACTGGATTTTTTGTCTTTCCTTCCCACTGCTGATTTTCCACAAGCAGGAAGCCTCTGCAAAGACACAGCATAAATGCAGTTTAGGTTTGTCCAAGAATCAGAGGGCAGTTGGATTGGAATTCTTGGAGCATGTCCTGAGGGAATGCAGCTCCTGGTTTGGTTCCCCAGCCTTTGGATATCTCTGCAGATGATGCCCTGGGAAAGGTTCCCTGCTAAGCCAACTTCTATTTAAGGCTTCAGACACTGACATCCCCTCCCTCCAGTCTTTCCCAGCCTGTGGATTCCATCAGTCTGGATTTGTTAAAGGCTGCAGCCAGTTGGAGCTGTGCCAGGGCAGACTGCAGATCCTTTCCCCCTGGAATCTGACACTGCTCAACTTCGAGGCAAAACACAAGGAAGACTCAGCCCCTTGGCCACAGAGTTCCTGGAGTGTGAGACAGATCCCTCCTGAGGCAAATGGGAATGATGGAACCTTGGGATTCCCTGTGCCAGGGTGTCGCCTTGCCCTAGGAGGTGGGAGCAGCTGCATTTTTATCCATCAGGATACAAAGGCACCCTGCAGAGCTGGAAGGACTGGCTGGGTGACAGGCAGGTCCCTCCCGTGCCTGTGCCAGCCCTGGGATTGGGGAACCAGAACCAGAATTCCCTTGTCCCCCTCCCTCTCAGTGGGTGTGATTGCAGGAAAGCCCTGCAGACAGGAATGACCATTCCTCCTGGCTGCTTTGTGTGCAGCAGGAAATGAGGTTCTGCTCCTTGGGATGACACTGGAGGGGGAGAGGATTCCTGTTTCCTGCATTTCTTCTGCTCCCTGAATGCTGACATCAAACAAGCTCCCCTCATATGTAGAATTAAATCCTGGCTCTCCAGGTCCAGTTCTTCCTGGGCTGATGCCACCTGGACACAGGGCTGAGCCCCTTCATCCCAACTTGTCACCCCACTGCCAGCTGACAGAGGGCAGGAGCTGCCTGGGGATGGCCCCTGGCTGCTCAGCCTGTGAGCCAAACACCTTTTTTAAAGTTATCCATTTCATACAGGAAGGTGAACTCTTGCCACCCAGGAGCTTGCTGAGGGTTTTGCTAATGACTTTGAGTGGGTCTTGAATCCAAGTCTCCACTGGAAGAGGAGGCTCCAGAGGGCTGGAACTCCTCTGCTCTGGAGCCAGGCTGGGAGAGCTGGGGGTGCTCAGGATAGAGATGAGAAGGTTTTGGCGAGGCCTCAGAGCCCCTCCCAGTGCCTAAAGGGACTCCAGGAGAGCTGGAGAGGGACTGGGGACAAGAGGTGGAGGGACAGAACACAGGGAATGGCTCCCACTGCCAGAGGACAGGGATAGATGGGATACTGGGCAGGAATTGTTCCCTGGGAGGGTGGGCAGGCCCTGGCACAGGGTGCCCAGAGCAGCTGTGGCTGCCCCTGGATCCCTGGCAGTGCCCAAGGCCAGGCTGGACAGGGCTTGGAGCAGCCTGGGACAGTGGAAGGTGTCCCTGCCATGGCAGGGTCTTGAAGGGGGTGATCTCTAAAGTCTCTTTAAAACCAAGCCATTCTGGGATTCTGTGATTTCAGAAAAATCAATGTATTTTGCATTTGGTGATTTAAAACCCCCACAGACAACAAGCCAAAGCAAACTAAAGAAGCACCAGCACCCTCCCCACTCAATAAAAGAATGTAGAAACCACAAGCAGCTGTCCCAGAGGGGCTCATGGTGAGTGTGCCCCAGCCCAGCAGAAGTCAGTCAAGGCTGTGCTGGTGCTCAGGGTCTGAAGTCAGGGGCTGATCTCCAGCACTTTCCTGGTTGCCCTGTGCTCAGCATTGCTCCACTCTGCCTTTTCAAAGAGCTCTTGCATCACTTTGTGCTTCCCAGCTTGTGCAGCTGTGGGAGGAAACACAGATTTCCAGGGTCTCTTGGTGTGATCAGTGTCTCTGGGATGGGATTTCAGCTTTGGGAGCTGTTGGCTCTGAGTTGCCTGACCCTTAAACAAGCAGTTGGGATAAACCTCTCTGCAAACATCAGTCTTTGTGCTTTGTGGTTGGGTGGATCTGCACTAATCCAGGTGGAGGTGAATCCAAACCATCCTCTCCACCCCTGAGTTCCCTTACCTGGCAATCATCTTTACCAAGCTTGCATTTACATTTCACTGCAGTTTTCCCATTTTCATTTTTCTTTTCCATCAGCTTCGCTTGGTGTTTTAAACAAAACAAATCCCAGTGCTGAGCAATGAGAGTGACATTTGCTGATAAAGGCTGGAGGCACAGGATGGATCTTCTGTGTTTCCCAGGAATTGTGCTGCTGTGCCAGGGATGCGTGAAGGGGGAGATAAAGCTGGGAGCTCCCTCCCCACCAACAGCTGCTATCAAGGAGGTGTCACAATAAATGCATTACTCAGCTCCTTGAGGTGCTTACAGGGCTGTTTCAGCTGCTCCAGCTGCCAATAACCATTCCTCACACCCCGTGATGGGGATGGAAATCACTCACCTAAACTCTGTCTGCAGGAATATCCCTGGAATTCCCGAGGCTTGAGGCTCCTGAATCTTTCCCAGCTGTTGCAAGGATGTGTCAGAGAGCACCAGGGGCTGTGCAAAGCCCACCACAAGCTTCCAGCAGTGCCTGGAATGTAGAGCTGAGGAGGGATTGATGGTTAGGAGCTGCAGCTGAGGGTTTGAAGGGAACTGGGACCAGTGGGTGAGGTTTGGATGTGACTGTGGAAAATCACCCCCAAATCACCCCAAAGTCACCCTGTGGGGGCAGAGGGGCTCTGGTGCTGCTCCCCCAGCTCAGCCTGACCTTACCATGGCCTCAGCCTTTCCCTGCTCTGCTGTTCCTGCTGTTTCCTAGGAGCTGACAGGGACTTGGGCTCTGTTCTACCTGTCAAGGGAATTACTTCTCAGCTCAGCTTCGTGGCAGGCCACAGTTCCCTTTGTGTGCTTGTCCCCAGTGCACAGCTCGGGCTTGCAGCATCTTTGTTCCAGGCAATGATTTGCTCAGAGAGATTTCTCTCCTGCTTTCTGCAGTTTGGCTTGAGTGTTCAGAGATTAAAAATGGTGTTTCAGCTGTAAACAGAGCAGGTTTGTTCTGCAGAGATGCTCACCTGAGCCCATTTTCACCTTCAAAAGTCAATTTATTGTAGTTTCTTTCTTCTGATGTCACTTGGAGCAAGTGTAGGAGCTGCAGGAGTATTTTGGTGGAAGATAGGTCAGAAATCACTGCCCAAGTCCCACTTTGGGTAACAAGCTCAGGCTCAGGATGTTAATCCTGATCCTTCAGCCCCAGCTCAGTGCTTTAACCAGGGCATGGTTGTTGTGCTTGAGACAAAGAGAACTTTGTTTACCTGTGAAATTTGCTCGTTGTGATTTTTCTGCTCAGTGGAAAGGAAGAACACAACTCAAAATTAGCTGCTTGGCTGCCCTTGAGAAAAAAATATATTCATGTTAGAAACAGCAAAGTAAATAACACGTCCCTGTTAAGTGCCTGATAGTTATACATATTACATCCCAGAGTAATTATCATTTAATTAGCACTCTGGCAACAGTGGAAGGAGATGGAATTACCACACAGTTCTTGCTGAGGGGTCTCGTGTTCCTGAAGAGGAATTCCTGCATTCCTGGAAGGGCCCTTCAGGGAGTGTGGGCCCAGCCGGAGCCAAACCCCCCCCAGGGCAGCAGAGACCCAAAACCTGCAGGGATCCCTTTGCTTTGGCCACAAGGAATGAGGTGCTCCCCCCTGAAAGGCAGTGGGAGCAGATTTAGGATTTGATTTGGGATTAGATGAACACGTGTAGTCTTGGCCACCCAGACTCTCACCATCTGAGGGGTTTCTAGGGAGAAATGTTTGGCCTCTTTTTTCTTTGCCTTCTCCTGCACTTTGTTTTTTTGTCAGTCAGGCTGTAAGCACCAAGTGTTAAAGAAATCAGTGCTATTCCTCTTTGAATATTTTTATATTCAATACAAATATCGATTTCCTTTTTATTCCACCTGATCTTTAGGGTTTGGGGTGGAGGGGTTGAAATGAGAAGGCCTGCAAGATTCCAACCCCAGCCATCCTCTGAAATAAAAGGCCACGAAATCTTTCCCCTTCACAGAGGTGAAATCTCAGCATCCACGTGCTGCCACTGGGGCTTTTGAAGAGGTGCAAACTCAAATACTTGAATCTGGGGTTTATAATCAGACTTGATTGTCCTCTCGAGGAGCTGAGGAGCTGTTTGAAGGTGCTGTGAGTGTTAAATCCCAGGATCTGGTGAGGCTCCTCCTGCTCTGCTCCCAGCTGCCAACGAGCTGGATTTCAGTGGCTGCCAATTAGCACAAATGAGCTTTTAAACTACTTCTGGTGCAACTTTGAAGCCACTGGCTGATTTTGCTCTGGGGAGGCATGCATCCCTGCCGTGGAATAAATAGGTCTGATTTGCATAGGCAAACAGTGCCACTTTAATGGAGATTCCTGTGGGACTGGAGTCCCCGAGGAGCTCTGAGGAGGTGCTTGAGGCTGGGTTGGGGTGGTTGATGGTCCCTGTTGGGGGTTAATAAAGGGCTGTGCTCCCCTTCCCTGCCCCATTCCAGAGCAGCAGCTTCCTCAGCAGGGACCCACCAGTGGGGACTCTCGGGTTTCCTCACCTCCCAGCTCAGGTTAAAATTACAAATCACTTGCCTTTGTCAGAACTGTATCTCCTGTCGGTGACCACGCTTTAGCTGATGGGACAGCAGCAAACATCCCTGTCCCTTCTGGAGCCCAGGCTGGGGCTCAGCTCCTGGGCTGCTTACAGGAGGTGCTGGAACATTTCTGTGCAGGGAAAATGGAACTGTGATTTCCAGGTCTGCTCTGAGGGTCACTTCTTTAGGGGGCCAACCATAGAGGGGAAAATAAAAGCGGGTTAGCCAGATCCTGAGCCTTCTTGACTCCTCATCTCTGCTGATCTGGGCTCCCTTTGTGTCCTGCCTTGATTTGCAGTGGCTTTCCAGGCACAGAAGTTGTTTGTCTTGCATCTTTTTTGCGTTTTTCAGTGGCTTCCAATATGAGCCAGTGCACAAATGAAAATCCTGCTCTGCTTTATCTCAACCCCAAGCCTGAGAGTCTGTGTGGTGTCTCCTGTGGGAGTATCCCTAATAAATCACAGTGAGTGATCACAACTATTCCCCAATTCTGCCTTTGTGGATAAATGGGGCCTTTTAAGGGTGAAACCTCTGGCATGCAGATGTTTGCAGATGTGATGTAGGGGCTGTGGGAAGAAGCCTCAGCCCCTGAGCTCTGGGGAGGCACCTGGACACGTCCCTGTGTGCCAGAGGGGCCCCCAGGTGTGAAGGAGGGGGCATCCCCCAGTGCCCCCAGCAAGAGCTCTGCAAGTGCCAGGAAATGGGCTCACATGAGGAGCCCTCTTCCAAGAACATCCCAAGGGAGAATCCTGTCATTGCAACTATGTCCTCTTTTTCTCAAGAGCACCAAGTCCCATTTGAAGGTAATTATCAATTAACTTTGGCCAAGGTGGCTTCTCTGGGGTTTGTGCTCCGGGACTCAGAGTGCAGCCCCCAAATGCTGCCCTTGCTGTTACAGAGGGCACAGGAGCACCAGGGCCATTGGAGATGTCACCTGGAGTTATTTCCAGTGATGGAGAACAGCCCCAAACACTTTCTGCACCTTCTCATGGCCCTGAGCAAGGCTCATCCCAGCTCAGGGCTCTTGGGCTCAAGGGGTTCCCAGGTTGGTGCCTTTTGTGGGGTCCCAGCAGAGTGGGTGTGGGAGCTGGATGGGCTCTTGGCATGAGGGCTCCTGCTGTGGGAATGGGATCAGCCCTGATCCTTGGGCTGGAGTTTCACATCAGGGGACTGAATTGCTCCCTGCACATGAGCATTTGGGCAGCCTAGAGCAGCACATCCATCAGGGGACTCCTGTGCCTGGGGCGTGAGGGAGGTGTCCAAGCATCCAGGGATCTTCAGTGCCTGGGGTTTGAAAACATACCAGGAAGGAAAAGACTTGTAGGCAGTGTCTGAGGCAGCAGTTTCACCCTGGAGGGGAAGTCCTCTTGTTGAGCTTGGATGAGGAAATTGCAATCAGCAGTGGTTCCCAGGCTGTGTGTGGGCACAGGGTGGGCACCAGCTTCTGATGCTGCTCTAGCAGGGAGTTGGCAGCAAGGCTGAGAAACAGCAAACCCTTGCTCAGAAGGTTGTTAACCTCAGGGCTTTTCTCACCAGAGACTTAGGTCTGGCACCTGTAGCAATAGCAGCAGTGAATTCAGCAGCTCCAATGGGGAAAGCACTAAACTGATTTATAAATGGTTTTTCTCAAGAGTATCCAGGTGTTAAACTCACCTGACAGAGGAGAAAACAGATCTACAAATGAGTTAAATGCTTTGCCTGAAGTCCCAGAGCAGGCAGAGAACAGTGACAAAGTCAAATGTGTGTTCAGCAAGGTCACAGGCATGGGTAGATAGATCTAAGAGGTATTTTTAAAAATCCAGTTTTGACAGCCTCCTTGCCATTAAAGTTTAAGTGGTATTAATCTCCAGTAAATTCAGCAAAGCCATTCAATCCAGCATCTCTTTTATGTGGTATCTCTTATTTTTAATTTGTTTCACAGGTTCTGTAGTACTTAGCAACAGCAGGGAAATAAACCCATTGGAAACAGACAATTAACCAAGGGCACTGGGGCAGGGAAACCGGAATTGTTCAAGGAACAGCTCTTGGAGATGCTGCCCTGGGGATGAGATTAAGGAAGGGATGCTGCTGGGGACTAAAATGCCATTCCTTCATGGACATTTGGTTACATTCCTGGGAAAGATATCCAGCTTTCTCCATTCCCCTGGCAGTGAAGGAGAGTTGGGAGCATGGCTCTTCCCAGCTCCTGCTCTGCACAGAGGTGGCTCACAGGAATGTGTCATTCCCCTTGGGAGATGTGCTTTGTGTGTGACACTAGATTTTGGGCTTTTGCCCTCAGGCTCCTGCCTGGGCAGTGCCAGCAGCTGCCTCCCCTGGCTGCCCTGGCCTCGGACACCCAGCCCTTCCTGCAGACATCCAGGGGCTGAGGTCACTGCCAAAGCAAACCCTGCTCCACGGAATGCATCCTGCCTGCCTGGGGGGTTTGGGCTTGGGAGGAGCTGGGATAGGGTAAGGAAGGGGTGGGATGGGAGCACCACATGCTTGGGAGTGTGGCAGAGGAGCCTGTGGGGAGAAGGCTGAGGGGGCCAGGCCAGGCAGGAGGTTCTGCCTCAGCCTCAGCCTCTCTGTTGCCTCCTGGGTATGGCCCAGCCCTGTCTGAGGACAGGAGTGGGATGAAGCTGAGGGAGACAAGGGGCAGGTGGGGCAGGGCCAGCTCTGTCTCTGGGTCTCTGGTTTGCTCTACCTTACCCCAATTCCCTGGGCAGGGATTTCTCTTATCTCTCTGCAATCCCATTTCAGGGAAGGGGCTCACTCCAGCTCCAGGCTCTGCCTGACCTCTCCCATCCCAGCCTGCCTCTCCAGGGACCCCAGGGGCCAGGTCAGGCTCCACAGGGCAGTTCCCATGGGAGTGGATGGTCCAGAAGCCAAGTGCCACTGGAAACCAGACCTGCTGCTTTCCAGTGGCTTTTTAATTCCTCCAGTTCCCCTCCTCCTCCGTTTCTCTGAGAGAGCAGAGGTTTGTTTCCTCCATGGCTTTGCAGAAGGGGTGGCCGCAGGTGCCCTGAGAACAGGATGTCACCTGGGGGTGGTGGCAGTTCCAGGGTGGCCTGGGGACACTCAGCAGGGATGCTGCCCCTCAGCAGCATCACTGGGACCAGTGGGTGAGTTGTGGTTGTACTGGAGGTTTGGATGTGACTGTACAAAATCACCCCAAAGTCACCCTGTGGGGGCAGAGGGGCTCTGGGGCTGCTCCCCCAGCTCAGCCTGACCTTACCATGGCCTCAGCCTTTCCCTGCTCTGCTGTTCCTGCTGTTTCCTAGGAGCTGACAGGGACTTGGGCTCTGTTCTACCTGTCAAGAGAATTACTTCTCAGCTCAGTTCCCAGAGCCATCCTGCTGAGCTCAGACTGGGCCCAGTGTGGTGCTGCAGTGGGCTGCACTGGTCAGGGAGCAGTCAGAGCTGGAGGCTCCACCCAGGTATCCCTGATTGCCAGGACACTGCTGCCTGTGGAGCAGAGAGTTTGGGTGGATTCTGTCCCCCAGGGATCTGCCCTGGGGCAGGCTCTGGCTATCCCTGTTCGATGATCAGAGGGGTCAATCCTTAATGCCCCAACCTTGTAGCAAATTTCCACACAAACATTCCCTTGTCTAAGCCTGTGTTACTCATCCCAGACTTTCATATTTATTTATTTATTTATTCTCTGAGCACAGAGGGGACAGCACTGAGTTGTTTCTTTTGCAGGCAGGTCCTTAATCTTGCTTCTGGCCAAGAGAAAATCCAGTGTTTTATCACAGAGTGTCACATGAAAATAAAGGTGCTGTTCTTCCCTTCCCTGCTGTCATCAGGGAAATCCTTGATAGGCCACTAATTAAAGCCACAGGCCTTAATTTGATAATTTACCTGACATTTTCTGCATATTGTGAGCTGGTTGAATTCAGCCCAGGAGCTCAGGCTCCCAGAGCTGCCTGCTGAGATGCTGGATCCCACCGGCAAGCCCCAGCTGGGCCATGAAGGCGCAGAGAGGCAGCAGGAGTGGGAAATCTCAAGGTGGAAAATGGCCACCCAGACTCGAGCCCCCAGCTGGGGTGTCCCCTGCACAGCTGTGCTGTCCCCAGCACGGGGAGGACAAGGAGCTGCTGGGGCACAGCCAGAGGGGGCTATGAGGTTGATCAAGGGACTGGAGCTCCTCCCGTGTGGAGACCGGCTGGGGAATTTTGCATTGTGCAGCCTGGGGAAGAGGAGGTTGTTGGAGACCTCCCAGCACCTCCCAGGGTCTGGAGGGGACACAGGGAAAGCAGAGAGGGACCCTGCATCAGGAACTGGAGGGACAGGGCAAGAGGAAAGGGTACAAAGTGCCGGAGGGCAGGGCAGNAAGCCATTCTCTGGGTTCTGTCCCTCCATCTCTTGTCCCCAGTCCCTCTCCAGCTCTCCTGGGGCCCCTTCAGTTTGGACAGGGCTTGGAACACCCTGGGACGGTGGAAGGTGTCCCTGCCAGATGGAACTGGATGAGTTTTAAGGTCTTTTTAACCTAATCCATTCCATGATTGTAAGATGTGTGATTTCAGTGTGTTGAATTAGGAATGGCAAGGTTGGAAGAGGGACAAAGAACTTCCTCCTGGGCTGTCCCAAATGCTCCAAGTGTGAGGCAGTGCCTTGTGGCATGGGAGGTGAGCAGCTCCAGGATCTGAGTTTATTAGAACCAGCAGCAGTTTAATGGGAATTGGACACCATGGAAGTTCTTCCAGTCTGTTCTCAGCCTCTTGCAGTCAATGGTAAACCCACTAATTATTTTTTTAATATCTTTTTTCTACATATTTTATAACCTGCTCTTTAGTGTAAAATTGGAAGCCAAATCCAATTGTGGGGGAAAATTAATTTCCTTGAATTGCAGGAGCAATCTCCTTGAGACTTTTTAATCATTAGATGATAACTGTGAGCTAAAGAAAGGAAGACCATTAAAGTAACTTAATAGAGCAGGATAAACGTTTTTCCCTGTATCTCCTTCATCTTTATTTAGAGATCCATGAGGAGGATATTTCATAAAAGCTGCTCTTCTTGACCTTTCTGTTCTATAGAAGAACCAACCAAAAGAATGGCAAGGAAGTAATGCTGTGGAGTTCTGGATAGAAACCAAATAATTCTGCTCAACATCTCTGCTCTTCCTTCCTGCCAAATTCTGCTTTTCCTTTCTCATTAAATGGAGAATAGCTATTGGGACAAATAAAAATGCATTCGGCTGAGCTGGGTGATTTTTAAAAACAAGCTGTGTTAATGCTTTTAATTAAGGGGCAGAGGAACAAGAGGCTTTATCAGCTCTTTGTCTGCAGGCCATTATTTCGTTGGGGATGAGCAATCCATTATTGTCAGCGGCCACCTTTTTGAGGGATTTACTCCCAAATCAAATGGTGTTTTTATTTAAATTGTTGAGTGCTGCTTGATTCCTCATTTATTCAACGTGGAGGCATTGTTGCAGAAGAGAATGGAGCACTTAATTTGGATTGCTCGAGGGACCAGGAGCGGTGCCTCGGGAGCTTCCTGGAGTCCTGGGCTGGAAAGGGACGTGCAGCACAATGGGGAAGGGGAAAGCTTGAAGGTGAAGTTGCTAAATGCCAGTTAAGCTGTTTCCAAGAGAATTTTGGGAAGGATTGATGGCTCTGTGCTTTATAAAGTGAAGTCATGTTATAAAGTGAAGTCTCAGGAAGGAATTGTTCCCTGGGAGGGTGGGCAGGCCCTGGATCCCTGGCAGTGCCCAAGGCCAGGCTGGACATTGGGGCTGGGAGCAGCCTGGAACAGTGGAAGCTGTCCCTCAGCTCTCTGGTACAGCTCCTGTTCATGGCTCCTGAGCTGTTTCCAGTCCAGAAAACCTCATTTACCCGGTTGAGAGTTCCCACTGATCCACATTATTGGGTCCAAACTGCACTTTCCTTTGTCTCAGACTTTCTCCTGGATTCTTCTTCTTGCTTCTACCTCTTCTCTGAGTTTTTGACAGGAGAAGTCAGAGGTTTCCACACCTATTCCCAGTGAAGGAGATGAACTGGATTGTTCATACTTTGGATAAAACCAGAGCAATTTTCCCTTCTCCTAAATTCCAGGAGGTAATCTAGGATAATGGAACTATTAGATTTGGCATCTCTAAGGTGGTTATCATTTCAGAAGGAATTGTTTCTGTTAATGGCAGTTAACTTGCTACAAATAAAGCAAGAGAATTGAAATCTTAAGTACCAGAGTGGCAGCAAACCATGAAACATTATCCTGCTCTGTGGAAGGAAGGCTGAGCCAGCTGTCAGGGAAGAAATCTATTGGAAAAACCTTCTGATGGATTCCAATTGGAACTAATTTAACGTGGCAGCAGCATCCAGCTCTTCTTCTTTCTATTAGAAATATTACAATGTCTATAAATAATAATATTAAAGTGGGGCAGAAGCTTTCATCCAAGGAACTTGTGGTTTACATCAGGATGAGTTTGGTGGATGTTGGTGGAGCTGAGCTGTGAAATCCTTGGAATTACTGAGCTGCCCTAGGGACCCCAGGAGCTCCTCTGGCAGATTTGGGCACTGTGTGAGGTGTGGATGGAGAGCTGGAGCCTGGGCCGTGCTGTCTGTGGCCAGGTCTGGGGGAATTCAGGGCTGTTTTCCACCTCTGCAGGCCAGAGCCTTGGACGTGCTCCAGGGCATGGACAGGGCTGGGCTGGGATTTGAGCCAGAATTTGGGGGCTGCTGTTACAACACAGGATCCCATTGCCCCATTCCTACCTCGAGAGCAGCTTCCCTCTGGAGAACAGGCATTTCTAGGGGGTGTGGGATTCCATGGGCATCCCATCCCCCTGCTCAGGGCTGGGAGCTCAGGGTGGGCAGGGGAGTCCTGGAGCTCCCAAAAAATCAGGCTCTGGCAGGACCTCGCTGTAACATTCACTGGCAGCTCCCTGCTGGACTGAGTGGCTCCCTGGGTTTTTTCTTTACAGCATGGATTCAAAGAGCAGCAGTCAAATGGAGGATGCTTTTTCTATTTCTGTTTCAGCAGAGGGAATATCCCAGGGGCAGGCTCTGCACACACCATGACAGCAGCAGCTGAGTGTCCCCGAGCAGCACGAGCAGAACCACTCGGGAGTGTTCAGTGCTGTGCTCTGGGCAAAGTGCAGTTTTATGGAGAGGGTCAGAAGGGCTAAGCACTCAAAAAATTTCCTGAAATGTGATCTCAGAGTGTGTGAATCAGAGCTGCAGCCTCATCCCAGGGCAGCTGTAGCAGCTGGAGAGCTGGTCCAGGGGTTTGCGAGTAGTGAGGGTCATTAGTAAACACAACCATCTATAATATCCTTAAAATTGCACAATTATGACAAATTAACCCCTGGCACTGTGTTTTCCCTCCCTCCTTGTGCTATTCCATTGGTGCTCCCAGTTTTCTGTGTTATTTCCCTGCCCAGCCCCTGTTCCTGGCTGCTCCTGCAGTGTGAGCTCAGAGCTCTGAGCTGGAGGGCACGAGGTGCAGGATGGATGTGACAACTTGATCCCTAACCCAGAGCCCTGCTAATACTGGGGGAACTGGGAAATGACCACACAGATGCTTCTGCAAACAGTTTTTAAAGGATTTGCTTCTTCAAATTTGCAGTGAGCTTGTAGCTGGTGGCAGTGGCTCCTTTGTGATTCCAACTGGAAACACTCTTTTCTGGAATACCCTAAAAATACCCATCCTAAAGTCTACTCCATTCCAGGCTGGAAGCAAGAGAAGGGAATGGCCATTATTGTCTTTCCTTCATTTATGGGCAGAGGTTGTGCCCTTGCCCACAGACATCCCAAGGTATTTCCAGCAAAGCAGTTCCTTCATAATTTAATTCCAGGAAAGCCTGTCTCCAGTCTGAAATGAGTCTGAGTCTGAGTCTACAGACTGAAATGAGCTTGGATTTTGGACAATTCATTGCAGTGCTAAAACAAGGTCTTCAAAGGCACATTGCCATGAAATCTTTGGGATAACCAGTGGTAGGAGGCACCTGAACCCAGCAGCTGTGCAGCAATGAGCCCATGGCCCAGCAGAGATGGAGCAATGTCCCTGAGTGTTCCTGGGGATCTCTCCTGTCCCTGAGTGTTCCTGTGGATCTCTCCTGTCGCTGAGCATGTTCCTCAGGATCTCTCCTGTCCCTGAGTGTTCCTGTGGATCTCTCCCTGTCCCTGACTGTTCCTGGGGATCTCTCCCTGTCCCTGACTGTTCCTGGGGATCTCTCCCTGTCCCTGACTGTTCCTGGGGATCTCTCCCTGTCCCTGACTGTTCCTGGGGATCTCTCCCTGTCCCTGACTGTTCCTGGGGATCTCTCCCTGTCCCTGACTGTTCCTGGGGATCTCTCCCTGTCCCTGACTGTTCCTGGGGATCTCTCCCTGTCCCTGACTGTTCCTGGGGATCTCTCCCTGTCCCTGACTGTTCCTGGGGATCTCTCCCTGTCCCTGACTGTTCCTGGGGATCTCTCCCTGTCCCTGACTGTTCCTGGGGATCTCTCCCTGTCCCTGACTGTTCCTGGGGATCTCTCCCTGTCCCTGACTGTTCCTGGGGATCTCTCCCTGTCCCTGACTGTTCCTGGGGATCTCTCCCTGTCCCTGACTGTTCCTGGGGATCTCTCCCTGTCCCTGACTGTTCCTGGGGATCTCTCCCTGTCCCTGACTGTTCCTGGGGATCTCTCCCTGTCCCTGACTGTTCCTGGGGATCTCTCCCTGTCCCTGACTGTTCCTGGGGATCTCTCCCTGTCCCTGACTGTTCCTGGGGATCTCTCCCTGTCCCTGACTGTTCCTGGGGATCTCTCCCTGTCCCTGACTGTTCCTGGGGATCTCTCCCTGTCCCTGACTGTTCCTGGGGATCTCTCCCTGTCCCTGACTGTTCCTGGGGATCTCTCCCTGTCCCTGACTGTTCCTGGGGATCTCTCCCTGTCCCTGACTGTTCCTGGGGATCTCTCCCTGTCCCTGACTGTTCCTGGGGATCTCTCCCTGTCCCTGACTGTTCCTGGGGATCTCTCCCTGTCCCTGACTGTTCCTGGGGATCTCTCCCTGTCCCTGACTGTTCCTGGGGATCTCTCCCTGTCCCTGACTGTTCCTGGGGATCTCTCCCTGTCCCTGACTGTTCCTGGGGATCTCTCCCTGTCCCTGACTGTTCCTGGGGATCTCTCCCTGTCCCTGACTGTTCCTGGGGATCTCTCCCTGTCCCTGACTGTTCCTGGGGATCTCTCCCTGTCCCTGACTGTTCCTGGGGATCTCTCCCTGTCCCTGACTGTTCCTGGGGATCTCTCCCTGTCCCTGACTGTTCCTGGGGATCTCTCCCTGTCCCTGACTGTTCCTGGGGATCTCTCCCTGTCCCTGACTGTTCCTGGGGATCTCTCCCTGTCCCTGACTGTTCCTGGGGATCTCTCCCTGTCCCTGACTGTTCCTGGGGATCTCTCCCTGTCCCTGACTGTTCCTGGGGATCTCTCCCTGTCCCTGACTGTTCCTGGGGATCTCTCCCTGTCCCTGACTGTTCCTGGGGATCTCTCCCTGTCCCTGACTGTTCCTGGGGATCTCTCCCTGTCCCTGACTGTTCCTGTGGATCTCTCCTGTGCAGGACCCCGGCCATGATTGGCTGCTCCTTCGTGGTCAACAGGAAGTTCTTTGGGGAGATTGGGCTGCTGGACCCCGGCATGGACGTGTACGGAGGGGAGAACATCGAGCTGGGCATCAAGGTTTGTGCCTCCTGGGCAGCAAAATGTCACCCCACAGTGTTCTCAGGAACCCAGAGCTTTCACTGAGTTGGCCTAAACAATTACTGGAATCCTTCAGGGAAGCTGGGAGGTGGTGGCATTCACAGCATTTTTATTTCACTTTAAGGGAGAAAAATGACTTGGTTTTAGGGATGAGTTTAATTTTTTTCCTTGGATTCCAATCTGTATGATCTGATGCAGAAAGCTGCTGAAATGAAATGGCATTTCCAGCTTGAGCCTAGCTGTGTTGTCACAGCATTGCTGGAAGTTACAGGGATCTTAAACACCAGGAAAAACACAGTTGGGTGAACAGTGTTTGGGGGTGCTGGGACTCTTGTGAGTGTCTCAAGGAGACACAAAGCCTACAGATATTTTCCAGGCATTTAGCATCTGCAAATAAAACGTGTTCACAAGCACAAAACCTGCTTTGAACAGTGAAACTTGACAAACCAGGATTTCAGAGCTGCCTCGGTGCCTCCCCCCTGACAACATCCCTTGATTACTGTGTGCAGTATTAGATCTGGCTTAGTGATTCAAGTGTTTACACACACTGAAGTGATTCATAAATGATGAATTCCATGGTCAGAGTAACGTGGGATGGCAGAGTCTGTGGAGATTTTCCCAGGCATGGTTTGGAGTATGACACTTGTGCATTAAGGAGTTGATAGGGGGAGGCTGGAGACTTCTAACTGGAAAATTGCATTGATTGTGCTGTTGTAAAAATGAAAAATCATTGTTCAGCTCAGAGATTTACCAGAGGATATTTGCTTGGCTGGCAAGGCACAGGAAACTTAGGGAATCTATTGCTGTTGGCTATGGGAAGCAATAATCTCACTTAAACAAGGGAGTGGAAATTAAAGGCTTTCAGTGTGCCACAGAGCTCCTCTCCTTGTGAAGTAGTTACTGCTCATCCTGCAGTGGGGCTGGAGAGATCCCTCTCCAAATCCGGCCTCTCTCGTGGCTCTCCTGGTTTGTTTGGATTTGGGATTTTTGGTCTCATTGTGGAGCTGCTCTGCTCACAATAATTCAGCTCATTTGCCTGGTTTGGGGGGATTTCATTGAAGATTGGCTTCTTAACTGGAAAAATCGGATGTATCAGAGAAAAGGGTGAGCATTTGTCCTCTTCTTTTTCATGTGCTGAATTTTTTAGAAAGGCCAATAAACATCCTTTTGGGAAAAAAATCTCTTCCCTTCCCGAAGTGAGTTTCTAAAGCCATACATTTTCACACTCGTGCTGTGTGTTCTGGTCAAGGTTTTTAAATTACTGGTGGTTTTGAGAGCCAAATATTAGAAATCTGCCTTGTAAGACTGCACAGAAACTAGAACGTTAGAGATTCTTGAGCTCCAGAAATCTTTTTGTGGTTGTTTTGCTGTTTTGCCTGATAAGTGGCTGTCTGAAGTCCCAAAAGTAACTTGGGGGTTTCTTGATTGTTTCAGTGGTTCCTGGATGAAAATACATGCAGAAAGTGTTTATTTTTGATAATGGTGCAAGTTCCATCATGGTTCTGAGAATCCTGGGACACTTTTAAATGTTTTATGGATGTGATTGTCCTTCTCTGCTCTGCACTGGTGCAGCCTCACCTCAAATCCTGCCAGCAGTTTTGGCACCAAAATATCTGAAAAATCTAAAGCCAGAACTGCCCAAAGAACAAAAATGAAGTAATAAATCCATTGAGGCTACAAGAAGGACACGGAAAGGACAGGAAGGACATGGAAAATTTGCAGGGTTTCAGGCAAAAGCACAAGCTAACCCTGTTATGGGAAATTAAATCAAGGAATCTGAATAACAAATTGAAATAAAGATGTGAGAAGGCTGGGCTGGACTAACCTGGAAGGGCCAAAGCCATGTCCAAGAGTCCTGTTTTATTACTGTGCTTCAGGGTGGAGGACTCCCCATCCCTGAGGGCTTTAACAGTGGGGATGTGGCACCTGGGAACATGGTGCTGGTGGCACTGGTGGTCTTGGCAGTGCTGGAGGCATGGCTGAACTCAAACATCTCAGAGAAACTTTCCAACCAAAAGAATTTCATGATTCTGTATGTGCTGTAAAATGAGCTGTACTGTGCCTGTTGTGGGGAAGTATCTGAGCCTGATGTTTCTTTCAGCTGCTGAGTTCAGGGAGCACAATGAGAAAAGTCCTGCAGGAGCCTCTTAGAAACCCCCTAAAAGCCCCTGAAAGCCAGCCCTGGTAGTCCCATTGGCAGGGTGGCTCTGGGCTCCTGCGTGGGCACTCTGGGGTTCCACAATTCCACTGCTCAAGGCTCCCATCCTGGGGAGGCTCGGGGTGCTGGGTCCCCTTCTCCTGGCCCAGCTCAACTCCTGCTCTCTCTGAACAAGCTCTGGGCCAGCTCTCTAACCCTTTCCTGTTCTGGAGGAGTTTCTGCTCTGATTTCATCAACCTGGTGCCCAATTCTCATAGCTTGAAAGTGCTGCTGCTGCTGCAGGTCCCCAGCAGCTCCAAGTGGGGATTTTGGCACAGAGACTTCGTTCCCCATCCCTGCTCCTCCTGCTGGAAAGTTTTCATTTCTTTTGGAGCTGTTTGTGTCCCTGGGTTTCAGTGAGTGTGACTAAGTGGGGAGGCTGCCTGTGCTCTGTGCTTGGCTTGTGCTCTACAGGGAGGCTTAATGGCTTTTCATGGTTAGTCACAGACATTCCCTACAGATGCTCCATAAAATTGTGTGTATCTGTTGGAATAAAGATGCCAAAGTCTGTGCAGTGGCTGCTGCCACGGTTTCAAAGTCTGGGATGGGCTGCAAGGTTGTTTTCAGAGTATTTTGGGCTTGTGTCATGCACTGCTAATTAAAGTTATTTGAGTTGTCTTTTCGAGATTAATTTAATCAATAAGGATATTATTACTACTTTGATGGTATCATTTGTACAAATTGTCACTTGAAGAAAGCAATTAACTGAGAATGCTTATTAGCTGATCCATCCCACACCTTATTTGTGCAGTAGGAATCGATTATTGGATTCATTTAGTCAAGCACAATTCAGGGAACCCTTTGAGGTTTAACCACTGACTTGAGCTGCTTTAACTGCTGCTGTTAAATTGGCTGAGGGTCAGCTTGGAACCTTAAAACTTTTTCCAGAAAAAAAGCATGGCATCTCCTCTTAATATCCCAGACTATTTTCCCCCAGATTTGTCCTCTAAATGCAACAAGGCAGATCACTGGTGCTGCCAAGCCAGAGGATTTATGTGCACAGAGCACATGGAGTGGCATTTCCATGGCATGGGAATTATGGAATAGTTTGGGTTGGGAGGGATGTTAAAAATCATCCCATCCCACCCCTGCCATGGCAGGGACACCTCCCCCTGTCCCAGGGTGCTCCCAGCCCCAATGTCCAGCCTGGCCTTGGGCACTGCCAGGGATCCAGGGGCAGCCACAGCTGCTCTGGGCACCCTGTGCCAGGGCCTCACACCCTCACAGGTCCCAATTCCTTCCCAATATCCCACCCATCCCTGCCCTGTGGCAGTGGGAAGCCATTCCCTGTGTCCTGTCCCTACATGCCTTGTCCAAAGCCCCTTTCCAGCTTTCCTGTGGCTCCTTCAGGTCCTATAAAGCTCGAAAAGCTCCTGTAAAGCTTCAGGTCCTCGAAGCTTCTGCTGTCCAGGCTGAACAATCCCAATTTTCCCAGCCTTTCCTGAGTGCTCCATGTGGAGCTTTGAAAATAAAGGGGTACAAGAAGGCCATATTGTTGTTAGAGGGGATTTTAGCAATCAGAGCCTCCTCCTGCAGCTGCTCAGGACAAAGTGACCCCCCCTGTCCTGGCAGGAACATCGATCCTCCCGGGGGTACCCCGGCTCTGTCCCCTCCACTTCAGAAACCCTCAGAAGAGATTTAGTGACTTTTCAGTGGGACACATCTCCAGCCATGAAGGAGCCTGCTTTGTTGCTATGAGTGTGATTATTCACATGCTGAAATATTGAGACAGGCAAAAGAATAAAAGAAAAACTGTCAAAAAGGTGTGTTTAAATTCCACACAGGAGCCTGACTCTCTGCATCCAGAGAATCAAATCATTCTCTTCCTGCATGCATTTTCCATAAAATTATGTTGTATCTTTCTGTTAAGAAACGAACAGTAAGGGTGTTCAGATCAAGCAGCTCTTTCAGCATCTGTGGGGCCCGAGGTGAGGGCTGGGCAGCCTGGATCCCACGGGAGCAGAAGATTCCCTGTGGGTGGGAGCAGAGGGAGGATGGCAGAGCTGCCAGCTGGGAGAAAGATGCTTTGATTTTTTTTTTGTCCTGTGTTTTTATAAAAATAGATACACTGCAAGCACAGACTGGCCTTGCCAGGCTCACTGGGAACAGACTCCATGTGGCTTTACATGGAATTGTCACGGAGAGTGCTGGGTGGGAGTGTAATGGGGGGCACACAGATTCCATTGTTGGATGGAGGTTTGGCTGGGTTTGTGCTTGCATGGAACTTACATTTAAAAAATAGTTACTGCCTGTCACCAAAATGGAAAAACATCCCTGCTTAGGATGGAAATTGTTTTTATAATGTCACATTTTGCCTCTGCCACATGTCCGTGGAAATGGGGTTTGCTGGGGTTTGATCACCCTCCAATGTGTCTGTCTCCCTCTCAGTGCTTCTGATCAATGAATTACAGTCTGGGAGCAGGCAGAGGGAGCTGACAACAGCCTGCACCCCAAATCCTTCCTAAGCAGCCTGTCCATTGGTGCCTGGTGTGAATCCTGGCGTTCCCAGGGACTGTCACCTCTCCTGGCACGCCGAGGGATGCAGGACGTGGAGCATGTGGGATCCAGGAGTCAGGGATGATGCATTGTTTGGAAACCAGAAGGCTGAAAAGCCTGTAATTTATTCCTGATAAATTTATTAGGCTTTCAGGGTTCACAGGAGTCAGGGATGAACCCAGGTCCTTGTGGGCTTTTCCCCACCTGGCTTTGGAGAGACTGAATTGGCCATGGAATGGCTCGGGCTGCCGGGCAGGGCTTTTCTGGGAAGTGTGGGAACAAATCAGCTCAGATCTCTGAGGGATGGCCTTGGAGGAGCACAGAGTTTACTGCAGGTGTTTGTGGTTGGCTGCAGGAGGTGTGGGCACACCTGGCTGCAGGGAGGGAGGAAATGTGCCCTGGATGAGCTGAAGGCTTTGGGGTACAACTCCCAGGGATTTCATTCTCTGGGGATTGTGTACTGTGCAAACAGCCCTAAGGAGCTGAGATCTTCCCAAAATCAGTCAGGTGGAGATGGAGCAGAGCCAGTGAGGGGATGCTCAAGTGGGGCTGTTGGCAGGGGAGAATCACAGAATCATGAAATGGTTGGATTGGAGGGGACCTTAAGGATCGTCTGATCCCACCCCTGCCATGGCAGGGACAGCTCCCACTGTCCCAGGCTGCTCCAAACCCCAGTGTCCAGCCTGGCCTTGGGCACTGCCAGGGATCCAGGGGCAGCCCCAGCTGCTCTGGGCACCCTGTGCCAGGGCCTGCCCACCCTCACAGGGACCAATTCCTGCCCAATATCCCATCCAGCCCTGCCCTCTGGCAATGGGAAGCCATTCCCTGTGTCCTGTCCCTCCATCCCTTGTCCCCAGTCCCTCTCCAGCTCTCCTGGAGCCCCTTCAGGCCCTGGAAGAGGCTCTGAGCTCTCCCTGGAGCCTTCTCCTCTCCAGGTGAGCACCCCCAGCTCTCCCAGCCTGGCTCCAGAGGGGCTCCAGCCCTGGAGCAGCTCTGGGGCTTCCTCAGGACTTGCTCCATGTCCTTCCTGTGCTGGGACCCCAGATCTGCACTCTCTCCATCTGTGCTCACCTGGTAGGGAAAGAAATGTTCAAGTTAGAGCAAGATGTGGAAAAAGCAACAGGGAAACCACTAAAACCTGGAGAAATGTTATGTATCAGCCATGGGAATTGCATCTGGCACTGATCTGTGGGATGGGGCTGTGTGGGGATGGATCCTTCCTCCATCTCCAGGCACAAGGAGCATGGAGCATGGTAGCATGGTCTACCTAGACCTGCTGCTGCCTTGCAGGACCTTGGAGACTCCTGCAGTTCAGCAAACATCAAAAAAAACCCCATCAGAGGAGGTTGAAACAATTGAACAAAAAAAACCACAACCAAAACTTGCCAGCGATGCAAACTCAGGACCAGTATTTTATTTTTTCTGTCAGACACCAAAATCCGGTTAGAAATTGGGGCTTAAGGATGTTTCCAAATAAATATCAAGTGAATTTGAAGGGAAATTAAGACTAGAGTAGAACTGACCTTGGAAAAGCTCTTAGAAATACTGATACACCAGGAATACACAACCTCCATCTGTTTATTTGTACCTGTACCCCTGTTGGAGGAGATTTTGCTCTTCAGAGTGATTGTGGCATGGTTGGAAGAAATATTTCCACCCCTGAACAATATCCAATCACTGCCTGCATTTATTTTAAGAGCAGGAATCAGCACAAGTGTGAGTTCAGCTCCGAGGTTTGGCATTTGAGCTGTCAGCTCAGGATTTATGGTGGCTGCTTGAGGGTGCTTTAGCTGAAGCTCTGCTCTCATTTTCTAAACTGGTGAAATGCTTTTCACCCCAACCTTCTCCAGGGAGATGGAGCTGTGTTTGGATTGTTTCTGAGCAGGAGGTGCTGGGGTTGTGCTGTCCCTCCTTGGCAAGGGGGTGGCAGGAGGCTCCCAGCTCACTTCCCTCCTGATAGCAAAGGATTTGTCATCCCTGTTATCTCCTGGCAGATGGGACAGGTAGAGCAAGGAGAAAGGACTGATATTTTCACCCCAGCTGATTCTCCTGTTGTCCCTGACAAGTTGATTTTTATGCTGGGAAGACTCTGATCAATCTTTGCTGGGAAATGTGATGGTGCTGCCCGTGCAATAACTGTGTGAGAGTCACTGGTGGGTGAAGAAATCCATTTCAGGGCTCAGCCATGCCTTGTTGTCACTTGAAACTCTGGCAGGTGTCAGCTTTTTACTGATTTTCATGGGATTGGTACCTCTGGCAGGCTGTGGTTGGAATTTGTCAGGGGTTGGTTTAACACTGGGCCATGGTCAGAGCCTGTCCAGGGGCCTGGGTGGTGAAATCCAGATGTGGAGAGCAGGAACAGCATCCCTGTGGCTGTTGGGCTGTGGGCAGTGAGGACAAGAGGCTGGGCAGGTTCATGGATTTGGCAAAGTTTGCTTTCTTTGTGCCCCTCACCAGTGGGTTTCAGAAAGCCTGGGGGAACTCCTGCTGTGCTCGGCTTTGGTCTGGCTCTGCTCCTCCTCCTCAGCAGGACTCACCCATGTTGCTCTTTCCACTGCATTTTGGTGAGGTTTGGGTTTCCCCTGCTGTAGGATTTGGCTCTCACTGACTCTGTTCTCTGAGGCTGCCCCAGGGACTCCTCAGGCAGGCGCTCCCATCCCTGCCCACAGCCAGGCTGGGGACACCAAAGACACCCCAGTGTCCCCAGGACAGTTGAGTTTTGGTTTTCAGTAGAAAACACACAGGGTACCTTCAATGAAGAGCTGGCAAAGATGGAGGGAGAAGAAGGAGATGATGCCTGCACTGATGCAGTGAAAATGGCGAAATCCCCTTTATTTGTTGTGCTTATCTCTTATAGACGATAAAATAGTTTACATACCAGTTGTCACTAAGGTTCTGCCTAATTGGCTCATTTTCTCAACCTGTCTCTAACACACTCTATAATTGGCATACTTACAAAAAACATAGATTAAACTAACTTCAACTGCGCCACAGACTCAGGCCTTTACAGGCCTTTGCAGGCCCCAATTAGGCCGCAATTCGGACAAGGCTGGATTGTCCAACTTCTGCAAAAACACTCCGTGTCCCCCCTCAAGGAGGTATTCTTCTACAGTTTTCCATCCCACACTGTTTTTTCTTGGGCATGACTTCCATCACTTTAGCTTCTCCTGGGCTTCTAGCTCTCCATCCTCTGTGGGGACAGAGGTGACAGAGGAGGCACCTGAGCCAGCATTTTCCCCCTTTCACTGGGTGCCACGTGTTCCTCAGACACCTCCAGGGACGGGCACTCCAAACCTCCCCGGGCACTTCCAGTGCCTGGCAGCCCCTTCCAGGAAGAAGTTCCTCCTGATGTGCGAGCTGAGCCTCCCCTGGTGCAGCTCGAGGCTGTGTCCCTTGTCCCTGGGAGCAGAGGTTCCGTGGCAGTGCTGACTGGGATGCTCANTTTACAGGCCTTTGCAGGCCCCAATTAGGCCGCAATTCGGACAAGGCTGGATTGTCCAACTTCTGCAAAAACACTCCGTGTCCCCCCTCAAGGAGGTATTCTTCTACAGTTTTCCATCCCACACTGTTTTTTCTTGGGCATGACTTCCATCACTTTAGCTTCTCCTGGGCTTCCAGCTCTCCATCCTCTGTGGGGACAGAGGTGACAGAGGAGGCACCTGAGCCAGCATTTTCCCCCTTTCACTGGGTGCCACGTGTTCCTCAGACACCTCCAGGGACGGGCACACCATACCTCCCCGGGCACTTCCAGTGCCTGGCAGCCCCTTCCAGGAAGAAGTTCCTCCTGATGTGCGAGCTGAGCCTCCCCTGGTGCAGCTCGAGGCTGTGTCCCTTGTCCCTGGGAGCAGAGGTTCCGTGGCAGTGCTGACTGGGATGCTCAGGAGCCCCTTCATCTGCATCCCCAGGCATCCCTCAGTGCTGCCCCATCCAGGCCTTGTCCCCAGCCACTCCTTGCTGGTGTGGGGAGGATTCAGGGACTTCCCTGCAGCAAGAGCTGGCATGGGGGCTGCCAGCAGGGAAATAAATCATTTCAATTCTATCGTGCCAGCATCCTGCAAGGCACACTGCTCCCCTTCTTTATTGGTCCCCTGGGTCCTGGGCCAGCCCTTCCTGTCCCCATTGCCTGGGCCATGGCCACTTGCCAGCCCTGAGATCTCATTACTGTGGGATGATGCATGAGCTGGAGCAGCCCTGGCTCCCCCAGCGCCTGCTTTGGAGGCTGCAATTTGGTCAGAAATTGCTGAGCTGCAGTAAAGTTAGGCCCTCTGGAAGCTGTTTTATAGCAGCTCTCCCTGGAGGACAACTGTCCTCCAAAGTATTCCTGGGTGCCTGGAACAAGCACTGAAATCTGCCCTCATCTTCCCTGTGCAAGGTGAGCATCAGCACATTTGCTCCGTGCGTGTGCTGCAGTGTCTAGGATATAAATTACCCCATAAAGCAGAAAAACCAGGCTTGTCTCTCCCTAAAATCCAACTCCCAGCAAAACTGAACTTCTGACAAAAAAACACTCCTGGGAAATGCCAAGGAAAATGTGACACCAAGAAATGAGGCTCATAATGAACTGAGGTAAGGAATGGGGAGTTTTTCATCCCATTATATTCCTAAAGCCTTTGGAAAGCTCCCTGCCTGTCATGACTGCAAAGCAAGGGGATTTTTTGGTCTGTTTATCTGTCCTTTCTTATGAGCAGGCTCACTTGTGATGCACCTGCTGGGGCTGTGGGACACACAGGTGCCTTCCCACCTCAGCCAGAGCCACAAAGTTGATTTGATCCCTCTTCTGGTGTCTGGTGACTCAGGCAGGGCAGGAACAGCTCTGTCTCACTGAGTGTAGGCTTTTTCCAGGGGTAAGACTCTCTCTTCATTGACTACAGTTTTCCCCTAAGCTCGAGGATTATTCCTGGTAAGATGTAATCAATGCTGTTGCACTCCTGTGATTTTCAGCCCGAAACCTTGGAGTTAAAAATTCCCAAGCAGCTTTTAGTGTGGTTGGGGTCTCTGTGAGGCTTTGCTGTTGTCCTCTCTCAAGGACTTTGAGGTCAAACCTGTTCAGTTTTACAAAGAACAAACAACCCCCTGTTTTCCATCAGCCCTGGCTGCAGTCGAGGCTCTCAGAGCTGGTTAAGCAGCATTTCCTTCTCATCTGAGCCCCTCCTGGACAGGGAATGCAGCTGGAAGGCAGCTGACAGCCTGATGGGATGGCAGTGAATGGACTGACAGCATTTCCCTGCCCACATCCATCCCACCCTGCAGAGTCAGCAGGAATTGTAGTGACAAGAGCAGAGTTTGTGACTGAACATTGTCACAGGAGACCTTTCTGCCCTGCTCCTGCCTCCATCCCATGTGGCTGCAGGACCCAGCATCTCCTCCTGGATGTCCCTTGGACACCCAAATCCCTTGGCTACCCCAGTGCTTGTTTTTGGGCTCACTTGAGAGCCCTGTGTTTGGTGCCAGCCCAGGGCCAGGCTGGGTGGCTTGTGCTGTTCCCAGCCCCCAGCGCTCCCCAAGTCCCAGGGTTTGTGCCCAGTCCTGCTCCTGCCCAGTCCCTGTGCTTGGCTGGGCGTGCTCCCACCCTGCCTGGCTGCAGGGCTTTGGGAAAGGCTCTGCAGGATCCCTGGGGGATCGTGCCGTGTCCATCCCGTGGCTCCCAGTGATCCAGACAAACCCTTGGGCTCGCTGTGCCTGCTGTGCCGTGTTCGGATGGATTTTGTGTGCCTGAAGCTCGGTTGGGGTAGGAATTGCAGCACCTCCTGAGTGTAGGAATGGTGTTGGCATCCTTGGGCTCTGCCAGGACCCCTGGCAGTGCTCAGGAGCAGCAGCTCCTCTGAGATTCACTGGCTCCCTTCTCCCACAGCTTTCCCAGTACTGGCAGACCTGAGGGACTGCTTCAGTGCAACAAGGAGGAGAAAATTTTCAGTCAAATTCAGTGGGAACTCATCATTTCTCTCCTCCAGCCATCCCAGAAAATCTCCCTTTCCTACTATGAGCAGGAGGAGCCTGGCACTGAACGTGTGTCCCTCAATGTGACACCACTGAGCCTTGCCCTGAGCATCCCTGAGATAACAGTGGGAACAGCTGGACAGGATTTACATTTCCCTGTGCATTTATCCCTGCCTGGAGCATCCTTGTGATCCCCATGGAGCTTTGTGAGGCTCCTTTGGAGCAGCATTCCCAGTCAGAGCTCCCTGGGAAGGGAATTCCCTCCCAGCAGTGAACTTTCTGCCTTCCCTGAGGTGATTGGTTATTCACAGCCAGACTGTTTGCTCAGAGATGATCTGATGGCTCTAATGCACCTCTGCCTAAGGCCTGAGAGGTGTTCAACCTCTTTTTTCCCTCTCCTGTCTCTGGGGTTTCCTCAGGAGTCCCTCAGCAGGAAAGATGCTGCTGCTCAACTTCCTCAGCGGCCTCCTCCTGCTGGAGCTCACCTCCAGCCCCATCCTGCCTCACATTCCATAAGGACTCAGTGGGTGACTCTGCTTTGGCTGAAAGCTCTGCCTCTAAGGCACTGGGTGCCATGGAACTGAAGGATCTATTGGGGTTTTTCTGCTCTAGGATTGGAGCAGCATTTCCTGCCTCTCCCTGAGCTGATTGGAAGCTGCTGGTGCAGGAAGCAGATCAGAAAATGAAATTAAATTCCACCTCTGACTGCCCCAGCTGGGATCCAGCAGAGCACTTAACTTCCAGCCACCTGGGCAGCCCTTTGAATTTTAGTGGTACTATTTCACCTGCTTAAGTGCAGTTCTGGATTGAGGCCTCTGGAGCTGAACTTGAGCCATAAGGGTTAATATTTCCAGAATTAAATTTTTCCCTGGAAGGTGTTGTTCCTTATCCCTGCCTCTCCAAACAGTGCTTCCATTTGATGAGCTAATTAACTCATCTGGCTTTAAAATACAAGTACATTTTTCTTGGCTTTTGTCATGTGTCACCACCTTCTGAGGAGTTATTATGTCTTATTTACACAGAAAATACAGAAGGAGGGAAGTGAACCTGTTCAGTGCTTGAATTTATACCCAAAGCCTCAGTACCAAAGCCATTATTTCATATTCATCTACAGACACAAAATATGTGTTAATTAACCAAAGTGCTGCTAGTGGGCATATGCAAATGAAGTGGCATCAATCAGGGCAGGATCACCTTTTTTTTTTTTTTGAGGGTTTTTTGAGGCTTTTTTTTTGTTTTGTTTTTCCTTTATTAAGAAATACAGCTTTGTGCTGACTGCAGTTCCTCAATATCAGATCTGTGCCTTGAAGCTCAGCCTGCAAAGAGCCTCAGAATCTCTCAGCACTGCAGAACCCACTGGAAATGATGCAGGTGATAATGAAGAATTCCTGTGTAATCCCAGGGAGGGCAGAACTGTCTGGATCTGCCTCAGGCACAGAGAACCCCATTTCTTTTTCTAGGAGGTGTTTCATTCTGTCAAAGCAGCAGAGTTAAACTGAGAGAGACGATTAGGCATAAATTCACATTTGGACTAAACATATCAAATTTAAAACGGAAAATGAGAGTTCTGAGTCTGCAGCTCTGCTGTTCCAGGGCCCACGGTGCCAGCAGCAGCCACAGGATCTGCCCTGGAGGTGTGACAAGTGCTCAGAGGGGATCCTTGGGGTGTGTCCCTCCCTGCTCCCTGGGTGCCACTGCCAGAGGCACTGGGGATGCTCCTCAGCTGGGAAATTCCTCAGGTGTGTGCCCTGCTCTTTGCACACCCCTGTCCTGCACACCTCCCAGCCAGGGCAGGGGTGTTCCTGTCTGCAGGAGGGGCTTTGGCAGTGAGCAGGCTCAGGGCTGACCTACATCCAGCATCTCCTCCATCTGATTGCACCTTTGGCATCATTCAGGCATTGATTGTGCTAAGGGCAGAGCAGTGCCTTTAGAATTGCTTGGTAGGATGCTTCTTGTTTCCTTCCCAAAGGAAATATTGGATATTAACTCATGAGCCGGGACTGGGGGAAGGTCTAGAGCCTTTAATGTTCAAGAAAAGCTGGCAAAGACATTGTGAATGAAGAAACTTCTTGCTCACTGGTCTTTTCCATCCTGAGATGTTGATCCCCCCACCAAAGGGTGACAGCTGTTGATTTTCACCTTTCAGGTGGCACAGGAAGGTTCCCAGTGTGAACCCCAGCTGCTCTGGGTCCCTCCTGTGCCTGCCCATTTTGTTCCTGGAGCTCTGGACAGAAGGAGTTGCTCCAGATCCCGGGGCTGAACCATCCCTGGGTGATTTTCTGTGCTGTCAGGACACATTTTCCTCTTTCCAGTCCCCTCCAATCAGTGTGAGCTCCAGCAGAGTGCACCCAAACTCACACCTGGGGCTCAGCTGTCACCCCCCATTAGGTTGGTTTTCGTCGACTCTGCAGGTGTAGAGCTGCAAACAAACACCAAGATTGCATCTGGAAGTTCAGTGCTTCTCCTCTCCTTCCTGGGATTTTGGGTTTAAATCCATCTATATGTAAAGAATTACATCTGGTTTCTATTTAGCATTTTGGCTTTGGCCATTTTGAAGCTCTGTGGGTCTGCAGCAAGCTCATGTTCCTTGTTGGATTATTCCAGGATGAGGAACCTGGCCTTTGGCTGTGAACATTAAAGCCCAGCATTCCTGTGGCTTTGGTTTGTGCTCAGCCAGTTCCAGATCCTGTAACCTCTCACCAGCCTGGTGAACTCGGATTTTGGCAGGAATTGTTTTCTCCTTGTCTGTGCTTGTTCCAGAGGGTGCTCAGAGGTGGGGAGTCACAGGAGATGCTGAGGCTGTGGCCCAGGGGTTCCTGCTTTACTGGCCAGCACAGATATCTTCATTCCACACTTGAAAAAAGCAGAACTGCAAAAAAAAATGCAGTTTCCTGATGTCCCCAGCAGCTCCTGCCCTGAGCTGCCTTGACAAAGCCCCTGTGCCAGGCAGGCTCCTTCAGCCACAGCCAGATCCCCTCAGAGCAGGGGCATCACTTTCCCAGGGTTTTGCTTTGCTGGAGGCTCTCCCAGCCTCCTGACTGACCCAATCTGCTGCAGCTGGGCTGCCCCTCCTGGCCCAGGGTTTGTGTCCTGTGCTGCCTGGAGCTGCATCTCCACCTGCTTCTAAGGCCATGCAGCAAAAGCTTCCAAACTGGGCTTACAAACGGTTCAGAAAGCAGCCCCATGTCCCTGTGGCTGGGGTTGTGTGGCTGGCAGGAGCAGCAGGAGCAGCAGACAGACCCTTTCCAGCAGGGCACCTCACTGGTAATTTTTGCTGACAGCCCAAAATCAGCCAAGTGAACCATTTTAAAAGCCCTTCAGAACTGTTCACTTTCATCATTTGCTGCTTTTGTCAGGCACACGGAAGTGTGTCTCACCATGTCTTTTGTCTCATTTTTACAAGACTTCTGTTGTCTATTTAGATTAAATTACAGGAGCAAACAGTTGTTCAGGGATTAGCATTGGGATGGTCCAGGGAGAGCGTTCAGGAGCAGGAGCAGGGTGGTTGCCTCAGGTGCAACTCTCAGCAAATAGATTTTTTTTCCTGCTGTATTACCTCAGATGTAGCAGCTGAAGCTGCATCCAGTGTGGATGAGTCCCCAGGAAGGACCAGCCCATGGAGGGGGTGTCTGCTGTCCCCAGGTGAGGTGAGGGACTGGGGACAGGTTTGGATTCAGTTCTTCTGGAGTGTCTGGAGCAGGTTCTGCTGCTCTGCTGGGTGCTTGGTTTGAGGAGCTGGTGCCAGGGGATGTGTCCCCAGCTGGGGCACAGGAGCCCTGGATCCTGCTGGGAACCCCCTGGGCAAGAGCCAGCTCCCTGGGGAAGGAAAAGCTTCTGACAAAAGGGGTAGGAGGAGGTGTGGGATTTGTGTCATCCCTGCCTCCAAAACCCTCTGGTGGAAATTTGCACCCCAGGCCAGGGAGCTTGGCCCTATGTCCTGCTTCAGAGTGCCTCTTCCTTCTAAAATCTCTGTTACATTTACATTTTAAGAACATTTACAGCAGCTGTATTTTCATTTCTTGGGAGGGGCATGTAGAGACTGAATCCTCCTCCCCTGTTCCCACACTTTTATGCCCAATAAAATTGAGAAGTATCTTCCCAAAAATGAGCAGCCAGGGGAGTGTGAGCCTGGGCTGCCTGGTTTCATTTGTTCCAGGGGTAGCACTCGCTGTGTTTAATGGATTTGCTTGGCTTTCTGGGACACAGTTAAAGGGGAAAATGTGTTTATTGGCATCAAATTTAGAAAACCTGTAACATTTAAGAGGGAGATATGTTTGAAAATGAGATATGAAATGGGGAATTGTCAGTTTTGCTGTCTTTGCAGAAGTTCTGGCAGTTTTACTTACCAGGTTTCTGTGGTGCAGATAGAATCTGGGCCCTAAAAAACTGAATGCATAATAAAATACCTATGGCATGCCATCATTTCTGGTTATGTTACTGTAACTAGGGTGTATATCTAAAGGCAATCATCGCTGTAGAGGAGGGAGGAAAACACAGAGAGCTTTAAATTTCATTAGGCATTGAAACATCTGAAGGAAGAACTCTAATGGTTATATATAATAAACCTCTTTTTTTATCTTCCCATAAAATTGTAACTCTTTCGCCCCTCATGTTGAGCTGCCTTGCAGTGTGCAGGGTTCTGAAATAAATCGATGATTAACTAAACAACAGGAATTCATAAACCTCCTTATTTTATAGCAACATTTAAGGTAGTGCACAGTGCATGCTCCCCAGGCTGATCTACGCCCTCAGGTCCATTATCTGAGCTGTAGATAAATGAGGAGTTATATCTGCTGGAGGCTATGCTCAGGTAGTTCCCACCCTGCTGGTGTAAATCCAGGGGTTTATGGAAGGAGAAAAGCAATATTCTTTATAGGTACAAGGAAACATGACCCAAGGCTGGAGATCTCAGGGGACGATGTTGCTCCTGCTGAGCTTTTCTCAGCACATCTTCAGGAAGTGCAAATAAGATTTCTTTTCCTGGGTTCCCATATTTCCATTCCAGTTAAGAGCAAGTCCTGGGGCATTGGGGCCAGCTGCTTTCATTACTGGAAAGCATCAGAGGAAGGGAGAAAGGAAAGCTGTGTTCTAAAGAAGCAGCTCAGTTTTGTCTGGGAAAGCATTTAGCTCCTGGCAAATCATGTAAATAGAGCAGACTGAAGAGTATCTGATCCTGGCAGCTGAGAGGCATGAAAAGCCATGGTACAAATGGCATTGTGATCACCTGGAAGGGCTGTGGCTCTCAGAGCTGAGCAGGTTTCTCTGTTAGAATTGCTCCAGAGGTGGTTGGTCCCTCAGAGGTGAAAGTTTTGTGATGGTTGAGCCACGTTTGATGCAGGGTCCTGCAAACCCCACAGATTTCCCTGCCCGTGTCCCTCCTGTGCCTTACAAAACTCTGTCCTCTCCTCTGCATGGAGGTGTCACCATGGCAGCTCCTGCAAACAGCACCTCTGAGTCAGTGACAGCAGAACCACGGGGATTTATCAGGAAAGGAGCTGAGAATAAATTGCTCTGGCTGCCCACACCCTGCCTGCTCCGGGACTGCAGGCTCAAAAGGGATTCTGAGTTGGAACTGGTTCAGAGGAAGTGATGGAGGGCACAAAAGGGCTCCTTCATCAAGGGGGGAGTGCTCAGCAGAGAGAGTCTGGAGCCTGGAGGGAGGAGGAGGATGTGGGATGGCTCTAAATCAGAAGTGACTGGGCAAAAGAGAGGCTTTTCCCTGGGCCCTGCTCTGCAAGCACAGAGGCATTTGGAAACAGCAAAGATGCTGCTTTACTCTGTGTGGATACTTGGCTGCTGCTAAAAGTTCATTTGTTCAACAAGTTCCTGGGTTAGTTACAGATGGAAAGCCCACTGAAGGCTATCAGATTCAGAGAAGGTTGCCTCTGCCTCTGAATGTCAGCCCCATCTCTGCCCAAGGCTGGAGTGAGCTCTGGGATGGCAGAACAGTATGTTCCTCCTCTTCACCAGGCACCAGCTGTTGGCTATATCCAGCTCCACTTCCCTCTCAAAAATCCAGGCTTGGATTTGGCTGAAGGCAAGGAGAGAACTGCTGGATTTTGCCTCTGCTCCATCTCTTCCACCCCCGTTTCACCCTCCTTTTGCTGCGCACACAGCAGTGTGTTGGTTGTGCTGGTTGTGGCCGTGCAATGCTCCGGGCTTCTTATTGAAGGGTCTCCCCAAATCTCATGGAAAAATCCTGGACCATTTCTGTGCTTTATAAAGAGAAGAAAGTTGGACAAGGGGTGATTCACCCTGCTGAAGTCTCTCTCCTGCTCAGGGAGTTTGGATAAAGGCCTGAGGGTGATCCAGCACTGGGGATGGCTCAGGAGAGATGGATCTCAGTCCTTATTTCCCCTCTGCCTGGGTGGCCTCACTTCGCAGCTCCAGTGTGTCACAGGACAGCTCCTGCAAGGCCAGAGCACAGAAGATGCACACAAGTTTACAGCAAGTGATTTCCAAGTTGTCTGTGCTCCCTGCCGCCACCTAAATCCTCAGATGGGGAGAAGTGCTTGGCAGTGGGAAGGATTTCTTCTGACAGAACAAATCAGCTCAAAATCTCCTTGCAGGAGAGGTTAAGCACAGCAGCCCCAGATCTGCCAAAACTACACTCATTTCACCATCAAGGCAGACAGTGTTCTCTCTTCTGCAGTGAGGAGGGTGGTATTTGTTAACCCTTTAGCCCCTTCCTTTCGAAGTCACTGCCCTTTAATCACCTGTTAATCAGATTAGTGGGCCTGACTTCCTCCTCCTGGCTGCCGTCCCTGCCAGCCCAGCTGAGCCAGTTAAAGGCAGGATTGACAGATGCGACAGATTTTTCTATTTGATTTTTTTCCTGCTGTTGCTCCTCATTTGACCCTTCCTTTGTGGCTGTCTTGCAGAGATGCTTGGAGATGGAATCTCTTCCTTTTCGAGGGTGCTGTGTTTGGCACCAGGGCCCTGCAGCGAGGCTGATGCATCTGCACTTCCATTGAGTCATTGCAGGGAGGTTTAGCTGGGCCATAAAAGCCTGGGCTGGGCTGAGAGCTGAGGCACAGAGGCTGCAAGGACCCCGAGGCTGCAGGGATGTGCTCTCTGGCTGGAGGAGCCGGGGAGATGCAGCTGACAAAGCAGAGCTGAAATCTCGGTCCTGAGCAGGGCCAGCAGTCAGACTGGATGGTCCTTGTGGGGCTCTTCCAGCCCAGGGGACTCTGTGATTCTGTAAAATGCTTTTCTGACACTGCTGTTATTGCCAGAATTTGTTCTTTCACACGAACAGCAGGTTAGAAAGGAGACAAACAGAATCGATGCAACAGCAGAGCTCAGATAAAAAAAAGTGACTGCAGGACACATTTATACTGCCAAGAAAAGCAGCTTTGAGGCCCCACCTCAGAAAAGATGTTTCTCTTCTAAGAGTGATTGAAGTGCTGCTTTTAAAAAGGAGAAAGAAAAAGCTTTGAGGATGCTTGAGGCACAGTGGAGCAGCTGGTGTGTCCCTGTCCTGGGGTCGGGGTCAGCACAGACACAACTGCACAGCCTCAGCAGGGACACAGGGAACCTCTGGAGCAGCAGAGATGTCCCCAGAGCTGGAGCCACCAATGGGGGACAGCTCCTGCCCTGCAGCCAGACCTGGCCATCAGTGCTCTGCTCTGCAGCATCCCCAGACACGCGCAGAGCCACACTCACAGCCAGCAAACCCCTTGTTTGTCATTTCAGGGTCTGGCTTTCTAAAGCCCCACCAGCCTGTGCTGTCAGTGATTCCTGAGCTGGCCTGTGCAGAACCAGGAGCTGGACTTGATCCTTGGGGTTCCTTCCCCCTCAGGATATTCTGTGCTGCCTCACCTGTCCAGGGAACGGGCTCTGGCTCTGACCAGGCATGGAGCTCTTCAGGATTGACCTGCTCAGGGCTTGCAAAGGTCTCATTCCCAGACTGTCATTCACTATCTGCTTTCCCTGCTCTGTCTCAGTTCCTTTGGAAGGCACTGCTGCTTAAAGGCAGGAAATGTTCTCCTGAGTATGTACAAATATCAAACACATCTCCCCATGTTTCACCTGGTGCTTCCTGCTCGTTGCATGGGAGCTGCAGGTTCAGTCCTGGAGCTGCCCTGGCAGTTACATGATCATATCTTAAAGCAGATGTTATTATTTCCCCATGAACATGTGCACGGCAGCAGGTAACAACTAAAGTTACCAGAAAATGCCCATTTTTCTGCTCTCCTGCTTTTTGAATCGATCCATAACAAATTCCCTTGGAGGCAGAAAGTGGCAACTCCTTGGTGTGTGCTAAGGGGAAACCTTAAAACATGAAATAGAGTCCACTCACCTGGATTTATGAGTCTTGCAAGCATAAAAAGGCAGTCTTTACTCTGGCATTTTCCTGTTTCTCTTACTTACCATCAGAGGAGATAGAAGTTTTCCCTTGGAATGGGATGTGGCAGTGCCTGTGGTAAATGGAGCCCTAAGATCTTTATTGGGATTTTTAAACTTTTTATTGTTATTTTTGTTATTATTGGCACATCCTCAGAGTAGAACATTCCTGAATTTAAGGAACCACAGAACTCAAGTTTATTCTGTTTGATGATGAAATAAGTGGTGGTGAAGTGATGGTGAGCACAGTGTATCCCTAGGCATGAGAATGCAAAGCCTTGCGCTGTGCCAGAAATCCTGGGAGCATCCAAACATGTTAATAGGCATCACTTGCAGGGCATCCAGCACCAGCCTCTTGGTTTTGCTCTGCTGTTCCTCCCTCTGGATGATTCAACAGGCAGCAGAATGAGGGGCAGACATGTGGCTGTCCTGTATGATCCAGTGGGCTCATCCTTGAGGGAGTTCTCCTGGCATCCTGCTCATTATGTGTTCCAGTAAGTGGAATTGTGTGAATGATCCTTGCTCTGCTCCCGAGGACTTTGGGAGATGTGGGACTCTGCCCCTCACGATACAGCAAATGCTGCCCTTGGCTGGGGGTTTAATGGAGGATTTGGAGATGTGTTTCCCCTGAGTGTGCCATCAGTTTGTGTTTGGGTAATCTGCTTTGGAGTGCTGCTGCTGTGGGAGGGACAGCAGCAGTCCCAGTGGAGCTGGACCTTCCTCATGGCTGTGGGATTGATGCTGGTGACAGCAATCACACTTGGCCCTGCTGTCACTCACAGCAGAGTCCCTTCCAAACCTGTGATCTCAATACAAGCAGGGATTGAGCTCAGACTTGGTACCTGCTGGGGGTCTCCTGGTGGTTTATGAGGTTTTCCTGGGGTCTGTCCTCCCAGGTTTGTGTTTCCCAGCATGTGGGCCTGCTTTCCATTCTCACTGTGTCTTTGGAGCACCTGCATCTGGTGCTTTGGGGGTGGCCAGCCCCAGTGAGGCTCTTCAGGCTGCTGGGATGGGTTTGTGAAGGGATTTAATGCGTGGTCTGCTGTCCCCCATGGGGCTGCAGCTGGGTGAAGGTGGCTGTCCCCACAGCTCCCTGCAGCACAGGCACCCCATCCCCATGCTGGGGCTCCCCTGCCCTTCTGCTCCCCCTGCTCAGAAACACAGTTCCCTGCAGGTGTTCTGAAATGAGAGGAAAAAGGCCAGAGAGCTGCAGGTGAGAGGGTTGTGTCAGGGGAGAGCCACGTGTGTCAGTGACAGGAGATTTCATTCCCAGAGCTGTGTGTGAGCCTGAACCAGCCAGGCTGCACCTTCAGGCAGGGTTTGCCCAGTCTGTAGCAGGTGTGTGGGGTGGGTTAAATCAATGCCACAGTGCCAAATCCTGCCTGGCTGAATGTGGCTTGCACCAGCACCAGGTCATCATTCCTATCACCAGATAAAATACCCTGCAATAATGAATATTGCCTCTTCATTTAAAAGTGACATGAAAAAAATCATCTACTCCCTGGAAAAGTCTGAAGGAGAACAGAGCCTTGGTGCCTTTGTAGATTCCTCTGTTAACCCAAGTGCCAGGAGAGCACCACCAGACTCCCTCAAACGAGGCCTTTTGCTGAGGAGGAACCTCAGGTGGCCTCTGTGACCAGGGAATGGTTGGGACTGCAAACACTGCACGTTATAAAATAATTCCAAGAAGGAAATACAGCAGTCCTAGCACTGGGAAATGGGCAGGGCTTTCCTGAAACCCTGGCTGCTCTGGACAAGGTGGCTCCTGGTGTCTTCCTGCAAAGTCTGCCATATTTCCAGGGAAGGAAAATTTCTAGTTGAGGAGCTGCATGCTGTGCATTCATCCCCAGCTCTGATTTATGTCTGCTGCTGCTGGAATACATATTCATGACAGGTTTTGCATAGAGCAAAGCAAACTATTGTTGTGGAAATACATAGGGCAAAGAACCCTTTCAGTTTGTTACCTCCTGAAGTGTCTCTGGTGATTGGAATGAAAAGCAAAGTGGTGACTTAGGGTCTGCACCAGTCTGGGAGGAAAGGGGGGCATTCCTTAGGGAGCCTTGGAAAGGGATGTGGAGGATTCACAAATGCTGAGGGAGCCTGTCATTCACACTTGGGTTTATCCCCGGATCACTCCTGGCTTCTGTGACCTCCTTACATCATTACATCATTACCAGAGAATTCTGGAATGGTTGGTCTTGGAGGGAGCTTCAAGCTCATCTCATCTTCCACTGTCCCAGGCTGCTCCAAGTTCCATCCAGCCTGGCCTTGGGCACTGCCAGGGATCCAGGGGCAGCCACAGCTGCTCTGAGCTCGCTGTGCCAGGGCCTGCCCGCCCTCCCAGGGAAGGATTTTTTCCTGATAACCAATTTAAATCTGTGCTCTTTCAGCTCTTTCTTTATCAGATCCATTGTTTGAGCTGGATAAACTGCTCCCCATGAGCTGCTGGCCCAGCCTGGGAGTGGCCATGTCACCCAGGATGAGGTGCTGGGGTGTGGGGACCTTGCCCTGCCTGCCCACAAATACCAACCCCTTGTCCTTCCCCAGCACTGCCAGGGTCAGGCAAATCCCAGAGCCCAGGGAGAGCTGGTGCTGATTTCTGATGGAATGTGAGCTTTCAGCATGCTGTGGAGATCAGATCTCCCATTCAATTAATACACTGAGAACTCCAAATAATTACTTGAAGGAAAAATAGAGCTCCAAGTGATGGATTATGTCCACAGCTGAGTGTGTCCTGAATGAAGGCACGTCAGGACTGCTCCTCTCCTGGAGAGAAAATTCCTTTGAAAAAGCCCATGCCTGGGTCTGTCTGTGCAAATCCAACCTCCTTTCTTTTTCCACTTGAATTATAAAATGTTTCTGTTTGTTTTATATAAGCATTCAATTGGCTTTGATAAGGAACACGATGTTATTTACTGTGCTTTAGCCTTGTACTTTAATCTGTGTTTTAGCAGCAGAACAAATTAACTGCTTTCTCCATCTCCAGGCAGAGCTCTCTGGTCCAGAGCCAGCTGAGCCTCCCAACAAAGGATGCTTTTAGTGCCTGCATCTTCCCGAGCTCCCATCTTTAGTGGATTATTTTATTATTCTGCCTCTGATTGGAGATCAGAAGTGGCTGTGTTTAGAGCTGTGTATTTACACTAAACCAGTGTAAGCCCCCGAGCTGCTGCGGCCTGGCTCTGCTCCATGGAGGGCACCCTATGTTATTGCAGCCCTGACTTGGCCAGAGTGACAGGGGCCTGACACACGTGGAGTGCCAAGTGCTGCCCAGGCAGCCAGGGATTATAATCCTGGGAATTAACAGATGGGGAAATGAGGAAGCTAGAGAAACCTCCTGACAGAACCAGGACAGGGACTGTCCCCTGTGCTGGGCCATGGTGTGGTCACCTGGGGTCAGTCCTGGGCCCCCCAGGACAATGCAGACCCTGAGGGCTGGAGCATGTCCAGGGAAGGGAACAGAGCTGGGAAGGGGCTGGAGCCCCAGGAGCAGCTGAGGGAGCTGGGAAGGGGCTCAGCTGGAGCAAAGGAGGCTCAGGGGGGACCTTGTGGCTCTGCACAACTCCCTGCCAGGAGGGGACAGCCGGGGGGGTCGGGCTCTGCTCCCAGGAACAGGGACAGGAGGAGAGGGAACGGCCTCAGGCTGGGCCAGGGGAGCCTCAGGGTGGAAATTTTGGGAAAATTTCTCACTGAAAGGCCTGTCCTGCCCTGGCACAGCTGCCCAGGGCAGGGGTGGAGTCCCCGTCAGCCTGTGGATGTGGCACCCGGGGACGTGGGGCAGTGGTGGCCTTGGCAGTGCTGGGGTGGTTTGGACTCGATGATCTCCGAGGGCTTTTCCAACCTTAAAGAAGCTGGGATTCAGCATCCTCTTCCCCAGACAAAGCTCCAGAAGTCTGATGCTGCAGAGTTTGAAAGCCTCATCACTGGTGACCAAATTCCCTGTGGCCATGGACATATCCCAGCAGTCTGGGCTGAATGTGACAGAGAAGCTCAGGCTGTTGCAGCTTTGGATGAAGTTTTCTGACCAGATCCTCCTAGAAGGAATTACAGATCCTAGTAAACAGCCACTTTCTTCTGGCCAACATTATCACAAAAAATATTGTTTCCGTGCTGGGAAGCTGCTTATCCAAACTTTGCCCAGCCATGATTATATCTCAGTTCTTTGGGGAGGATTTAAAGGAAGATCATGGTATAAATTCACTTGCATTTCCTCCCCCTGCCGCCTTCACAGTAAAAAAACTAAAACCTGACATAAAATATCTGGTTTTTTCTCAGTCCTCAGTTACAAATCACTGAATTTCATGTGCTTTCGCACTTGTCTTGTTCAAATATAGATTGTGCCACGCATAGAAATGCAGAATTATTTAAGGCTCCGTAAAAAAAAAGGGACTCTAAAGCTCTTAGTTTTTCCAGGTCTTTGTGTCTTTGGGCCGAATTCAGGGGGAAACCACTGGCAGCAGAAGTCACATTCCTAGTCCAAAAGGATCATTTGGACCTTACTGAAGCTTTCCAGAAGTCAGAATAAACATACTGCAAATTCTTATCCCCATTTTAGTTCCCATCCTGCGTCTCAATTGTGACACTTGCCAGACAGAAAATTCCTGAAATAAAACCAGATGCTGCAGGAATTATGTGAAACAGTTTTACTGAAGAGAGAGGACACTTGGAATATTATTTTTCTGACTATGAAATGGAAACCATGTCTAGAAAATGAAGGGTTTTTCCTGTTTAAGGAGAAGGAAGGCCCAGGGAGGCAGATCTCTTGTGGTGCAGGTTCTGTGTGTTGCCCTGAATTGGCTGCAAAATTCCTTGGGGAAAAACCCTGGAACTTTCTCCTTGTGGGAGTGTTTTCACTGGTTTCAAAGAGCTGATGGAAAAATGTGCTGCTGATAAATTACTTGCCTCAAAAGAAAATGTAGGAGAGTATTTTAGGGCACCTTGAACTCTTGTTTGAATGCCTTGGGATGATTCCAATGACTCCATAGCTTAGGATACAGGGAATTCTTGGTGCTCCTTCCCTGCTTCCCACCATCAGTGCAGAAGGGGCTGGATCCACCTGCCCTTCTCTCCCAAAGAGCTTCCAGCAGCTCCAAGTCTAATGAAATTTCCTTTTTCCATGTAACAGCCCCAAAAACCCTCATGGGTATGGAATATCAGGATCCAGCTGGATGAGGAGTTACCATTATGGACTGAAGGTGTCACCCAGCTGCTGTGCCCTCATTTCCTCTGCAAAAGCCACAAATGCAAAGCTGGGAGAGCCTTTCCCACACTTTTCCCTCAGCTTTGGTGGCTTTGGCTTCTCCATCAGCCACCCTGGACAACTCCCACTGTCCCCAAATTCCACACAAACCTGGGAAAATGCTTCCCTGTGAAAATACACCCTGCAGAAATGGCTTTCCTGGAGTTCCTGTGTACATCCAAGTCTCAGCCTGGCACTGTGCTAATAGCTATGAGCAGAATTAATTAAAAATAATGCATGACCTGGGAAATGAAACTCAATTTCACCTCAGCTCTGGAGCCGAGTTATTCCAACATGAATGTGGTAATAAGTGTTGGCAATGCAGGTGAATATCTTGCAAATTAAAGGGGGAATGAAGTGTTTTCTAATTTTATCTGGAAAAACACATGAAGGATGGCAGGGGGGCAGCTGGTGCAGGATTAATCACTTCCCAACCCCTGTGGCTGGGCTTTGGGGACACTTGAATGGCTGCCTGCTTGATCAGGGAAAAGAAAGGGAATTTTGGGCGGCCTGCCCAGCCCACACTACAGGTATCATTAACTGCCTGCTACTGCCCAGTTTTTCCAAGTTAGTTTTCCTTAAAGACTTTTATTGAAGCAATTATTTTCTGTTTTTCCTCATGTAAAAGAATCCACGGGAAGAGGTGAAATGTTTGTGCCGTGCAATTGCTGCTCATGATCTTTATGGAGTTTAAAGCAGTACAGAAAATTATTGACTTGTGACTCAGAGCTGGCTACGAGAATTTATTCCTTTCCAAGCAGCAGCCAAGGAGAAATCTTCTGGCTCTTTCTATTCCAATTTTTTCCATCATTTTGTTGTTATGGATCTGAACTCCTGTTGACTCCCAGGCTTGTTTTTGCCAGGAAAACAGGCACATCCTGTTGGACCACTGAGCTTGTGGAGAGTGGAGGCACAAAGGAAAGATGTGGCCTAAACTGAGAGTTCTTGGATGGCTGGAAACTGGAAAGTGCTACAGAGGAGAAGATGCAGCCAGCTCTGTTTTTGTGGCTGGTGTAAATGCTTGGATTTGGCATGGAATAAAAATCTTCCAGCCCACCTCAGCCCTAGTGAGGTACAAACCATCAGCAAGGCCATGAGTGGCTGTGGTCACTGGGGCTTGTGGGGACCCTGCAGGAGGGCCTGGAGATGTGGGACCCACCAGCCTGACCTTCTATACCCCACTGAGCTCCCATCACTCAGTGGTGACTCTGGGGAGCAGCTGAGGGAGCTGGGAAGGGGCTCAGCTGGTGAAAAGGAGGCTCAGGGGGGACCTTGTGGCTCTGCACAACTCCCTGCCAGGAGGGGACAGCCGGGGGGGTCGGGCTCTGCTCCCAGGGAACAGGGACAGGAGGAGAGGGAACAGCCTCAGGCTGGGCCAGGGGAGCCTCAGGGTGGACACCAGGAGGAATTTCCCCATAGAAAGCATTGTCAAGGATTGGTAGGGGCTGCCCAGGGAGGTTTGGAGTCCCCATCCCTGGAGGTGGCACTCAGGGCTCTGGGCTGGGGACGAGGTGGGGATCAGGCACAGCTGGGACTCGATGGGCTGGAAGGGCTCTTCCAGCCCCAGTGATCTTGGGATTCTGGGATAATCTCTGAAGTGGCTGGAGTGCTGGAGGTGTGACCAAGGAAGGGGTTTAGGTGACCCAGCTCAGGGTTTGGCAGTTCAAGTCCCAATTGTCCAATGTCCCTAAAGCCACACATGACTGTGAGCTCTCCTTGCAGCTGGGGCTGCAGGGCTGGGCTTGGGTTTGCTGTTTCAGTAGTTTGTGATCACAGACTCCCAAAAGTGTATGGGTTGGAAGAAACCTTAAAACCCATCCCATTCCACCCCCTGCCATGGGCAGGGACACTTTCCACTGCCCCAGGGTGCTCCATGTCCTGTCCAGCCTGGCCTTGGGCACTCCAGGGATTCCAGCCACATTCCTGGTGGCACTGGTGACTGTGCCCGAGTTTGCTCCTCCCACGACCCATTAGTGCAGGAGTGCTGCTCCCTCTCTGGCTGTGCTGCTGCTCCTCTGCTCTCCTGGCCTGGCTTTTGTTCAGAGGAACAAAAAGTGCTTCGTTCACCCTCTTCTTCTTTGTCTTCCCTCCCTCCTGCACAGCAGATCAGAGCAGGACTGAGCCCACAGGGCTCACATTCTGTTCCTTAGAAAGAGTAAAGAAAAACTGGGTCAGGGCTTTGGCCTCACACTGCCCTTGTCTCCCTCCAGCCAACATGTCCTAAGGGTTTGTTGTGTTGGATGAAATCACATCTGAATCCAATATCCTTTATCAGCTCTGTTTTCAGGATGACAGGGAGGGGATGTGTTGCAGCATATTTTATTTTATCATTTTTGCTAAATGTGCCTCTTCTACAAGATCTGAAGACTTGCTCAGGCTTTTGTCACCTTCAGCATTCTGTGTTGCCTTCTAAGGGTGCCCTCAACATCTTGTGGTCTCTTCTTTGCCCAAGAGAAATCCTGGGGTGGCTGTTCAAAAAGAAAAGCTGTTGGTGGGGTGATACCACAGCTGTTTCATCACACCTGTGACTGAACTTCTACCCCTGGGGCAGCTCTTTCAAGGAAAACTTGCCCTGTCAAGTGGCCAAGAGATGAGGCTGAATTAGTCCTTGGTGTGCTGAGGGCACGGAAGGAGCCTGGAGGAATCCCTGTGGAGCATGGCAGGAGAGAGGTGGCTGTGCAAATCCATACACCCCATGTCATAAATATGGGATATCTGACCTGTGGAGCCTGCCAGGGACTTGGCGGTGACCCTGTCCCAGTGCTGAGGGAGAGCTGCTATCCAAGCTGGGATTTTCTGGGAACAGCCACTTCAAGATCTCTATTTCCAGGCAGTTCCATAAACTTGAGTGAAATTCCATGTGGCAGTGGATTTTACGTGTTTGAAGTATGAGCTTGGAACACTGTGGGTGCTTCAGAGTTTAGTTCCAAACTGAATTGTGTTTGTTGTCTGCAGCAGGGGAGGGATTGGGATTCTGCCCCTGTGCTCAGGTGAGACCCCACCTGCAGAGCTGCCCCAGCCCTGGGCCCAGCACAGGCAGGAGCTGGAGCTGCTGGAGAGAGTCCAGAGGGGCTCCAGGATGATCCCAGGGATGGGGCAGCTCTGCTGGGAGGAAAGGCTGGGAGAGCTGGGAATGTCCACCTGGAGAAGGATGTGGGAGTGCCCGAGGCCAGGCTGGGCAGGGCTTGGAGCAGCCTGGGACAGTGGGAGGTGTCCCTGCCCATGGCAGAGGTGGCACTGGATGGGCTTTAAGGTCCCTTCCAGCACAAATCATTCTGGGATTCTGTGAATTCCAACAATCTAAAGTGGGAATTTGTCAGTGGTAGCAGAAGCTGTGGATTCTTGGAGCCCAACCCAAGGAAGGAGTTCACTTCCAGGCTCTCCAGGGCCCTCCGTGTCAGCAAGACTGAGAAAAGGAAGGAGAGGCTCACCAGACTTTAACAGTGCTTGGAAGCAACAAATAAAATCAGTTTTGTGATCTGGGTGAAACATTTAACTCAATATCTCACATTATAAATGGGATTATAATAAAAAATTCACATTATAAATGTAATTATGATCAACATTTCACATTATACAAAAGCTACTGCAATAAAAGGACATTCTGATGAGCAGCCTTGGCTCTGGTGATGTCTCATAAGTGAAGCAGAAAGATCAATAAATAAGCCCTTGTCTCTGCTTTACTTTTCCTCTTAACATCACAGTTGATGAGTTTTAAGTGCAGGCAGCTCAAATAGGAGAGGACAGGACAGGGTTTGTCCCAGCAGTGGCAGTGGGGGACCTCAGTTCTGCCACTGAAATCAGGCATGTGTTTCCCAAGTCTGTATTGAAGTCAGAATGACTGGAGAAGAGGACAACATGACATGCAGGACAGGAAAGAGGATTTAAATAGCTGAAGAGCAGGGGTTTAAAAAGCAAGGGAACAAATTGCAGGCATCCCCTGTCACAATGAAGGGGTTTGTCCTCAAGGTTGTTGAGATAATCCCATTTTTCCTCAGGGCCTCTGTAACCTCCCATCACTCTGCTTCCCAGAGCCTTTCTGTTCCTCTCTCCTGTCACTTTGAAGCTTCCCCTGGTTTGAAAAGCAGCTCCAGCATTTCCTACCCTTGGTTCCCTCCCAGTGGCTCCGACATGGGGAGATTGACAGTGGCCTTTATCTGTAAGCAGAGTATGAATTTTAGTCAATAGAGAATGAGGGCTGCTCTCAGATTTCATTTTGTTTTCTCAGGCTGGTTAATTGTGGGCAGGAATTGCTGTGCCTGTCTGGGCAGTGCTACAAGAAGCTGCCTTTCAGGGCCTTAATTGAATTCCTGCGTGCAGGGCACCGTTGGGCTGCTGGGGATTCAGAGCCTGATGGTATCACACAGGAGGGGTTGAGCAGCCCTGCACCAGCAGGCTTATACATCAGTGCTCATATATTGAGTGTAAATTTGATTACAGATAGTATTATATATATTAATTTCCTTGTTAAAGTCAGAGCTGCTTTGTTTTTGGGAGAGAGAAATCGTGGCAGCATTAACGACTGATTTAAATGCCATGAATTTCTTTGAGGATGAAGACTCCATGGACCAAGCCTTACACCAGCTGAAAATGCTGAAATTTGGGAGCCTGAAGCCAGAAATGCTGAAGCAGCATAATGTATTGTTTCCCTGGTTCCCTCCTGTTCATAGCTGTGGTAAATTCAGAGGATGAATTGAACCCCAGCCTTTTCTCCTGCCTGATGAGATCCAGGTTTAACATCCCGGCCAGGTCCAGGCTTGCATTCATTCCAGGGATTTCATGAATTTCACCATCTTTGCTGCAAAGCAGGGCTCAAAGCTGCAAAATTACTTTTCTGCTAAGTGAATGTTGTCAGTTTGAGCTTCCTGATTGGGAAGAAAGATCCATTTTCACATCCCTTCTGAACCTTTTGTAGGGATTTTGCCCATCTGGCCGTGTTTCTGTGCAGTCTCCTGGGTGTGAGCAGGCACAGAGTCTTCAGCAGCACAGACTGGGGCTATAAATAAGCATAGAGCAAGATTTTTTTCCTTTTTTCCCCTGAATTCCTCCCATCCTTACTTATTCTCTACAACAAATGTAATATTTCATCTATTTCCTGGGCACTGGAAAGGTCAGTCCTTTGCACAAACCAGCACTGGAGTCGTGGCCTGGCTGTTCCAGGTTCCTTCTGGAATTCCAAACAACTATTTTATACTTCCATTCCCCATCTTTAAAATGGGAATAAGGAGTCTTTTCCTGTGCCTTTTTATGCAGCAGAGAATATATTTGGCCACAATGCTCTGCAAATCCAGCTCCCAGTGAATTGCCACTAATTCCAAGAATAAAAATCACATGTTACCCTGAACGGATGGTCGTGGAATCTCACAATATCCTGATTTGGTGAGTTTAAGAGATAAAGGAACAGCTTATAATTCACGAGAACCTTGGGTGTATTTTCATGGGTCTGAGCTTTGAGCTTTGTTGAAAATGAAGTTTTTTTGAAGGACTCAATAGCCAGTGCTGCACCAAAGCCATCACAGCCTACCACAGCCCACCACAGCCCTGGCTGTGCAGTGGTGGGAGCAGCTTCTGGGGGCATTGTCACCTGTGTGCTATTCACTGTTAGATATTCATGCTGTTATCAAACTGGTATTAAAGGAAATCACGGAATCATTAAGGTTGGAAAAGACCTCCAATGTTTAAGTCCAACCTGAACCATATCACAGAGTCCTACACTTTTAAACAAGAAAGGTTTTAAATATGACAAAAATAGGCTTGAGCTGCTGTTCAAGTAGCTGGGAAGCCTTGGCAGTGCAAGAAACAAGGTGAAGAGTCAACCTCCTGAAGATCAGACCCTGGAGGTTTGGACTGCTGTGACTTTGCAGGGTGCTGGCGTGGCTGGGGGCTGTGCTGAGCCAGGCACAGCACGGTGCTGCTTCAGGGGCTGCCCGTTCATTCTGCACTCACTCATCCCGAGCTAACTGAACAGCTCAGTCTGTAAAAGAGGCGCCAGGGAATCGGCTACAGGGCCTTTGTTTGGAGAGCACAGTGCAGTGTTTGGGTTGGGGCAGCAAACTGGTGTGATCCCGTTGTGATCTTGTGATCTCATTGTGATCCCGTTGTGATCCCATTGTGATCCCACTGTGATCCCACTGTGATCCCGTTGTGATCCTGCTGTGATCCTGTTGTGATCCCACTGTGATCCCACTGTGATCTCGTTGTGACCCCGTTGTGATCCCATTGTGATCTTGTTGTGATCCTGCTGTGATCCCACTGTGATCCCTTTGTGATCTCGTTGTGATCTCATTGTGATCCCACTGTGATCCCTTTGTGATCTCATTGTAATCCTGCTGTGATCCCATTGTGATCCCGTTGTGATCCCTTTGTGATCTCGTTGTGATCTCATTGTGATCCCACTGTGATCCCTTTGTGATCTCATTGTGATCCCGCTGTGATCCCACTGT